>JAOWBL010000022.1:14530436-14538959 GCA_028564865.1 Zenarchopterus dispar
TTTTCATCTAACACCACGTCCTTGTCAGAAACCAAATCATTCGATGATCTAGATTTAAAATATGGGAGGACAAGTGATAAAAATCTGATGTGAATACTCTTTTTTAAAAAATCAGAATATCAATTATCACACAATTTAAACATTAAAAGCATTTGTTATAGTAAAAATCTGTACTTTAAATCTTTGACATAGTATACTGTGCAATTTCAGTTTGGATCTGTATACAACATGAAAGTGTGGTTTTAACATTTCTGCAATGCAGTAATACATGTCAAATACCAGGATTCAGAAGTGTTATTTTCAGGGTTGGAGAGTAAAAGGGCAATAAATACAAAGAATAATATCTTTAAGCAAATCCCTATATTTATAGGAAATTACCAACAAACCACAAAACAAAATTCAAACATCATCAGGATACTTCACTACAAAAATTATCCATCGACTTACTGATTTGTTTTGTTAATCTAAAAACCACTAAATAGAAAATGAACACTGGTGACAATGAAAAATGTTTCCTCACAACCATAACCTGTGCTCTTTTCATTAAAAAGTAAAGTCTTTGTTGTTTTCCACGTGCCGTGTTGTAGGATCCAAGATTTGTGATTTTCAGAGTTCTTTTTGCCAGCAGATCCCATGAAAAGACCAAAACTAACAACCTTTTGTACAAAGTATATTAAACGAGTATATCAGCAGCAGACTCAGTGTGATTGTGACTTCGTAAGAATAAAATACTCTTAAGACTTAAGAAGAGTGCTGTCTTCCAAGGCCAATATCATAGTTTGTAGTTGTAAATAATGCAGTCCAGATTCACGATATAATTCAGAGGGTTATTTATTTTCCTAAGCTCAGCCTGTCCACCAGGGTTGATGAAACTTAACTTTTCTTTTTTTTTTTTTTGCATAAACCTTCTGTCAAAATTGACAAACGATCCTATTCAGTAACTGAGATTAAGGTCTGAATGTCACCAACAAACAGGCCAGGAAAATCAGAAAGCATTGAGAGAGACAATTGCGTTATTGATTTCGGCCATTTAATTGGATTTGCCGGCTGTAGGAAGGTTACAGAATGTCGCCAGCTTTATCCTTCAAACCTTAAAGTATGACTGTAAAACAGCTGAAGAGGGGAATATACGGTTTGAAGGACACCTGCCTCGTGTGTCTGCAGAAAGGAGCAGTCGATCTTCGCCGTGCTGATAGCTATTGATTGCGACTCACAGTGTGATATCTGTAACTACTGTCACAACTGGAGCTTGACAACTCAGGTAAAAAGGAGAGAAAAGGAAAGCAGCACGGACTATCGTTTTATGGATATCAAAACAAGCCCCCAGCATGGCAGGAGAGGACATTTCTCCGCCCACATGCAGTCCAACCTGAAAGCTGCATGTTGGGTAGTTGTTGTCTACAGGTTGACTCGGTACGCTTCAGTCTGTCACAGGAAAAAGTCACAGTGCAGAAGTGGGAAACCTGCTTCAAATGATTATATCCTCCATTGTGTTAGAGAATGAGGCGGTACAATATCCAGCATCCAAACGTGACCCAGTGGCTTGTCCAGCTCAGCTCTGACCACTTCTGAATGGTGTGATGGGTAACATCGTCCTACAGGGGACAGAATTTAACAGGTAAGTCCAAACATCTACTGTATGTGTAAAAATAATGTCTCATGCTTCCAGAACTAGTGTTTTCCAGTTTGAGCCTGATGGAAAACCTGATCATTTGGCATCAGCTGACCTTTTTTTAGGGTACCAATAAGGCTGAATGAAGGCCTGACTAAATAATACCAAATGATATTATGATGGGTGCCTGACTTCATCTACTCCTCTTCTTATCTTGATGCACCCAAAACTCTAAAACAGATTAAATCTAGACTCATTCGACCACAAGACCTTTTTCCATTGCACACGTGTCCTTTCTTTATGCTCCTTAGCAAAGTCACATCTTTTGTTTTCAATTTGTCCCACTGACAAGTGGTTTTCTTAAAGGAGCAATATGTAAAATTGCAGGTTAAAATATGCCAAAATAATCTAGAACCAGCAAGAGAATGAGCAGAAATAAATGAGATCGCATCACAAAACTGATGACTATGTATTTGGCTCCAGAGCTATCGACCGAGTTAATGTGCTAAATAACTAGCATTGATTCGTCTAGCGATGTAATATGTAAAAATGTAAAAAATGACTACACTCCTGGTTAGAGATGATATATTTTGATTCTTAGATTTTGGATTTTGATTCCCATACATTTGATGCTGACCTGAATTCTGGTTTCTTACGATATATGGACCAACTCACTTGGACAGCTACAGTCCCCACTACTGCCCCACTTTGATTGGAGTGTGGAGTTTGAATTTAATTTTTGGTTTCACATTACACATTACTCCTTTAAGGCCATGCTGCTGTTTAGTGTTGTTAGTTTGTGTGAGTGGAAATGCTCTAACTTTCATTATTAGACATCATCATGAAATGTTAATTTTCATCTGTTATTTTTCACCAACTATTTAAATGAGCTCTGGTCCGATTCACTGCAGTCCCTCTAGGCTCTAGGCTGTGATATTGTGTTTGGTGGTTCATAACCCAGTTTCAGTAGTTTCAGCAATCTCATTATCTATTTTGTTTCCTCAGTTTTTGAACTATTACTGACTAGGTATTTTAGGCTCCAGCAGACTCCCGTGACCCTGTAGATGGATTCAGCGGGTATAGAAAATGGATGGATGGATATGTCTTCCAACATGGTTGTTTAAGAGAACAAGAAGCTCCTCACGACATCAAATACGGTTAAAACACAACATATCAATCACTGCAGTACTTTTCTAAAGATAGGTTCTTTTTCTTTTTTCTTTTTTTAAGCTATATTCATGAGTTACTATATATAAACCAATTTCTTATTTTTTATTTATCAACTCATTTTAGCCAGGAAGAGTGCTTCACATCATACTCTGACTAGAATTACATTTAAAATCCTCATCACACAGATGTTTAAATTACTCAACTAGAATTACTGTGGTAAAAACTGCACTGATAAAAGGGAAAAAGCAATTATATTATAATTATATATTATGGTTTAAAAATAAGCACCAATGAGCTTCTAAACATGTTGTAAGCTCAGATATTCAAATGACAAAATTAGTCACAATGTTACACAAAAACACCAATAAATCTTTGTCATAAACACTTGTGCAGTTTCTCCAAGAATTCACAAGTCTTGTAGATGGCTTCAGTATTTCAGTTAAATGACGTTTCTAATCTGTGAAGGTCCTGTGTGACTTCTGATTTTGCTGCATTTGTCATTTCCAAATCTTTTCATCTGCCTTCTTCCTCCTGACTTTGGTTTTACTTGTGCAACATGTAAATTTCCCCTGAGGAGCGGAGGGATCTCGTTATCTTACTTCATCCTCCTCCATGTAGTCAACGCTGGAGTTGAAAACAGAACCCAGGTATGTCAAGTGAAGTACTGCCAAAGCACCGAATGCTATGTTTATCACATACACCCACAGTTCCTGCAGACAGAGAAAGCATTACATTAGACGTGTCAGTTTCTTATCCAGTCTTGTTACCTTGAACTATTTTACTTCTAATAAATAATAACATAGTGCAGCAAATCCTACTTGTATGCAGGAGAAACAAGATATTTCAGTCTTCTCAGTTTATCAATGCCAAAGCTGTGATAAGAACAATAATGCATCACGAGTCATGCAGGCTGCTTTTTCTTGGTATGAATCATTATTTCTCCTCCCAGCTGCTCTGGTGTGTGTAACCATTATTACAGAAAAGATTTTTGCTGGACTGCGTTCAATAAACTCCAACGGCTGTGGTAAATTTAACTGCATATAAGTTCCCATAAAAACCTCATGTCCACACTTATTTAAAAATATCTGAATTACATGGTCTTTTGTTTTCAAATGTGAGAGCTACCTGGAGTGTTATTATTAGTCCTGTTAAAGGCTAAAGCTACAGCGCCTTTTTTTTTTTTTTTTGCTCACGTGGTGATAACATTAGTTAACTCAATCCTGTAGAAGACAAAAATAGACCTTGTTTACCAGGCTCCTCATTTGAGAGGAAAACCCAACAATCATTTTCAAATATAAAATGGTTGTAAGCAAACCAAAATGTACCTCAACAGTTAACAAAAACAAGCTTTTGTGTAGGGTTGTTTTGTTAAAAAATATGGCTACATTGTGCAATTCCTCAAGAAGCTGCACTGGGATTTCTGAAATTGCCCTCCCATGTGTGTACAAAAAAGAAGAGCAATGAGAAAAGCTGTTCAGTACCAAATGTCCACCAACTGTGAGGCAGTCAGCCGAGGTTGCCATGGTGAGGTCAACTGCAACTTTCTATCTGACTCAGACAGAAAAATTCACTAAAGCTGTGTCCAAAATCACTACCAGCTCACTATGTGGTGCACTGCTCCTTAGTCACTACGCAGAGGGGGCAGTGCAGGGGGCAAAGAAATGAGCTCATCAGCAGAATGAACTTTCACACATGATTATTGTGTTGCTTTTTTTCAGCTGATGCATAGAAATAATCTAAATTTAAACAAAATAACTCTTTTCCCTGAGCGTTGGAAGAGAAGATTGATACCAGTCCTACAATTATTTACTGAATGACTAGAGACAAGAAGAAGCAAATAACTTCACTTTTTCCAGCCCAACGACCAAGAAGGAAAGCTCCAGAGTCATTACTCAGCTGAGAAATATTGCAGTAAATAACCTCACATTCAAACCAAAATGCAATGTTTCTACACTTCAATTTTTGCAAATGATTTAACTATTCTTGACTAAGTAAAAAATCATAATGTGCAAATTTAAATAGCTATGCAGTAATTGCAACTAAGTTCAAACTTTCAGCTGTTTCATGCCAACATGCCCTGCCTGCTGCTTGATAATTAGAAATCATTACCTTTTTGTTCTGGTGACTACAGTTTGGCTGGCATCTCTTTGACAGTATACATGCATTAAAAATAACTGCCAGCCTCTTCCGCAATACTGAAACACAAAACAAGAGCAAAGCATTAGAACGAAACCAGTGCAAGAGCTCCCTTCCAACTGTTAGAGGAAAATTACAAGCACTGCAGTGCACAGAAACAGCGCGTCATAGGGGGTGCAATTAACCATTCCTGCGGAGCTAAGCACTTTCTCTAAATGGAAATGGTTCTAATGTGGCAAAGAGGAAAGCATTAGGAAGACTTACCATGCTCAATGTATGTAATGAACCCCAGAGATATCAGCACTGCACCCAGATGAAAACTCAAGCCCTGTAATTCACAAGAATCCAAACAAGCCACTTAACACCACAGAGACATTCAAACCAAAGTTAAACTATATCAGACTTTCACATAGTGCTCACATGCAGGAGGGCGCTGGCTGTGTACGTCACCATGACGGCAGAGAACGTCCCAAACTTAAGTGCACTCTTAAACACATCTGTGAGACGAAACCATCAGCCTGAGTAAGAATTAGCGTCCGTTTAAATGGCTCATCGTGAATTAGCTCCTGCCACTGAGTGACATCATTCGACATGAGAACTCACAGGTATGCAGAAAGCGGGACATGGGCAGATTCCATGATGTGACCACCTCCACCATAGACCGGGGAAACTCTACGTTGAGCGGCTTGGATACGCTCAGGTCCCTCAAAATAAAAAGTAAAAGGATGGGCATCTATTAGAAATGTGGGTAAACCCAAAGACACCATATGTCAACAGTGTGCGTGCAGTTTTTTACCATTTGAGGTTTTCTTTCTCCTCGGTGAAGCCTGACCCAGCAAGAGTAGCAGTCGTCTCACTCAAATAGCCAACAAAATAATTACTGAAGTGGAAAGATGTTGTGTTCTCATACGCCAACAACCACCTAATACAATGGCATCAGAAAAGAAAGAATCAGATGGTTGTTACAATCTAGTTTCAGTTTAAATTTAATATGTTAGGTAATTATGACACAAGCACGTACTTTGCCAGCGTACCTCTGAGAAGCAACGGGGGTTAAGAGAGCAGCATTAGAGATACATTACGTTCACACCAACGCTTTATTCACTTGCCTTGTGATGATTTACATCTCACCAGGTTTCTCATGGTGGTGAAATGGTAAATGAGAGGGTGAGTATGGTGTCCTGGTACACATGTAGCTGCACAGAGAGGGGGAATCACATGGGTACATGCATGCAGGTAAAGCTTCTGCACGTTTGCTGTGTCCCTCACTCACTGTACGGCACACTACATCATTAATTTTGCAGGAGAGGCAGGTGCCTCAAATAGTTGAATGGTAGGAATAGGTAGTGAGAATTATTAGTGCATACAGCATATATCACAATGCATCATGAAAACTGATGGTCACTGTACTGGCCGACAGTGATCAAAAATGTTTTATCTTTGCAAAGATGCAATAACCAGCACTGACAAAGTTATGTGGGTAGTGTCTGAAAGTTCATTCTTCTGATGAGCTCACTTTGTTGTCCCCTACATAGTGCACTATACAGTGAGTAGAGGGTGATTTTAGAAGCAACTGTGCTAAACAGAAAATAAGCATGCAGTATGAGTGCAAATGATGTGAAGACATGTTGACAGCATTTGTTATGTGACAAAGGTGGATCCCTACTGACCTGATTTTCCTTCTCTTTTTGCTGTAAACAAAGCAAATCTCAGAACTATTACCTTACAGAAAACTTAAGAGGAAAAACTCTGATTTTATTAAGGTGCTCTGTATTCTGCTCACCTTCGTAATAGTTTGTCTCCATAGACAGGTATGAAATAAGGGAAGAGGTAAGGTGCCACACAGTTGGAAATAACTAGGCAGATCTGACTCTTCACCCAGCTAACAGACACTTTTAATAACCACGCCAAGCTCTGAGGAGAAGAAAAAAAAACGAAAGAACTGCCCAGTTAGCAGCATGTCTTGGGATAAATCTTTTTCATCCCCCCCATTTTCTTCCATACTTATGAGGAGCTGTATCACGTTTACCAGCTTATGTCCTTCCAAAGCTTCTTTGTAACTATTAAAGCTAATCCAGGGGCCGAAGATGACCGTGCCCACAAAGTAAATATAGCCCATGAACTCAATGGGTGAGGGGACACTGGTCACAACACCCCTGTCCAAATCGAAGGCCAAAGAGATGGCCTTCATGGCGACCACCATCTGTGACCCTGGATGACAGAGATTCCAGATTAAGACTAAAGAAATAACTACGTCATTTACAACAATAATACACATGATATTATCAGAAATGAATTTCTGGCCCACCTCTCATCTTGTGCCAGTTGTTGGTGTCCATCATGTGCAGCTCTCTGAGAAAACCAGATAAGAATAGTCATACCTTTAATGTATTCCTTGCAGCAAAGTGTAACTTCTGTAACACAGTACTGGAGGAGTTCACTTCAAACCCACACCTAGTGTGTGGCACTGAGCTGTCAGCTGTGACAGCAGGAATCTCTTACCCCAGAAGAAGATAGATGAGCACAGTGATGGAGAGGAAGGTGCCTCGAATAGTAGAGTGGCGGCACAGGAAGAGGAAGAGGTAGCAGAGAAGGCTGAGAAGGACCACCCAGATCATGTGGAGCTCAAAAAACAGGTAGAGGGTGTAGAAACCTCCAGCCACTGTACAGAGGTGTTTCACATAAGAGGGGAGACCTAACAAAGAAATATGTTAAAAGCATGGGTTATCATGAGGTTGCATGCACCATGAATAGTGGATAATGCCAACATACAGTAAAAATGACTCTCACCCAACATCCAGAGCAGCCGACACAGCAGGCAGATAACCAGAAGCTGCCATACCTGCTCCAGGCCCTGTTGAGCTGTAGGCAGCAAGCAGCCATGAGCAAGCTCCTGGAAGAACTTCTGTCGGCTGAACACTGCCATCACGAAACTTAGAAAACAGAGAGAAGACGTACACTGAATACCACCATTAGACTGTACTTCTAATGCACAAAAACAGATGATTGCTCTGGATGTTCTACTACATCCTGCATAAGCATAAACATCAATATTTGTAACACTCTTCAAACTTCAAGTCCCAGTATGCAAATCTGGGAAAATTCCTGCAGCATCTTTCTCCTTCTTATTTTTTTTAATGCAACCACATAATTTTTTTTTTTTTTTTTTGTAATCTCAAGACGGATCCATATACATTGATAAACCTATCTGTCAGAATGAAACCTAGAAAGTAAGAACCATTACATTTGCAGCTGAATAACGTGGTGGCTTAGGTACATCTCGAGTCCCTCTGTGATGAGGGCTGTGGAAGAAGATGCCACATCTCTCCGCAATGCAGTCGACCAAACGGGATGAGTTGACTCACATCTGGCTTCACCCGCAGCACTAAACAGGACCGTGTGTTCACGGGGCTGCGCGTGACCTCCCGGGAAGGAAAAGCATCTTAAATGTGCGTGACAGTTGACGAGGTCTTGTAACACTGCATCACTGAGCCGGCGGCATGAACAGTCCTGCTTCCGACGTACTTGAGAGCCCCCCCCCCCCCCCCCCCCCCCCCCCCCCCCCCCCCCCCCCCCCCCCCCCCCCCCCCCCCCCCCCCCCCCCC
>JAOWBL010000022.1:14549773-14561017 GCA_028564865.1 Zenarchopterus dispar
TGAATGAGAAACCCTCTCAGTCCCTTCTATCAGTATTCATACCTGTCACTCATGACCGCAGAGCTGTCTCTTAACAGGTTCTGCAGAGTGCAGAGGACTGAAACACAACAATCTGCCTGCTTTTAGGAATAAAGGAAAAATCATTTTCAAAGCTCAAGTGACGCACAATACAGGAAACGCAAACAACAGTGTTAATTCTTTCCTCACCAATCTGCCACGGAGCATCTTATTTTGTCGCGAAGAAGCTCATTAAGCGGGACAGCAAGATTTATGGAGGGACATTACAGCTAGGAAGGACAAACACACAAAGCGATGGAGCGGCTGAAATAGATGGAACTAGAGGAGGGCGAGCGGTTTCCACCAGGGAGGGGACGGAGAAGACAGAACTGCTGAGGCAGCACCACGAAAGAAGGGAAAAAAAAAAAAAGGTAGAGTAGGAGCAGGAGAAGATGCCGGGATTTAAACGGAAAGAGTGGAGAAAGGGAAACAAATTTGGAGAAAGAGTAAAGGTAGACCAGGAGGGTGGTGTTGAAGCTGCTGTGGTTTGAGACGGTGTCAAATTAAAAAGAATGAGGAGAACAGGGCCTGAATGTGGCAAGGTTTTTGTGCTCTGCTGCACAGGGGAACATTGATTTGACATGCAATTACTGGAAGCGGACAAGAAAAAGGAAGTAGGAGAACGAATCAGGAGGGGAAAGGATGTGGGCCAGTAAATTCTCAAAAGTCTCAATGGCACAAGCACGGCATTATTTCTGTCTCACATGTCATGAAATCAAGGGCACTGAAGTCATTATATATGCTGAAAATGTGAGAAAATATGTAAATTTGAATGAACATTGTACTGTTCTGCTGCAGTTTACCAGCAGCAAAGCAAAAGAGCTTTAATGACATCTACAACAGATTTATCACAAGTAAAGTTAAAAAGTACACATCGCTGCTGTGTAGCTTTCAGTGAAATTACCCCTCTTCTACAAAGATGTTGCTGGAAGATGGTTTTCTGGAAGATAAATACAAAACTCACTTCCATTCAGCTTCCAGGTTTAATTGAAAATAATACAGGAAAAAGTGGAAAGGTTGTGTAACGCCAAAAAGGAAAACACAAAACGAAAATGAAGTGGCTCAGTCTCACAGAAGTAAAGGTAAAACTAGTTTTGATTGTGTGGCTGAATTAGCGAAAAAAAGAATCTGAAACTCTCTAAACCACATTTTATACATAAAAAAACCCACATTTGTAAGCTCATTATGAAATGACAAACAACAAAAAAAGCAAACAGACAAAGTCTGAGTAGAAAAGCAGTTAGGTCTCTAAACTGTTTTTCTTCAGATCTCCAGCTGTGCTGTTAAGAGTGGATACAAGGCGGCAGTAAACACACCCCTGACTAAGGTTTTATGAAGCACGTCGTTAGGATCGCATTAAAATTAAGGATATGTTTATAACAAGAACAGTAGCATCAGCAGGTTGCCTTTGTATTCCAATCAAGTGTTTAGATGACGAGCCAGTCATTTTATTACACTTTTTATTGATATTTTACAGTGCACTAGATATTTTGCGGAACAATATTTCACCATATTTACAGGTGGGAACCACCTCCAAATGAACAGTTTTAGGAGAAAAGCCTCGAGGAGAATTTGGCTCACAGTTAGCAGTCTAAGACATTGACATACCACAGAATTAAAAAAAAAAAATGAATTAGTGCTTATTTTAATCATGCATCACCTTTAGTTCACTCCCTGGTGAATGGATGATGTTCCCAGAGTCTTTCTGCTGTCAGATCATCTCTGTTGTAATTATTGCTAATTCTGCCATTTTCCTGCTTGTCTCTCTCTCTCCACAGAAGGGTCACGTAGCCAACATGCTGCGCTCTTTTGACGCTGACGGCCGATTAAAGGTCTCTGTCTTCAGCTCTCTGTTTGGATGTTTCATTTTGTGCTGAATCCTTTTATATCAGCTGTTTTTTTATGGTTTCTTTCATTTGAAATGGACCTACATGTTGGTTTGAGTGTATTATCAGGTTTTCTGTGTACTAACATGGCTTCACACTCTTTTTTTGTCGGTAAACAATGAATAGCTCCAACTCCACCTCCTACCTTTTTTTGACAGAGTTGTAAATATGGTTGTCTGATGTGTCTCTTTCCTTTTCTTACCTTCCATGTTTTTGATACAGTTTTGTTGAATTTTATAAAATTAACTATTAGATTTGGTAGGGTTTTATGTCCTCATCATAGAATTTCAGGCACATAATTTACACAGGCTTTCTGAATTTATTATCCCGGACCAGTCCCTCGTTAATCTTAACATCGTGTCGGCTTTTTCCCCCCAGATGAATGGAAAAGAGCTTTCTCGCCTCTCCGGGGATCCTATCTTAGACATACGAGACCCTGTACGGACCAATATCCTGAGGCGGGGGGGCCGCAGACGGGCGGGCCCAGCTGGAGCTCCTGGAGGGCAAGTGACAGTGACCATGGGCATGGCCGACTGTGTGGACAGCTGCACCCAAACGGACATCAGCTTCCAGCATATGCTGACTCTAGGCAGGAGCAGCCAACATCCCTGTGGAGCCCCCCCACCACCCGACCCTCCTCCATCCCCTCCACTACCTCCTCTGCTGGAGCCATACCTGCTCAATGAAATGTGAGTGGGAGCGATCTGATAAGTCCCTGCATTTGAAAGCAGCAGCTTCCTAACTCGCTTGGGTTTCATTTATTTCCTGAACGATTTCATTCCCAGCTTTACGGAGCCGGTGTACTATGACCCCACTGACTACTTTGATATCACTCAGCATGAAGTGGACAGGCAGGATGAGCTGGAGTATGAGGTGAGCGCCTGCTGGGTGCGTTACAAACTCGACTACAGCAGTCTGCCCCGCTGCTTTCTGCCTGACGCACCTGAGCATTTCTCTAACTGCACTAGGAAGTGGAGCTGTACAAGTCTCGCCAGCAGGATAAACTCGGCCTGACGGTGTGTTACAGGACTGATGAGGAGGAGGACCTCGGGATCTATGTGGGAGAGGTGACACCTGCATCAAGAACATTAAAACACTGTCTGATTTTTAGTATTTCTGTCTCTTTTTTTTTTTTTCATTTATCTCAAACAAATTCTTCTATTCCAGGTGAACCCAAACAGTATCGCTGCAATGGACGGCCGCATTCGCAAGGGAGACAGAATACTCCAGGTATCCTGGGTACTCTACTGAAGCTCACAATGCTTCTATGCGGTGAATTGCAGTATATTTTAATATTGCTGCAAGTAAATCATAAAACCGCTTGGTTAGATAACACTTGGTCCACGGCAGAGCTGGTTCCACAGGGGACTGCTTCCAATTTTGAGGAGGATTGTTAATAGTGCAGCATTTAATAGGAATTCCTGCAGAACATTGTTACCCAATAAACTGAGCTGAGTAGCAAACCCATTTCCCTGAAGTGGGCATTTTAATTAAATCTGTTCTTTGGTCTTACACTGGCTGACATAAGCCCAGAAGTTCATCCTCTTCATTCTCTCTCAGATAAATGGAGTGGACATCCAGAACAGAGAGGAGGCGGTAGCCATTCTCACCAGAGAGGACAGCACTAATGTCTCCCTGCTTCTCGCGAGGCCAGAGATAGAGGTGAGGAAATCACAACTGTGGTCTTTATCGGAGAGGGCTTAGCTTGAAAACAGATCTAAAAGGACATTTTTTTGACCTACATTTATCCAGTACGAAATTTGTTTACCTCGTGAGATGCACACAACCCTGTGAGACTAAAAGGGCAACATAAACGAGATGATGGGGCTCTGCTCCGTCTTGTCCTGCAGGCTGAATCTGCAAAAAGGTGGCTGAAAAGCAGAGAGATGCACAAACGCGATGATCCCACAGATAAGCACTAAGAGAGAGACAGAGACAAATAGTGCTTGTAACTTCAGCACTAATAAGGAGCTACTTGATTTCTCACAAGGTCACTCTGAACAGATATGAGAGCCCCACAGCACACATCGGCCGAGTTCCCTATAAAAACAGGGTTTCGCATACATTGACCCGCTCGAGTAGATGCTTTTCATTGCGTATTGTTGGGGAGAGGTTGCAGCACATGGAGATTTACACAGTTTTTGTGAGAAGAGAAAAAAAATTTGTATTCTCTCTGAGCCACAGGGCAGATTTAAAAGGCACTCGTTAAAATGGACTAGGTCAAAGACTCACACACTCGTGCGTGCACACACACACACACACAAATAGCCTCTCCTCCTTTTGAGCATGTCCTTGTGTTTGAATATATGAGCACAGGTGCTACCTGAAAAAAGGCTGACAAGATTTATATTGCCATGGCATTGTCCTACATTAAGATTCAAGCCAGAGACCGCAGAAGAGAGCAGAGGGGAGAGAGAGAGAGCGGGAGAAAGAGAGAGACGGAGATTCATCAGGGGACATGCGCAAGCAGAGATTAAAGCTTGATCTGCCGTCTTGGGGCAAGAAAGACGGAGAACCGAGGGGGTTTGTTAGAGAATAAGAATTAAAAGGTAGAAAGTCAATACCTTGTCTGGGAGTCTGGATGCAGTTCACATTTAAATTTAATCAATTAGACACGACTTGCAGAAAGGTTGAAGTAAGAAAAGGGAGAGAGATCTCTTGCTGAAATCTTTGTATTTCAAGTCAGTTTTCTTATCTATTAATTGAAGGCTGCATCACAAATAAGAAACAGCACCCATTTCAAAAGGAAACAGGGTGACTGTGGACATTTCATTCTCGAAAACTCAATTGTGATAAGAAAAACAAAAAGAAAGAAAGAAGGCACTCAGTCTTTCTGAATCAATGTTGTGATGTTTTTTTTTTCGTTCATACAAATTATTGAGTGGAAACCAAATCCAATTTCATGGCAATGAAATGCCAGTGATAAAAATCTCCCAGAGCGCTAGGTCCATCTAGTGACGGCGAGGAGGGCTGGTCTTACACCGATTCAGAGGCGCAAATCCTGCTGCAAAGATTAGAGGAGCTTTAAGACACACCCAGCTGTGGAGCTCCCATCTCTCCATCCATCGCTCCCTCTCACCAACATCACTTCTAGACACAGCTAGGTCTGGACATGTTTCCATTCTTTACTCTTCAATATGTAAATTAACATAAGCACACATAAGATGTTTATTCTAAAGAGTATGCAGATAATCTTTTGCAGAAAATGACTTCCTTCAGTCTTGAATCTGTGGACATCAGGAGAGGATATTTTTCCTTCTTTCATCTCGTAAAGCTTTGCAGACCTTCACTGCAGCTGTATCAAGCTGATGTTTGTACGTTTGTACTTGACCTTTATTTATTTCCTTAAGTGAAACGCAATCGGACAGGATGGAGATCAGCTGACTGACTCGTCTTTTTCGGATTACTCTGCAGGATGTTTCTGCAGTATGTTTTGGGTCATGTTTCATTTGTACCATTAAAGCTCTCTCCAGTAGGAGTTGCTGCATTTTGGTGAATCGGACAGTTTATCTCTGTTACACCATCATTAAACAACACGTCAGTGCCATCACACCGCCTCTGTGTGTTTTAAAGACGATGTAGCTTCAGACTACAAACTAATCTTCTCCCTTCACTTAGTCCCCGTGAAATCAAACTGGACTTCATAAACATTTATATACTCACTCTTACATTAAATATCACCCAGAACCTACACCGGTATCTGATACGACAAACAGGGAAAACTGTTTTCTAGCTATTTTTCCCCCCCAAAAAACAATCTTAAAATGTTCATCACTCATCCTGCCCTCAGTGGCATAAAATAACTGCATACTTTTATGTCTATTCACAGCTTTTTTTTTCTGACTACAAACCAGAATAGAAGAAACTGCTCAAAATTATTGGTAGTTTCTAAGCCGATTGCTTTGGTCCAGATCCAAATAAATGCCAATGTTTTATGTATCTGCCGTCTGCATTCTTTACTAAATCACGTCTTGACTCTCTCAGCTTCAAAGGTAATAAGTGAGAATATTGTTAGGTAGGAAGTTTTGCTTTTAAAAGATTTGATGTCAATTTTATGATGTATGAATCCTAATATAGAATTTTCTTTATCTTCTGTCTCTTCAACACTGAACCCCTCTGATGCCATGAACTGACTTCACCCACTTGTACCTGATGCACCCTCGCCTGTTAGAATGACAACCAGCTGGACCCGGATGAGCTGGACCTGGAGCCACTGGAAAATGTCATTCATCTAACCAGCTGCCACAGAGCGAGGACCAGTCCCTCCATTCTGAGCGCTGGACCAGCAGGCGCTGCAGCTGGAGGTGTGTTACGCAGCCACGGTCACTCTGTGAGCAGAGATTCCCCCGATTTGCTGCAGACGGTCCTGAGCAACAGTCAGGAGCTGGACAGTGGGGTCGGCCGTACAGACGAAAGCACACGCTACGAGGAGTCTTCAGAGCACGACCTTCTGGGAGATGACCACACCAGTGCCTCCAACACCAATGCAACCAACACACCGGGCAGCATGCGCAAGTTTTTGTCCAGCAGAGGGGACACTCCGCCCTTGCTGCATTCACAAGACCTTCAGTTCAGCACAGACTCTCTTCTAGGACTGGACTGCTTTAACGGAGGGGGTCTGGAGCAGGTGGAGCGACTGGAGAGAGCCTACATGGCAGATCCTGTGAGGATGATGATGCCCGGGCTGACTGAGGAAGAGTGCGAGAGGTACAAAGAGCTCCTGGAAATTAAGTGTTTCTATGAGAAAAACTGCAATGCACAGGGGCTGGCACAAGAGGAGGGCAGTGTTTCACTGGATGAAAACAGGAACGAGAGCCTGACCCAGCACGAGATGGCCCTCCTAGAAGAAGAACTTCGCCACTTGGAGTTCAAGTGCCGCAACATCCTGAGGGCACAGAAGATGCAACAGCTGAGGGAGCGCTGCATGAAGGCTTGGCCTCAGGAAGACAAGAACGGGGCAACAGGGGTTGGGATAGGAGCTGGGCGCTTGGACATGAGTGAGGCTTTGGTGAATGAGGAGGCCTGTCACCACGCTCTGTCAGACATCAATGAGGTTCCAGAGAGGGACCGCTCAGATAAAGACAGCACCAGTGCCTACAACACGGGAGGGGAAAGCTGCAGAAGCACACCTCTGGTCAATGAACAGCACCCTTCGCCCTCCACCCAGAGTCTGGAGGGAGGAGAGTCTCTCCTTCCTGTCGGTATACATCTTCCAACCTCCACAAGACAGAGGGAGAGAGGAACCAGAGCCAAAAGAGGGGACGAGACCCAAGCACACCTGAACCAAGACAACCCTGCGCACTCTCACAGAAGAGGAGCTGAAGCCAAGACTTCCAGCCCGAGTTCAAAGGTTAGGTCCCTATCCCGGGACGCGGGTACTAGGAGGGGGTCAGATGGAGGGGTAAGACGGAACCCCACAGCCAGTGGGACAGCAGAAAGGGCTGGTGGGCGAAGTGCAGAAAACAGCCCTTATTTGTCCCGCCGTCAGGCTGACGTAAACCCCCCCCAGCGCTACCTGAGCTGCATGCAGCTAAGGTCCCCCCCAGCCTCAGAGCGGCTGAGCGGTCTCAGAAACGCTACCAGGGAGGGTGCCATGGAGGAAGAAGGCGATGCCAGCCCGATGAGCTTGGGCAGCACCTGCAAAGACGTCCCCCACGCTCCAAGTGCTGTGACCTTACCCCTGTCCCCTCCACTGCTGCCCGCATCCCCCCGGATGGAATGGAAGGTGAAGATCCGAAGCGACGGGTCACGCTACGTGGCCAAAAGGCCCGTGAGGGACCGCCTCCTGAAGGCTCGTGCCATGAAAATCAGGGAGGAACGCAGTGGCATGACAACAGACGACGACGCTGTGAGCGAGATGAAGATGGGCCGCTACTGGAGCAAAGAGGAGCGCAAGCAGCACCTGCTGAAGGCCCGGGAGCAGCGGCGACGCAGGGAGTTCATGATGCAGAGCCGGCTCGACTGCCTGCGCGAGCGCGAGCAGGGAGGCGGCGGCGGCGGCGGCGGACAGCAGGGGGCGCCACAGCAACAGGAACCCACCTCCATCCTGGAGCTGTGTCACCGCCGGAGCGTGAAGAAGCGCAGCCGCAAAATCCTGGACAACTGGATCACCATACAGGAGCTGCTGGCGCACGGGAGCAGGTCTGCCGACGGGAAGAAGGTCTACAACCCGCTGCTGTCCGTCACCACCGTCTGAGATAGGCTTGAGAAGAAGTACCAGTCGGTATGGGGAGAGGAGACTACGACAGTGTGTTTTTAGAGAAGCAACTGGGTGAAGACAGGCTGGTTCAGCGGCAGGAAACTTTGTAGGGGTGCGTGGCATAAAATCTGGGATTAAAGGAAAAAAACGTGGCAGAAGGGGAGGGGGGAGACTATGGCTGAGACTACCAGGAGAGCGAGTGTCAAAACAGCAACAATATTCACCAAAAAAATACCTGGCTGATCCGAAGACAAACACAAAAAAATAAGAGCACAGACAGCATTTATTTGAACACATTCAGGAGTCTAGTTAAATGGTTCTATAGCAACAAAAGTTCCGATCATACCAGCAGGGAAAGTACCTCACAAATGGAAGATGTTTGCTGGCCTTGATGACATTTATTTTTATTTATTTTTATTATCATGGATAGAAAGTGGGGTGATGAGCCACAGAGCTGTGAAAAAGTCCAGAAGACCCTTCTGTGCCATAAAACTGGACAACTGGTGTCCACAAGAGTCTTTTGATGAAGTTCATCTTTAAAAGAACTTTGTGGGACAGTTAATGTATATGCATTCTTTTTTCTGCATACTTGGTGTCCATGTACAAATGCTTTTTCTTTTTTTAAATAAAGCATCGTTGTCCAGCCACAGGTGCTTCTTGACCACGAGGAGCTGAGCGGTGCCTTCACTTCAGGCAGACCTGACTGGAGAGCACAGTTTTCGATGCGGTTTAACAGAAAGAATCAAATATTGTAGCAGAGAAAGAAAAATGGGAACGCAGAGCAGCTGACTTTTATATCTTCCGAAGAAGTCACATAAAAACAAGCACAAGAATTCAAATCCAAGGAACGTTGGAGAATTAATGTCGAGGTCAACGTGCTGCTGACGTCATCGTGACGTAGACGAGCCAGAGCAGAGCAGGCCTTTAGAGTCACGTTTAAAAGTCTTCATTAACTTTATAAAATAAAGTTGCATTCTACTGAAGCTCTCGCCATGACATGAATGACTAACAATCAACAGCAGACGGATTTATTCAGAAAGCTACTTTTGCCATCCAGATATTCAAAATATATTTGTTTTCTCTGGACGTTTCAGATGGTCCTCCATTCCCTGCTGGCTAGTACATTTGGCTTCTATGGAAAACTATATTTCAACACTGACTGTGACCAAGCTTTTTTTTCTGCCTTTTTGCAAATGATTCATCCTAGATTCAAGAAATGACTTTGTAAACTTCCCAGCTGAATCAGCTGTTTTCTCCAAGGGATAAAGGCTGCTGTTTTTATTTGGCTTTCCTGCATGTTTGATATTGACACAAATGTTTTTCCATGTACTTGAAGGCTTTTACCATACTGTAATTGTGGATGTTGACAACTTTGCTAAAAATGATAGCTTAAGAAAAACAAACAAAAAAAAGAAATGGTGTACTTGTTCAATATTGTGGTGTTGTGTCTGCCATTTTACAGTCAAAGCTTTTCTAAATAAATGCTGTGATCATGAAAACTATTTCCCTGATCTGTTCTTGTCAGTTTAAAAAAAAGAAAGTAAAATAAACTGTAATATGATAAGATCATCACGGTGACAAATGATGAGTCAACAGGTCCTAAACAAGTCTAAACCTTTATTTTTCCTAACAAGAGTGAAAAGAAACAAAGGCAACAGTAAAATGAAAAGTTTATACATAAACCCACGACAACTGTGTGTCTGCAATATCAACAATAATAATAATAATATAATAATTTTAACCAATAAACAAAAGGAACTGAGACGAAGTGAGTTACAGTGAAGTTACCTTAATATGCAAGAGAAACTAGGGAATGGGAGATGGGGTGGGGAGGGGAGGGGATCAAAATAAGGATCAAAACTTGGAGTCAAAAGGATGGGACCTAAAAAAAAAAAACAACAAAAAAGAAAAAAAAAAACATTGCATTGAGAGGAAGGAGAGGAGGAAAAGTCGAAGCAAAGAGTTACAGATATCCATTTTGGGAAAATAGCACCAAAAACATCTATGCCTGTTTTTAACACTTCCCAAAATTTATTTAGTTTATTGAAAATGTATTTCCCCTCAAAACAGTTTCAAACACAAGATTAAATACAACTAAAAAAATATGCAAGTGTAACTAACCCTGGTAGGTGTCCCGTATCAGCAGTCAAAATCCTATGCTGCAGCTCAGCGTGAGGATTCATGCCCAAACAACCGTCTTAATAAACCCATAGCTTATCTGAAGTCAACGAGTGAGCACAAGGGAAACTGCAGCTACCAGTCCTGAGGCCAACTTCCACTGAACTAGCTTTTAACAAAAGATGGGAAATACATAGCATACTGACTTGACCTCAGACAACTCTAAACCAAAGATATTCAGTTAACAGTAAACTCACATCGGCCCAACACAGTCTCATTATGTCCCAAGGAAAAATGGAACCAGGGGAGGTGGGTGTTACAGTCTGAGTAAGACAGTGAGTCTGAAAGAAGTTAATGGGATACTGCTGAGTTACTGACGCAACTGTGGAGTGCAGAAGAAGAGTCTTTGCTCTTTTAGTGTGATCAAATGAATGGGGGATGAAAAGGAGAGTAGGGAGTGTGGAAGGGATGTCCTGCATCTTCCTTTAACTTGATACTGTCTTCAGGCACAGAAAACTCTGCCCCTTAAATTTCTTGGACTTGATGCCTTTTAACAGTTCTCCATAGTTGACTGTATCACAAAATCTGGAAAAAAAAACCAAAACAAAACTTGGTAAATATTTGAGAGCACTGATGGAAAATTAAAAAAGCATTATATTAAAAAAGAAAAAAAAAAAAGAAACAAAAAGGGAGTTTACCTCTGGATGTGTCTGGACCGGCTGCTGGGGGGAGGGGTTGTGCTTGAGAGGACACGTTTTCTTAGACTTGGAGACATCCAGTGACTGTTCGCCAGGCCCCTCCCTACTCCCACCTCTGTGGCCTTTTCTCTTGCGTTTGGAGTCTTTGGCTCGTCCACGACTTGTGCGTCTCTGCTCTTCAAGCTCAATCTGACAACAACATTACAAACTCAGTACCTCAGATCACATTATATATATATATATATATATATATATATATATATATATATATATATATATATATATA
>JAOWBL010000022.1:14561117-14577854 GCA_028564865.1 Zenarchopterus dispar
ACATTATATATATATATATATATATATATATATATATATATATATATATATATATATATATATATATATATATGTCAATGACTTCTTAAAACATGCTAAATTATCAGTCAACCATAGTCTGGTAATATGCAGTTTATAAAAAAAAAAAAAAACAGAATCACTTGGCCTTTAAGCAATCAAATAAAACTGTGAATATTTTCTACAAATAATTTTTCAGCTTTATTTTTAGACCTTCCAGAAAATGTATCTTTTCACAGTGGTGTGGTGCTCAGACTTCTGCATCCCAACACAACACAACACTGGTGTTGTGTTGACATCAGTGTTTCTGACTCCACCATCATGTTTACAGCGCTGGGTTCTCACCATCCCACACGTGTACGAGTGATTGCAACATGTCATGAAACAGACAATGTGCCAGAAAAGCTTCACGACTTTTATCAGGTGACGTCAGAATTAGGTCACTTGGTTAGTGATGTGTTTGTACATCTGTCAGTAATCAGGAGTTTGTCTGACCTGAATGAGTGTGTGCAGTGTTTCTGTGGGTGGATCAGAAGCAGCTTGCAGGACTCTGTGGATGGTGTTTGTCTGGTCCAGTGACACCTCCAGCAGATCTCCTTCCAGCTGCAGCTCCTCCAGCTGGACCCTGGTGGCTGGCAGAAGCTCCACCACTTGGCCTTTCAACAAAGGAAGGAGGGGCAGCAGAGACCCCACACCTGAAAGGAGGGCAGTAAGAGTCAATGCTTCGTCTGTGGACACCAGTCTACAGCTTCACCTTATTTTCATTACACTGATAGCAGCGAGAGCGTTTTACCTGTGACGTTTGATTTCTTGCTGACACCATTTTCACATCCAACCTACCAAATGGAAACACGTTGCACATTTTAAGGTTTACAGTAATGATTCCCGTTTGGTGAATTATCACTAAACTGATGCAAGATGTAACAAAGCTGGATTTTGTTGGTTAATTCCTGATTAGCAATCTATATTTTGATGAAAAAGAAACCTAAGAGAAAGGGAAAATGGCATTTACCTGAAGGTTGTTTATTTCTTTTTTCTTTTTAGGTGACGTGTCCTCTGTTAGATCAATGACTCCATCCTCTCCTTCCCCTCCCTCAGAGTCTGACAGAACAATAACAGAGTTCCCTTCAGTCTCCTTTTTCACCTCTTCCTCTTTTTCTGCGTCATGGTGGAGGGTTTCTTTGAGTTCTTGCAGCCTCTGAAGTGCCTGCTGCAGCTCAGGCGTCTCCAGTGCCTCCTTGGCTCGGCCCTGCCATGTGATGGCCCTCTCTGTGAGACACTGCAGTGCTTCTCCTTCGGGCAGACGCACAGGCAATCTCTGCAGGGCTACAAGTAATGCCAGAATAGTCTCCAGACGTGGCCGTCGTGACCGTTGGCACTGAGGACACAAGAAGCGCGAGTCCCAATCCCACCAGCAAAGAAGGTTAATTGGCGGTCCAGAGGAGGGTAGCAGGGAGGGAAAAGAAACACAGCCACCATGGAACCAGTCCTTGCACAGATGGCAGCGAAGCTGAGGAGCACGGGGCTGCCCGTCACACACGCACACCGACTGAGGAAAGGTGGTACGACTGTGGTTACTGTTCTCTTTTACAGAGTTCTCGGAATGGCTAGATGCACATGTCTCCATGGTGATATCCCACCCGTTCTCTTTAGAAACTGCAGTGTTAAGTCCAGATTTACACATGTTCACTTTCTGTAACCTCAGCAGCACCTCCTTCTCCTGGTGCTCCCCTTCTTTGAACGCCATTACCTATAAACAAATCATATAGACAACCACATATACATGACTTGTATCGAAGCATAAAACACAGGGCAAACGATGACAAAAATGTATCTTTAGCATCGTAGTCCAAGAAAGACATGCTCAGTATTCTCACAATAGCTGCAGGATCCCTTAACGCCTGAGCAGAAAGACCCAGAGTGTTGGTATCAGAATCCTCTAAGGGCTCATCCAAAGGCTCTGCCTGGTTCCACTTCTCTCGCCGTTTTGCACATGGACATAAAACCTACAGAAACAGAAGATTCACGAATGCTTTCAGGAGGCTTACATTACAGTTTTTTTTTCCCAATAGAAATTGTAATCTGACAAGTTTTTGGCTGTTCAGTGTTGACAAAAAATAACTTCCAAGTTTGAACATAATTTCCAATATATTTCCAGCTACCTCTAAGAGACTATGCTGACTGCTCTTCTTCAGGAAGGTCTTGCTGGCCTTGTCCCTCCAGGAGTGAGCACTGGCCACCTGCAGTTCCAGCTGCCTCAACTCTTCCATGTAGACCGGCAGGTCCCGTCCAATAGCTACCAGGCCCTCGAGGTCATCCAGACATGGGTAATGCTCCCCATTCTACAACAGTACATTTCACAAATTCAGGAATTACATATCACAGAACCTCAGTGAGCCAATCAAAAAGCTGAAGCAAGGAATTTTTTTGTTTGTTTGTTTTTACCTGGATTTCCTCCAGATCTGTTACCCAGGCCCGAGCACGCGTTAAACAGTCCTGCAGAGCCAGAATGTTGGGAAGTGTAACTGGGATAAGTTGAGCCTCGTTTACTATTGCCTCTAGAGTGGAGAGAGGATGCTTCTGCCTAAAAGAGGAAAACCACAGTCTTTGATTCTTCACATCAGGGCAGACTGCTTGTGAAATAATCACAGCCACCACTGCAGGTGTACAAATGTTTATTTTTTTAATTATGTGCCATACCTTTGCTCTAGGCAGATCTGTGCTTTCTCCTCCCAGCGTTCAGCAATCGTGAGCAGTTCCTGAAGCTCAGCCATAGCAGTCTCCACAGACACACTCTGGGGCACATTGCAGCCTGCTTCCATTAGGTTCCTCAGTACGTCCAATGTCACTTCCTGCCTCTCCTCCTCTTCTGTGCCCAGGGTGCGCCTCACTTCTGCCAACCAATGACCTTGCTTCTTTAGGCCCTGTAGTAATTCACACTCTGGGACCACAACAGGCAGTTTTTCCCCCTGCTCCAACAAAGTCTGCAACTGATCCGGTGGCGGCGAGTCCTTCCTCCAGTCCTTGTTATTGACCAGGGCTTGGGCCTCTTTCTGGAAATCCTCCACTGTCACCAAAACCGCCTTGAAAACCCACAGTGTACAAATGTCAGCCTTAAAATCATTTAAACTTTTATGCAATACTCAACTGGGCTAGGACTCTGGGCTTTTTCTTTGGCACAAGCCTCATTTCTCAATTCAATGAGCTCAACAACTGCTTGGTAGTAAGTGGTCAAAATAGTTGGTGGTCACCCTTTGGCACTCTGTTGTTGTGTGTGAGCAACTCAAAGAGGCACCAAAGGTTTTTACTGATGCATCTTTGAGTCATCTCTGACAGGAGACATATTTAGCACGCTAAATATAGGCGATAAGAGCCAGGAGGAGTATTCTGTTTTCAGAGACGTGGCTGCAGGAGCATGTTCTGAACTCCAGCATCTGTGCACCCCAGATGTTAAAAATCTGGCAATGTTGAGAGTGGTGTAGTATGAAAGCAGCCTCAAAAATATATACTCAATGTATATACTTTAGCATTTTTCACAGAAATAACAGTGTACAGTCACAATTTTTCTGATAATTTTACAGCATGATGTTTACAAATGATGCAAGTCATGCATTAGTAAACTTGTTTGTGTACAGTTTTCACCCATCT
This sequence comes from Zenarchopterus dispar, assembly GCA_028564865.1. NCBI lineage: Eukaryota > Metazoa > Chordata > Actinopteri > Beloniformes > Zenarchopteridae > Zenarchopterus > Zenarchopterus dispar. The sequence continues at coordinate 14,564,784 of JAOWBL010000022.1, forward strand.
AAATCCTAAATCCTGAAACAACAGAACCCCACATAACAAAACCCAATTTGACTTCTGCATACACCCAACTTGTGGTTCTTACCTGGATTTCCTCCAGACGGTTCACTTCACAGGGCAGGTTCTGCATTTTCTCAACCAAGGATTTCAGCTCTGCTAATGTCATCTTGCTCTCACTAAAAACCGGCAGTATACAAGTCCGTATAAATATAACTGAGTAGTGGGTGTAAAGTTAAACTGTTTATAGTACTCTTTCTTACCTGGTTTTTGAATTGCCAAGGAGCTCAGCACTTATTTGTTGACAAGATTCTATGTCTTTTATAACAGTGTTGAGTTTCCTGAGAAGTTCGTTGTCAGGAAATTTCTTTTCCGCCGCCTCAGCCTTCAGTTTTTCCAAGTCTTCAATTTCTAAAATTCAAGAAATATTTCATATTAATGATGCTCAGCAAGAGAATTTTTTAAGTCATTAATTTCATAAGTTTATGCCATCATTTATGTTTATTTCTCACCTATCTTGTTTCCATCCTCATGCTCGAGTGCCTCTTTAACTCTGTTGGCCCAGAAATCAAAGGACTCAGAACGAACTTTCAATCGATGTAACATGGCCAACAACTCATCCAAGGTGTATCTGTACCTGCAGATTAGAGATTAAAAAAATGAACAGAATGTAGACAATTACCTGGGAAATAACATGGTGTTATCTTATACTAAACTACATTCAGAGTAAAGTAAATCCACACAAAGCAAGTTAATACCTGAGGTAGAGTTTTTCAGTGGGGCAGTTGCACAGATCCTGAGTGTGATAGAGACACACCAGACGTTCTGGACAACTTGAGCATGCCAGAGCAGAGAGAAAGCATGTGGTCTTACATTTATCACACTGTCTCTCATCATCAGGCAGCAGTTCAAAAGCCTCCCTCTCTGCTTCTGTAATACCCTGCAAGTGGGACACAGATGCACATTTTCCCATAAACCTGTAAAAACATGACCTATTGGATTCACTGTTTTACTAAACTAAACTACTGTGACCTTAAAAAATGTTTTAAGGAGAAAAGCTTATAAAAAACAGGGAAAAAAAAACTTTTATTGTGCTTGAGAGTAGAAATATGGATGTCAGACACTTCATCAACCCCTATGGAAATTGTATAAAATAATTGAGAAAAAAAGCTTATATTTTACTTGTAAGATTAATTTCTTTCTCACCCTTTCCATCAGATTCTTGCGGAGCTTTCTCTCCTCTTGAACAATGATGAACATCTCCCGATGTGTCGCTGCAGCCAGGTTCAGGTCTAGTTTCTCTGGGCTAGTTGCCATTTTACAGGTGAGCTCCTCATGAGAAAAGACACAATACCTCCTCAGACGCCGGTAGTGTTCAATACAGGAACGACCAGCAGGCAGCTGAAAGGGGGAGGGAAAAATTACACCAGTGATACAATCTTTAAAATTAAATGCATCTAAAACTTGAGTTAAAGTAAGCAAACTTACCCAGTCTGCAGTGCAGAAGTTGACTGCTTCAGCAAAGTTGTAACCCTGATTGAAGCCACTGTGGTAGGCTCTGGGGAAGGTGATGACAAACTCACCAGCACACTGGTTAGTGCGAACAACCTGCCAGCCCATAAACACAACAATTAAAGAAAATGTCTAAAGTTATATTTCCATTATGCATGTATGTCGACGTAAGACTTACGGGTACGCCGTGAGCCATGAGGATATTGGGGTTCATGATGGTGACAAGCTGATGTAGGAGGTCTGGCTGGAATTCGAACAGTTCTGGAGTCAGCTTCTTCATTACATCCTCAAGTCGCTCAGCTGCCACAGAGGGAACCCCATACCAAGTCTTGGGTTCACCCCTGAAGACGATGGATACACAAACAGTAAACAGAAGGATGCAGCGTTTCACTAAAATAGCACTTTATATTCAAATACCTCTAGATTAAAATTTGTATGGCACCACCATCACAAGAATAATATACCAGTGCAGATAGTTAATGGAGTAGCTCCAGTGATCCTCAATGTGCCAGCAGAAAGCTGAGAACACCATGCCAACGTAAAGCCATGGCACCTTCATCCCTGAGATGTCTCCATTAATATGGCACAGCAGGGACTGCTCCAACACAGGCATCACATTCAAGTTCCAGCCACAGCGGGCATATTCCTGTCCAACAAAGACAAAAAATCTGAATGAGCAGACTTTAAAATAACTGATGACATGTAGCTTCTTTATATACTTTGACTTTTGAATAAATAAAACATTGTTAATCAAGCGCATTAACTACCTAGTAATTACAGACGTGTTTTGTTTTTTTTTAAATGGATGACTACAACGTTCATACCTCTTCCTCTTTTGTGAGGACCCTCTTGCCGTTGTTCATTGGGAAACCACTGCCGAACTCTTTGGAGTGTATGTCTGCTCCATACTCAACAGTCACGTCTTCTTCAATACTACTGACTAACCTCCAAAACTCTCTCTCCACAAGCTCAGTGGGAACCATCTGCACAGATGACATAAAAGCTAGAAATAAATCCCTCATAATCCCTCAGCCACTGTAATTTCAGGCAGATGTGAATTTTGGAACAAATGGGACATTTCTTCTGTAGGTCCACTCACATGGACAGGCATGTTAAAGTAATCTGCCTTGAAAGCGTCTGCCATTTCTCCAAAACTCTGCAGAGTATACTCTCTTGTTGCTTGTTCAAAGCCAAATGCTTCTGCAGGTTTCTTGCATTCCTTGAAAAAAGAAAAATAATTATAACCCATACAGACAAGGAAGAATATGATAAAAGAACAAGATGAATCTTCCTGATAATGAAGTGTCAACAGGTGCTTGTAAATATTTTCACTTACTTCAGCGACACACTTAGGGCATCGCCAGTTGCCTTTGGGTGGATCAGCAAGTGGGGGTAGCAGGCAGTAAGTGTGATAGTTGTCATCACAGCCGTCACACAGGAGGAGTTTCTCGTCATCATCTCCCCGTCCACACATCCGACAGACATAAGAATCCACCTTTTAAAGTAAAGGAAACTTTGAGTATGGCCTTACAAATGAGTCCAAGGAATGTCTTTGAGCTATATTATGACATATCATAGTTGAAGTATAATGTGTTTACAGCCCCACCCTCCCAAAAAGAACAACAACAACAACCTTTTACTCTTCATAATAATTAAGAAGAGAAATTTACTATCCGCCATCACTGTGTACCACCTGCTATACTTACACACTGTGGGTTGTTGAGGTTGCGTCTTAACCTCATGGTCATTTTAGTACAAGGTCCATTTGCATCGTCTTTTTTCCTCTCATTTCCTTTGGCGTTCTCCTCGTCTACTTCCTTCTTCACTTCTATCTTAACTGTGACACTATGGGGAGGCAGTTGGAGGTTGGATGTACCTCCATCACTTTGCCTTTCTTCGGGCTCCAGTGGCTCAGACTTGATTATCGTATCACCAGGTGCAGGAGACACACTCTCCTTGATAGTAACTGTTTGAGGCAGATCATCTAAAAGAATATCAAAATGTGTTCAGGATTTGATTTAGTCAGTTATTCCAAAAAGTAAACTTCATACAATAAAGGGCTTCAACCGGGATGGACAAATTTGATCTAGACCACAAAACAAGATCTCCAATTTATTTGGCTGAGCCAATATTTAAGCACTCACCTCTTATTCTAGTAATTTTGTTCACGTAACAATTTTCACCAAAATTTCAGAATGCTGCTTTTGCCAGAGATAAGATCAATTTTATGTCATCTGAAAAGGAGGTTAGATTAGACTTTAACAAAAGCACCTACCTTTCTTTCTTATGCCTTTGTCTCTTGCCACTAGTCCAAGTCCCATCATTTTAGGCCCTGCACCATAGATCTGTAATTTCTTCAACTCTGGGTTCTTCTCTATATCTTCCTCTGTAGGTTCCGGCTGTGAAGACAAAAAAATCTTTTATCATGAAGGCACAAGTGGACAGCAGCTACTCTCCAAGGCACACAGAGCAAAGCAAGGGTGCAAGTGCAGAGCAAACAGTTAAAACATAAAAGCATAGCGATCCATCGCAAGAAAGGATTAGACTAGGCTTGAAAGTAAGGAAGAGTGAACCGATTTCACGGGGCTAAAAGGTTAGGACCAACCACCAGAAAACACAATCACCAGCAGATGCAGCCACAGCTAGAGGAGGATATCGTTTTAGTTTCACTTTCTATCAACTTAAAGTCAGTAAATTTTTTTTAGATATCAACAAGATAAAAGTAGGTCAAATTGCAGCAACATTTTCAGGAGATTCAGATTTCCATCGATGGTCATTAGGCAAACAGGCTGAAGCAATTTGGGGTTCATTTGAAATGTCAAAATTAAGAAAAGCTATGTCTTCATAGGCATGCAACATACATACATATATATATATATATATATATATATATATATATATATATATACTTCATATTGTCAAATTAACGTGAATATGTACTTTAGACATTTAATTTAATTTGTACAAACATGGAAAAATAATCTGCTCACTAAGCTGGTTTGGTTTCATGTATTTTCATAAAATATAAATTGTTATAAAAAATGTCACAGAATTCTTTAAAATGAGACATTTCCTGTTTTGTTTGTTTTTAATGCATCCAACCTTTCTAACTACAAGACAATTGACTGTTTTAGAAAAATACCTGATTATTAACTCTTCATTTAAACAACAGTCTGCAGAATAAAGACCAGTGGAACCACATTCTGAGCTATATTCTTATTCAACTGGGTCTTTGTTTACAGTAAACAGCACAGAGTCTTGTTTTCTTTTACCTGATGGGTTTAGGTTGTTTGGAGAAAGCAAGGTAAAATCCATTTTAAAGGCTCTACCCTGAAAGTGTTGTGTATATAACAAATTGTGGAGCTCAAAAATGATTAGAGCTTCGGCCTGTAAACAGGTCATACAAAGCATAAACAGATGAAGTACAACATATCCTAATATCACTTTTCCTAGTTTCTAAAACTAAACGCACCCAAAAGGAGTTACCTCACGGATTCATAGATCATGTTTATAAGTCCAAAAATCAGAACTTAAATCTATAAACATCTATATAAGCCAGACTGCACAGACTGTTGTTACTTCATCCACACTTTCTTGTGAATCAGTGAAAAACCTGCACTACAATATGTACATCGACAGACAATAACAACATCAACAGTGCCACTCACACAAAAACTAGACACATTTACAAAGCGACAAAAGATGCTCTGAGGATTTGTTTTTCTCTTTGGAGAAAAAAAAAAGCTAAGCAGCAGAGATGCACTGATTGTAAATCCCTGGCTTATTTATTGATTGGTCTGACTAGTCATTTCCAGTTTTATTTCTAAGAAATGTAATCAAACATGACAAAAATAATTGTCGCAGTTTTGTTGTAGACTGCCTAAATTTAAAAAAGAAATATTGGAATGAACTATTTAGAGCTGAGGCAGGTCGCATGTCCTTTCTGTCATTAGAAATCTTAAACATGAAATGGTCCAGGTTGCTGGATAAAAATATCTGTTCAAACCCCAAAAGAAAAATAATTGTAGTAGGCTTTATCAGCCTCTGTCCAAATCATTAATCTTTTTCTTTTCTTTTTTTTAAATAAGTCATGAAAATACAAAAATGAATTGGTCAGAAAAACAAAAACAAAACAACTAAAAACAATCCCCTCAAACTAACCTCCTGCTTGCTGTTGTTCATTTATGGCTCAGGCAATCCACCAGATTTCTTAAAACTTTTTTTTTTTTTTTGCTCGGCTACAGGAAACAATCATCCAGTGCCAGAAATTTCCCACGTTATGACTTTCTGTTCGTCAATGACAATCAGTATTCCCAGAGAATCATGTTTGTGACATTACTGTTTACATTACAATAGAAGCAACTGAAGGCCATAAATTTCCCCTCACATTCAATTGTCAAAAAAAAAAAAAAAATCCCACTGGGTTTTCCCCTAGGGGGGTCCAAGAGGCGGAGACCGGCTGGACTGGCTGTATTACTAACTTTTGTCAATCAGATCGTGGATTCAGGTACTTGTTAAGCCAGTGGCCCTGCTCAGTAAGCTGAACGGTTCCTGAGCCCCCACCACTAGACACAAGACCATCATCTTCCCCCCACTGATGCCAGCCAATGTCACACTCCTTCAGCCACGGTACCCAGAGGCAACAAGGAAGCTGAGGGCAGTCCTACTGTGTATCTCATGTTAGAAATTATGTAGCACTAAGTGAATAGGAGGGAATATTGAGCTTTCATGGGCTCATTGGTAATACACAGCTGGAGAGTGGGTGCAGAATGACGAGAGAATCCTTCAGTACATTTTTATTCAGCAATCTTCATGTGGAAGTGGCCAATACAAGACTAGATGTGAGGGTGTGTCCTCCAAGTTCTTAATGTTTATCTAAGCATTAGTTAGATCCATGACATTGCGAATGTTCAGAGGGGTGATGCTGATTTAAATGCTGAGTTGCGTTTGCTGGCTCAAAATATTTATGTTGTTAAAGGTTGTACAAATTTCAATCTTTGGGTACCTCATGCTTTCAGTGAAAAACTTTCCAAAGAGCACATACTTTAACTGCTTGTGTCAGCCACAAAAGGAGATTTCTTTGTGCCTGATTAACAAGTCACCTGTTTAAAACGGGAAAACTGGAAATTCAACAAATTTCAGGGCGCAGCTGATTAACCAGTGCATACCTGCTGCAGAGGGTTTTTTTTTTTTTAAACTTTTGTACTTTATAGTTGCAATTCCTTGAATAATGCAGCTCTAATTCCTGCTGCACTTAGTCTTTGCTCCATATTACTTGTCTACACAAAAGAAGCATCTTTTTCTGCCATCAAAACTCTGGAGAGCAAAAGCAGCAGACAGATGAAGGAGGTGTGATGGTGTGGGGTAATCACCAGATGGTTTGGCTTTAAACAAGCAAACTTACAGACGCTTTAAAGCCAAAAACAACTCAGTGCATTGATCTTTAAATATCTGTACAATTTCGGAATTCAGATAATCTGTGATGAAAATACAGCACTTGATAAAAAAAACAAAACAAAACAAACTATAAAATATAATTTGTTAAGTACTTCTGTGCAAGTGCACTCAAAGAGACCGCATGCATCCACACTGTTAACTGCTGCAGGGAAGCAAGTCAAGCAGAAGAAGTGATGTGGAACCCAGAGCCCAAAAAGTAAGCTTTACTATGCAGTTACTATCAAAGAGAAGAGGATGAGTGAAAGAGAGCACATTAGCCCAAAAAGTAAGTAGAACAGAAAAGTGAGTCTGTCAGTTTCTTCAGAAGCGTGTAGTGACTTTCCATACAGGATATTGGAAATGTCAGCTGACAACAACACTGGCCCATACCTATCATTTTACATTATTTTTTTGTGTGTGTGTGTGTGTTTACTGATAAATCTAGAAACAATAGATATTTATTAAATTATTTTAACTATTTTTTCTATGTCACAAAAGGCTTTTGAGTTACATGTCTTCTACCATCCTTTGACCTTTTTCTGGGCCAGCACCCCCACATTGATAAAAGCATGTTAATGCATGTTAATGAAAATGTTTAATTAGTTTATTGCAACAAAAAATGAAACAGACTACTTCAAAAGGAGTATGGTAGTCAAGGAAGAGTTGAAGGAAAAATGTAGGGGCGGGAAGTGAGCTCATATGCTCAAGAGGCAGTACCGCAGAGATGAGTTGAGAGCCAGTGGTGAGAGGATGGGGGGCCAGATCCTCTGGACCCTGCAAGGGGAGACAACAACAGCAACAATAAACTAAGACAAGAGGAAAACGGAGATGAGAAGGGAAGGGAGAAAGCCTGGTAGGACAAGCCAGTATAAAACTAGCAGGAAATTCTGCAGATCAGTATGCTAAACTCCTCCTTAGATTTTGAATAGAGCTACCCTGGTTATGCTCTGTTCAGTTCACAGTCTAAAAAGCTCCCAGATCATTAAAGATCATATTATCCTGCTAATTTGACATGAACTGTTGCTAAGATCTATTTGATCATCCCTGGCATCTCAGCACGGACCTCACAATCTGGATTCTGCCTTTGAATCTGTTCACTCCAAGTTAAATAAAATTGTAAGGCACTGTGTGTATGTGTGATATTGCCCCAGAAGAGCTAATGCTGCTGTAGATTACACAAATATTTAATAAAACGTGAATCAGTTAGTGGTTGCTGTGGCACAGCTAATGAGCAACAAAAGGAAAAAAAATTAACATCCTCCCAATGTTGATCTGTGCAAGGGCAGTCTGAAGCTGTGAAATAAAGTGACTGTGAAATACAGTTTAATGTGGATGTCAATTCTGTATATCCCTAATACTTTGAGTAAAAAAAAAAAAGTTCTATATTTAAATTTATCTTGAGCAACTTTCTGACAATTCCATATTGAAATAAACAAGAAGCTTGTGCTTGAGCATTGTGTGAGCCATTTTATGACATCTTCACACATTTGTTATGGAAAAAGATGTATAAGTCGTACATTTGTTCCTTTCCTTTGTTTTTCTTTGATGTGCCAAAAGAAACTAAAAAAAAAAAAAAAAAAAGCCATCGCACTTCAAAGTCAATGAAGGAAAAAGAAAAAAAGAAAGCAAGTCTCAGTCTAAATTTAAACAAAAGATGAGCCAACAGGATGTGGGTTGATCCAGAGGTTATACTTGTACTGGTTATGTAATGAAAAAATATTGTCTCCTGTTTCATTTCAATTATCTCTAATCTGATGATGGAAGAATCCACAAAAAAAAAAAAAGAAGAAGAAACAAACAAACAAAAAAAAGAAGGTCAACCTAACCCATGGAGCATAGAGCAATAACAGGAGAAATAAGCACAGCAGCATGACAGGACAGAGAACAAGCAAGCTCGGATGCGCTCTGAGTACGATGTCACACTTTTCTAGACAGTACCATGGAACGGATACACAAGAACAAAACAAAAGTGTGAAGTGCTGCCTTGACTTTTCATTTGCCTGCAGCAACTGAAGGCCTATCTTTATTTATATGACTGGTCATCCTCTTCTCCTGTTCTATCTAGAATGTCAGAGACCAATTTCAGTGTTTGTTTGTTCTTAACTGTTATACTGCGAAAAAATAAAATAACACATAAAATCAATAAACTCTTAAATAATAAGACTGTAAATAACAGTCAAGAAGCTGTATGCAACCACCAAAGACATGTATTGTAGTAAGCATTCAAGTTTCACATTTAACCATCAAAAGGTGATCCTCATCTGAGTCAACGGGTGCACTGAAAGGGCGTGACTGATTGGGAAGCCCCTTGAAATGAAGACTTTGAGATGTAAGGATACAAAATAAAATTAATTTGATTTTATAAAGTCATTCTTGTTCTGTTGTATGACTACTGTGTCAGTCTGTTAGTTCTTTGAAAGTTTTAAACAATAATGAAAATAATAAAGCTAGATGTGGCAAAACACTGCAAAACAAAGACATGGGGAAAAATAAGTTCGATTCTCTCCTCTTTCACATCTAAGATTTTATATATCAGGATATTTTAAAAATGCACTATGTAGTCTTCACCAGGTCTTCGGATTAGGCAAATGCAATATCTGTTGAACACCAGATAACTATCTAAAGAAAATAATTCAGGTTTTCCAATTCCATACGTTAACATGAGTGATATACTTTGTGAGGGCCTTAAAGAGAGCTGTGAATAACAAAATGCTCTCCAACTTCAGTGACCTAAAGAAACATTGAGAACATTTGACCAAAGTGTCATACAGAAAACAGCAACTTCAAGTTTCTGCTGTTAAAGGAGGTTCTACATCCTATGGGAACAAGGGGTGCACTTAACCTTTAGCAACATCTCTGACACCTTGATCATTTTATCCTTTTCCATACATGTGTAAAAGTTTTATCATAATCAAGACTTCTTTACTTGAAGCCAAGAATGGCATGTATGGGCCCACTTTCGATCACAGAATTCTATTTTTTTCTCTCTTTTTTTTTTAATCTTTGACATAAGGAGAAAATTGGAACCAGGTCTCCACAGATACCTTGAAAGCATGTTCACAGTTTTGAGGACATCACAAAAAGCAGATGTTTTCCTTTCTATTCCAACATAAAAATATACCATAGTTTGTATTTCAGTTACAGTATTTTGTAAGATAGGCTACACAAGATGGTGGGTGTCTCTGGGTTCAGTATTGATTCACTTCCTCACTGACAGGAGCTGTTCTGCTTTTATCAAATACTCTGTATCAGCCAAAGCTCCACTATCCTGTGGTGTTCCTCAGGGATCTGTTCTTAGGCGTTGTACATGTTGCCTCTTGGTCATTTAATTAAAAATTTTAGCAACATTTCCTATCATCTTTATGCTGATGATATCCAGCATTTTTGCTCTTTCCATCCAAATAACCCTTTAGTCTCACTGAATTAAATAATTGCTTAAATGTCATTAAGTCCTGATTAGCAAACTGTCAACAATTAAACTCAAGTAAAACAGACTTATTTTTGCTTCTGACAGTTACGTCCCAACGATAGAACAGAGACTTGGGTCTATTGGAGCATTTGTAAAATCTGGTTTGTATAACGTCAGGGTCATTCTGGACAGTTCTCCGTCCTTAAATACTCACGTTCAGCAGCTGACTGACTCTGCTTTTTTCCAACTGAAGAAACATTTTAAAACTAAGACATGGCGTTTCTAAGGCAGAAATGGAAATGACTATTCATGCTTTTGTTTCTTCACAACTGGATTACTGTAATTGTCTTTTTACCTGTCTGAACAAAACATCCCTGAATCGCCTCCAGTCTGTTCTAAACCCAGCTACACACCTTTAATCTAACTCCAGGAAGAGAGACCACATTACTCCAACTTTAAAAAAAAAAAAAAAACCTTCACTGGCTTCCAGTCAGTTTTAGGATCAATTTTAAAATTTTTTTTTCACATCCAAAGCTCTAAATGGTATGACCCCTCAGAATATCTCTGAACTCTGAACTCTTGTGCCCATGCTCTTGTGGATGTTCTCTGAGGTCATCTCAGCAGAGGCTGTCTAGGGGGTTCAAAACATGTGGTGATTGGGCCTTTTGGGGTGCTGGAATTGAGACTAACTTTTGTCCGCCTTATAGTTTCAGAGAACACTTTTTAAAAAAACAGCTGAAAATGTTTTTAGTCAGACAGGCTTTCAAGTGATGTTTTATGTTGTTTTATACTGTGGCTTGTTTTTCTCTCATTGTTTTTAATCTATCGCCATCATGTTTTTATTACTGTATTATGTTTTTATTGTAAAGCAATTTGTGACTGGTGTCTGTGAAAGCTGCTCGATAAATAAATGTTACTTGCTTACTGGAATATCAATAAATGTGGTGAAGGGATTTTGACTGTAGTAAGTAGGACAATAAAAAGAGATATGACCAATGGTAAGGATTTTGATTATTTCTGTCCTGAGGGAAATCTTTAATGTTAAAACAAAACCCCAAATGCCAGATTCTTAAATTCATACATGTTAACATCGAGCCATTTAAAAAAAAAAAAAAAAAAAAAAAAAAAAAAAAAAAAACTGTCTTCACAACAACAAAAATAACATAATATGTCTGGCAACTAGACAAATCATTTCTTTAATGATGAGTAATTCTCAAGGATTCATTTTAGGTTAGCACGGTACATTGAGAAATAAGAGTCAAAAGTTATATTTAAGTGACAATAATACAGTTCCTAATAAGGTCACTGGTAACAGAGGTATGTAAATGTACTGAATGACAAGTAAGGACAGGAACTCGCACTCACATCAGGTTGGCACCGGTTCGCTCTGCGTCCGTAACTGCTCATTTTGGATGGCTGCACAGACTGTCGCAGTGGGATGGAGTGAGGCTTATATTCTTTATCCACGTCTTCACCATCATAATGCTTTTGCTTGCAAGTCTAGAAGTTATGCAAAAGTTAGTAAATAAAAAGTTCACATGAAAACATACAGTAAAAGACTTAAAAAGAGGTATCTTTCTATCATAGTGACCAAGATGGTGCTTTTTCTTTTCACTACCGGAAGACTGGCCCCAGACTGGAACATTTCGAAGGGGTAGACGATCCTCTCATAGTGCGAGCGCAGCAGAGACCCAATATTTTTGCCTGGAGGGTAGCCAAGCCGCTGGGCTATACGAGCCCACCGCCGCTCTTTACAAACCATCTCAAAACCTCCTTCATCTGTCACAACCTAAAACAAAAATCAATTTCTGTTACCATTTTAGAAAATTAAAAGAAACAAACATATTTCACAATGCATTTTCATTAACCAAAAAACAAAACAAACAAAAAAAAAACAACAATAAAGGTTTTTTTTTTTAAACTCACTTTTGACAGGCTGAAAAGATCCACAATGCGTCTTTCAATGTGTGGTATTTTTAAAGAAGATCCCTGAATCTCCCAAAATCTGGCAATGCGGTCCAAATAATTAAGCTTCACTCTGGTCTCAGCCTAAAATGAGATAATTATTACCATTGATTACTGTAGACTGCTCTACATCATAAGAAACTTGACACCATGAACTAACTGTGAAGGGTACAAAAAACAAAAACAAACCTCTAACTCATTAAGTCTCTGGATGCGAGGTGTGAAGTGGAAGTTATCCAGCTCCACAGAAAATGGTGGCTGCCAGTCCTATTTGAGAGCAAAGACATGAAATTAAAACTTGTAGTGCTACAAGAGTAAGTTTTTCACAATTACAAAAACAACATATTTACTAGATGACCAGAAGGCCTTTTAAGAATGAAATACATCAAACACTATTGTTACACAGAGATGTAAGTTGTTTGCTCAGAGGACAAGTATATGTAGGTTTCATGGCTCTGAATCTCCTGAATGATTCAGGTAAATTCAGGGCCCAAATTTACAGATTATGACGTACTAGGAAGCTCACAACGCTTTCATGAGCAAAGTAGAGTACCAAATTGGGAAATGACTGAAAGATATTCCCATTACTTTCCATTGCAGTCAAAACAGTCCTGTGGCACTGTGCATGCTTCATACATGAGCTTATCAGACACAAATTTCCAGCTTACTTTGCATATGAACATCCTTGCCGAAGAAATTAAACCTTGTTTTTCTAACATGAGTACAAATAATACTTGTCAAAGAAACCATGTGTT
>JAOWBL010000022.1:14577954-14620559 GCA_028564865.1 Zenarchopterus dispar
GGTTTTGGCCCCTTTAATTAGGTCACAACGTTGAAAACCGTTGGTTTTCGGGTTAACGTTAAGTGTCAACTGGTTGTTCTCTTCTCTCTGATTTTTGGCGAATAAAGGAGCTAAGGTCAGTCCTGTGCATTTTTTCAGTTTTCCACATGTTGAATTTTACATTTTGATCTGTTAGGACATGAAATATAGTTGTGCAGATGAGCTCGCTCCTTTAAGCTGGCTCAGTGTCCAAAAAAGATTTCCTAAAGAAGTCATACAAAATTTTTCAGATTAACAAAAGACATGCTGTGGCACCCAGCATGGCCAAGCACACATTTGAAAAATGCCATTATATATTATACGTTTTAAAGAAATTATCTTGGCTAAAAATAAAACAATCCAATGTGGTGTTTTGAATAAAAATGAAAATAAAATCAAAGATTTAATAATTAGACCCCATCTTCCATCCCTACATTTGAGGTTATACATTTAAAGTTTGCATTAATGTGTCTATGTGTGCTCAGTCAGATTAGTGAAGTGGGAGGGATCTTCAAGAAAAATAATTAAGAACCACTGATCAGGGTTACTCTCCAGTGAGAACTCAAAAGTTAAGAAATCAAAAAAGTACTTCTTTCACATAAAAAATAAACATACATGTAAATCTTGAACATTCATGAACATTCATCAGAACTAAAAGTATTTTTTCTCATTAATGATGCTGCTCCCTTTTCTTATACAGAATAAGAAAAGGGAGAAGCCAATAATAACTCAAAGCAAGACAAGGTTTCCAGAATTATGTTATAAAGGCTGCTTACTCAAAATAATAAAACTAAGGAAGAAAAACACGCTACTTCTGAAGAAGAATGTAAATATGAGCAAGTATTTACTTGTGGAGGTCGAATTTTACAGATTCCAGACTTCTCTGCAATTGGACGTATCTTGGCTATGTAGCCCAATGGATCCTGAAACTCCTCCCATGATGGCTCAAAAACGGGACACTCCGGAGGAGGAATAAACTCTTCCCCTTCCATTTCCCTGTCAAAAAGAAAGAAGAAAATTAAACAATTAACCATATCACATGCACTACATGATAGAATCTATAAAACAAGTTAGAATGTACTTTGAGTGTATCGTTTGATTTGTAGTGTACAACAGGAAAGTATTTTGACTTAAAGCTGCAATGTAGAGACAATGATATCTCATATTTTGAAAACATGTTATCTCTGTAAATGTTTCAACTAACAGTAATATTAATTTGCAAAAAGATTCAACTTTTTCCTGAGATTTTCAATGTCGTCAAACTGGGAATTCACCTTTAATTCTATGATAACCAAATGAGACCACCATGCAAGCAAATGCAAGGCATTTTCAAAAGTTACTACAAAAAGGTCAGTTCATTTGTTTGGTCTTACCAAGTCATCAGTCGTCACCTGTCAACTTCATAAATATATAATTAGTTCCTCAAAATATTTCCTTATTTATACTTTCATAAAAGTCAATAGAGCACTCAATAAGAGTCATGAGGATCCTGGGGTGGCTTTTTTGTCCTCAAAACCCCTCCCCCAACACCAGACAAAACAAATCCCATACTGTGGTAAATCATGGTCCATTTAGGGACATTTTCTGTGATGCTTTTAGGGATGATACAAAAACTATTCAAGCGTTTGCTTGTAATTACTTGAGCTAATTGTAATCATTCTGTATCACATCATCTTTCGTTCCCCTGAATAAAAACAACTAACAACTAAAGGAAGTGTTTCTGTCACTAGTTTCTACCTCCTCTTTCTGTTTTGGCTAATCTGAAGGGATCTGCCAAACAATTCTTGACTAACTGCATTTTTGATGAACATTTACTGGTTTTAAATGCACGAATTTTGTTATAAAGACAAACTACACTGTGCTACACTGTGGCCCTAGCTTCTTACTTAGCAAAAACAGAATAAGCCATTTCTCGCAATTACTAGCATGATAATGATCAACAAAGACTTCATGTTTATACCTTACCTATTGTTTAATACAACAACATTCACATTAGTTAAGAACAGAAAAGCAATGGCAGCATTTCTGAATGAATACAACCACAGAGCACTGCTTCATAAAATTTGGACATGCAACTGGACTTATTTTGACAATCTTCATTATAAAAAGTATGTTAAAATTTTTTAAAAAATGTTTAATAGTGGGAGTTTACTGTAAGTTATCAAACCCATCTGATGATCCACAGGCCTTCAAACAAACAATGGCGTGTAAGCAATGAACCCTGAGGAATTAAAAGGCCATAAAGGCATTACTTCTCACTGGGGCTGGGCTAGGTTTATAAATGCAACAAAAATACTTTCTTTTCTTTTTTTAAACAGAAGATGTTAAATGATCACATCTAAATCTCGATGTATAACGGCTTCTTGTGATTATAGGCGGATGTTCATTGACAATGTTAGCTACTAAACTTGGCAAATTACGTAAAAAAAAAACAAAACAAAACAAAAAAAAAACTATCCTTACCTTTAGCGACAGCCTAAAACAGGAAATGAATATTTAAGTAAATTTCCCCAATCCAATCATTTGTAGTTGGTTGACATTTATTTTTATCCTATTAACAATAAGGAACAGTGTTTGTATTTAGTGTCCAGATAGAGGCGATAACGCCGCTTCCAGCTAATGTTAGCACCAAGGCCTCAACTCTTTCCTTGAAGCGCACCGCTGCCACCAACAGCTTTAAATAACTAGCATCACTCTGCTAACGTTAACTGACTGAGGAAACTAAGTCAACAATGTTACAGCGGACCAGCTAGCCCACATAACGCTGCTTATAAAGATGCTTGTAAGAAGTCAGGTAATCATATATGCAGACAGAAACGCAGTTATTTGTTGACATCTTTAAACTAGTATGCCCAGTTACATTCCTGTGACTGACCCAAAGACACCTCGATGTCCCGGGGTTTGATAGGGATTGTGAGCGCTCTCCTTCCTCTGTTGTTGTGATGATGACTGTAGGAAGCTAACGTTGGCCAGCTGTGCTCGGTCCAGTTGGCTAGCGATCGCTGCTAGCAAAGTTGACCGCTTTTCAGCGTCAGTTATCCATGTACCACGCTCTATCAAACACACGGGTTCAATACATAAGTGGCTGGTTCTCTTATAACACTAAACGAGAGTCCTGAAGTTTCTCAATTGTGTCGTCATCAATTATTTTCCGAGTAACATCATCACTCTCTTCGGGCCATACTATCTTTCTTGATGAGACGCCATCTTAGTTTTTCTCACGACCGCAGTACAACCTCAAATCGTCTCTCTGCGCCGCTCACGTTTCCTCTCTGAAAGTAGTGCTCACGTACTCAAAGGGGAAGCGTGTAATTGTAAGAGAACAATACGTGAAAAAACACCCGGGGAAAATACACGTAGAGACATTTGTGTAATTCACATTAGCAGTATTGGAAACCTACTCACAATGCAACTAAATCAACGAGTGTATATTAGTCTGACCTGTTTTGTTGCTCTTCTGTTATTATTGTAACGGCATAATTACTAAAGCTGGACTCAAACTCAAATATTGTTCCTATAGGCTTTAACCTCTCCAAAAATTGTTGTGCAAAATTGCCAACAGCAAAACAGTTTAAATGAAATAGGTTACAATATTTGCAGATATAAAAAAATAAATGCATATTTCTTTTACAATGAAGGAAATATAATGCCAAGTTTTTAAACTGAAAGTTGTACTGGTTTTAAAAGAAAAATGGAAAACAGGGTTGGGGCAGTCAGGGGCAACAAAATACAGGAAGTGCTGTGTAGTTAAAGAAAACAAAACAACAAATATTCCTAAATGGGACAACCTTCTTTGGGATACACCCATTTAAGGTTATTGAGGCAAAGTTAATAACTGCCATGTGATTTTCACTCAATGTTTTTGAAAATCATTGATTCTGCATTTCCTCACTGATACTCCCTTTCCTCTTCAGCCTGTAGGCTGAAGTAGGCTGAAGAGGAAAGGGAGCTTCTTGCCTGTTACGAGTTCAATCAAAATCTATCAACCTTGATAATGAGGAGCTAGATTACTACATAACATATGTATCTTGCACATTTATAAAGGAAACATACATTCTGATCAATAATAAGAAATTAGTCCCCACCCACCATATTGTTTATGAAGTTCCCTAACTGAGTGAAATGACCCAAGTGTGTCTAAGGAGCATCCACGATGAGAGCTGCTCAAATTCTGTGGATGATTTCTAAAGGATATTTATCATCTTCTTTACCTAAAGAAACGCTTATACATACTTTCTGATATTCTGTCTCATAATTCATTGTGTTTGTTGCAATTAAAGTTGCTTTTACACAGTTGTACAAACAGTCTTTCAACTACTGTAAGTATGAGGACAGGAAGGCAAGTTTGAGGAGCATAAAGATGTCAACAGATTTATTGGTTCACCACTTCATCTGAAATAACTTGAAACTGAAAAACTGATGACATCCATGATTATGTCAGAGATTAATCATCAACAGTAGTTTTAACTGGTATCACAGTGGCTTCCAGCACACTCCAAGGGACCTTGTACTTATTAATTATTATTATTATTATTATTATTATTATTATTACTATTATTATTATTATTACAAGGATTCGTCTTTTAACTCTCATGTTAGATCCTTAAAGCTGCATTTACAAGTGAAAATAAAACCTGTCTGATAATCACTTCAAGACTACATAAAAGCAGTGCCATCTTAGCTGGATGCCCAAACAATTTCCTTAAACTGTTACAATGTATTCTAAATGTTGTTACTACGACTGCCAAGTACTTCCAGAAGAGATTACATTCCTCCTGCTTATGCTTCCTGTCACTGGCAATCTGTGAAATTAATAATTCTATATAAAATCTCTGTTATAATAATAATAATAATAATAATAATAATGAACTTAATGGAATAGCTTCATTCAATATCAAGAAGCTCACTGCTCCCCATCAGCCAACAAGAACTTGATGACGTTCGACTGCTGGGTTGAACATCATCGAGCCATGCACCACGTGGGCATGTGGCCTGGCTGCAAGGGGTTTAGCGATGTTGTCTCATAGCTAGAGGGTCCTGGTCAGCAGCAGATCTCTGTGAGCATCAATAAAACTGAAGTGGATATAGACAATAGATTGATGATTATATGCATCAGCAACAGGTCTGAATTCCTTTTTTTTTTTTTTTTTTGAAAATGCACGACTATAATGTTTTGCTTTTCTTGGGGACAGCCTCAAACATATGGTACAGGGGACAATTTAAGGTGTTGGCTCCTTTTGGTCATGCCATTGTTGGTGCATGAGCTTTGCTCAACTGTAGAACAGACAAGAATGAGAATGCACATGAATCTGCTTCACAATGGCATGAAACTAGATAAGAACATTGTCCAGTCTAGTTATTGTCTTTGGTTTTTCTGATGTTTCTTCATTCTTTATTATTTTTAAAGCTTCATCTTCTTTGTGCTGAAATCAGTTGTTTTTGTTGTTTTGATATACAGATTGTTTTTAATTTTCATTTCTATGAAATGAAAATTTATATATATATATAATGAATATGAAATTACCTTTATGTGTTTTTGACAAAAGAATATATGACTCCATATAAACCAATAGGCTTGTCATCTATGGCTCATATAATGCTGATTTTTAAGCATTTTTGTGGTTAACGTATGCATTAATTTAAATAATTTGACAAAAACTACACAAACAAACTGTTCACTTCACTGCAAGGACACTTTAATTTATCAGAAGCAATAAATATTCACATCTCAATTCTCAAATCTTTCAGTACACATAATACATACATAAAGGGAAAAAAATGAAATCTTTGAAATGATATCAATAAATGCACTGACACATAAACTTTTTCAGGCTTTAATTTCTATCACTGTAACCCATTCTCACACTTTCTGTCTAAAATAATAAGTAAAGAAAAAGAGGTCAATATTTCTTTAGGCCAACATCTCCCATCCCTGTCCTTGTTTTGTTTGTGCATACTTTGTGGTAATCACATGTACACACCTGAATACAGAGCGGGAGTTATTCTTCCCATATTTATAAGAAGCCTATATATAGTTTAATATGTACATTCAGGTTTATACAGTACAATCTATTCAATAAGTGCAGATATATTCATGCAAGAAGAGTTAAAAAGGACACCATAAAAACAAAAGGATAGTCAACATATACTTCTAAAATCTTCATTTTACTTTCTCGACTCTCTCCAAACCTTTTTAATATCCCTTTTTGATAATTTAAAGCCTCATCTTTTCAGCAGCTTGTTCCAAAGACATCTTTACGTTGTCTTTTTCTGTGTTTTTTTTCTGAATCATTATATATTTATTTTTCTCTTGGTAATCAATGGCACTGAAGGTAAATCACATCAGTACTCGATATTAACTTCAAAAACTGCAGTAATAAAAGGGATAACACTTACACGAGGCTCACAGAGGGAAAACAAGTACAGGAATTAGCGTATTTACCTGCAGGATATTTTACATTCTTGACCCTTGTAATTTATTAAATTTTTTAAACAAAAAGCCCTCAGGCAGATGCCAAGGCATCAGCAAATGGAGTGAGATTTCTTAAATTGTTGGGAGAGGGAGAATTAGAAGAAGGCCATTTTTTGACTTAAGACATCACATGTGCAAAAATCACAAAACCTCATGTAAAAAGCGTGCTTCTTTCAAAACATTTTATAAAAAAAAAAAAAAAGCACAAGGACTACATCTGGTGACTGTGAGTTATTGAGCATGAAAACAATTTTTCATATTTAAGCCTTGTTCCAATACTGGGAGACTCAAAAAAAATAATAACAATGAAGCATCAACTCAAATGTAATCTGTAAATTCAAGTTTTTTTAGTCACGATTTAAGAGGTTGCACCTGTTGGCTCTGAACAAACAGAAAAAGAGGAATTTTGTCAGTGACCAAATCAACATGAACAAAACTAAACTTCATTAGTTCTTTTCAACAGTTAAAATTACCAAATAAAAAAATGCAAACTATGGTAAGATGAAGAAAATAAATCACACTTTACATATCAGACTACCTTCGAGTAGTTACGGCAAACTGAGAGAATCTGTGTGTGTACATACGCTCTATAACCGTGTACAAACATCTGCTGATATAATTAATTACTGATCAAAACAATTATTGGACAATAGTCATTATACTCATAGCAGGTATATCATAATATCAATAAAACAGCAAGAAGCTTCAGAAACATTCAAAATATATTATTATTTGTGTGGTTGTTTTCCATAATCAGCATGAAAGCATTAAAAAGCCCGTTGACTCCTGCTGACATGTAAAACCTTAAAGAAAAAACCTCGTACTGGTTTCCGAAGTTTAAGACAGAGCAACATATCTAAATTTTTCTTTAGAAAAAAAAAGATGCCTTTCAACAAAGCGTAACCTGCAAGGAGGGATGGAGACATTGTGAAGCCTTTTGAAGAAAAATTATTGCAAGGTCAAGTTACTTTTGTTTTCTTCTTTTTTGCAACTTTCTTCTGTTGTCAATGCAAAATGTCACTGGAATGCATTTGGTTGTTTAGTCTTTATTTACATCCCCATATAAGCAGGTGTATACGCATCATCTCCTTTTTTTTCCAGTGTCACATAATCACATGATCTTGATAGTGTGCACGTAAATAGTCTCATACATACTCACACTTTAAACAATTAAAACTGAGGCAATAAACCTATATATAGATTTAGCTTCATTTTAAATTATATGGCTATAGATTTTGATTGTGTGCGGCAAAATGTTAAATGTGTGTTCATGTAGTGTGTGTTTTTGTTGGCGTGGGTTTTAAGGATGTGCGTACCATCTTGTGTCGTTTAACGCCGGCTGTCCTCGCTGTCTCCATTTACATATGCGGGAAGCGGAGGTGAAAGTAACAGAGACGAAGCAGGCTGCGTTTCTTCTTGTCACCAGTGAGGCTGCTGTTACTCTCTGTTCTGGCAGACTTGGTTCTGGCCCTTGATCTGCCCACCTCCTCCAGTCTGCCATCTGGCCACTGAACTCTGGAGCCCCACATCCTGTTCACACCACGGTACTTATCCGGTTGATAGGTTTGGATTTGGAGCTGCCCCCTGTACCTGTCGCTCCAGCCCCCGTCACCTGCGGCCCCTGCTGAGGCTGCCCGGGGAGCTGGGGGGGGTGAGGGGAGAGAGGTGTAAGAGGGGTAAGGGGGGACGAAGGGGGGGGTAAAGGGGAGTGTGGTGGGGGAGGGGGGATGGAGGAGAGAGGAGGGTACTGGGGCAGATACTGGGCGGCGGAGGCTGCGTGATGCGCATTGACGGAGCCGGAGGGCAGATTGTGGGGTAGCGTGCCGAATATGAAGTGTGTTTGATGGGCGGGGTGGCTGGCTGGGTGTGGTGTGTGCACGTGTCCGGGGTGGGTTTGGGAGTGTGCGTGGGGGTGGGGGTGGGAGTGTGACAAGGTTAGAGGAGGTTTGGTACCAGGGCCGCCGCCCCCTCTGACAGAGTGTGTGGGCTGTGCGTGGTAGAGGGCAAATTGTGGGTTCGGGGAATGTTGGGAGAGAGGAGAAAGGGGGGGGGGACATCCTACCACCATGTTGGTGTAGCGAGCCGGAAGCCCATGCTGGGAGAGCTGGGAGAGATGGGCCAGCTGCTGGTGCTGGACGTGTGGTGGGCCAAGCGGTTGACGACAGGGTAGTGGGCCTCTCTGTAAAGTATGAGGGGGCACTCCTTGCAAAGGTGGAGGGACAGCTTGGACGTGGTAGCGATGGTGATGGTAATAAGGTGGTGGGGGCTGCACGGTGCCCACGTGACAGTACTGTGCGTGCAGTGCCTGAATCTTGGAGGCCGCCCCCTCCAGCTGGCATAGAGATGAAGGGGAGTGAGGCGGGGGCCCTCCTGTAGTCGGTGGGGGTACAGGTGCGGGGTAAGGTGGCCCCGGTGGAATAAGGGGCCCTGGTGGTTTGGCGCGTTTGCTGCCGAATAGGGAGCCCAGGAAGGAGCCACTGTTGTTGTTGGTGCTGCTCCCTCCAGGTCCGCTCCCCGCTCCTGTTCTCTCTACACTGTTGGAGACTCCCCCAGCTCCTGTCCCAGCAGTGGTATGTTTCTGCCCCGGCCCACCCCCCACCCCCGTCCCGGGGCTCAGGATGGGGCGGTGAGACCGGAAGTCTTCTGTTCCGTAGCAGCCAGGGAGCACACCTGGGACTGGATATCGCTGATGAGGCTGTGGGCTGCTAATGATGGAGCCCTGGAAAGAATAAGTATCATCAGGCTTTAGAAAAAAACACAGGAGGCTTGAAATACAACCCCCGGTTCTGCATACCTAATCACACTAGGTATGATTTTGCAAGTGTAAACACACATAGACATGCAGAGTGTAAATGCAGGAAACAGCCACGTGCATGTATACATCTAATGCACACTGTACACACAGAGAGCATGCTTAGGAAGATAGTGCACCAGTGGGGAGAAATGCAGGTCTGGGGAAGATTATAATACTAAATCTGGTCTCACATATTGACTTACTTCCATGGTACTGTCCAGAGAACCAACACTGTTCCTGCGACCTCGTTTCCCTGCACCCCACCAGGGAGATTCAGGTTAGCAAAGCGTGAAAGATAGGCATGTTTTTTTTCTCAATATCTTTTCAAAGATAAAGACCTTAAGAGGTGTGTCTGAATGTCAGCAAGAAAGAGAAACAAGAAGTAGTAATAGAAACAAAGACCATGATTGTCCTGCATAAACCATCTCAGTTTAAAGTTCTGAAGCACGACTGGTAACTGTCCCTGCAGTAATGTTGTCTCACCTGTCTCTGATAGGTCCCTGAGAGATGAGCTGAGCGCTGTGCGTTTGAGACCTTCACCCACTGAACAGTTGTCATCAAAACTTGTCCTACCCAAGGTGCCATTCACAACATCACTCTTAACACCTACACCTCCTCCAACCACACTGCCAGTTAGCAAGCTGGGTCTCATCACACCTTTCTGTTTCTCCAGCTCCGCTGTAAATCAGCAAAGAGATCAAAGAAAAATATAAAATAATAAGCTTGATATATCATTGCTATATAATGCGTTTGGGCAAATAACCATTGTTATGCATTGATATGTTTACTAACAGTTACAGTGTAATTCACACGAATTGCCAGCAGATGGAGCACTTACATTCCACTCTATATTTCTCCATGTCTTGCACTTCAGCAATACTCTCCCTGAGGTCGCTAACAAAGCGGGTGCGGTCTTGCTGACTGGGTGCCATAAAGACAATAAGAACCTTTCTCTCCCCACCCAGGCTGGCTGAGGTCAGGCGGATGCCATGAGGGTAGTCTAGATGCAAATGGGGAGAAACGTATACTGCTATCATCAAAAGGATCACTACAGTCATTAATGAAAGGTGCAAAAAGGAAAATGGTATCTTACAAGAGTTTTGGAACATGTGTACTTGCATCTCTACCAAAGGGAAAGATTGTCTGAAACTATAAGTCACTGAGGTTTTCTTCTTTTGGAAGATTTTGGTCACCTGGTGGATGATATTAGCTGAATATTTTTAAATTGCATTATGAATTGAAATGTTTTGTAGATAGAATACATCTACATTATATGTGTTATATTGTAACAAAATGATAAGAGTAGGTCTTACCACCAGCAGGTCATTAAAGAGAAAGACTTCTCGCTGGTGCACTCCTGTCCTTTGAGGCCTGTTAGGGTCAGGCACCTCATAAAGCTGGCAGCAACACACCAGCCTTCGATGGGAAAGGGACAACACCTAGTGGCACAAACACAATGAATGTCAAGCATTTTTTCCCCCCACAACACTTCACAGAGCCCCATGCACTGCCTATATTAGTTGGAGAAACTTACAGGCTTCTTGCCCACAATGACCCTCTCCACTGCTTGTACTTGGGACACATGGTCATCATTGGTCCGTAACTCCCACTTCTGTATTCGCTGGTAGATCCCAACCAACAAGTCTCTGGGTATATCCTGACCATTGTCAACACCTTAGGTGGAACCAAGGAGACGGAGCGTTTTAAAAAGTACTTGCACCATGCAAATATCTTTGTACAATGTTGCCACACACAAGACATCAATCAACTGGAGTCAAATAACTTTCAGATATTTGAGAAGTCCAGCTAAATAGAGTAAAAGCATGTGTGTACTTTTCCTTTCTTTCCAGCAGTACCTCTCAAATTCTTGATGAAATCCTCCAGTTTCATCTTCCTCTCAGGCTTGACGTTGGGACTGTACATATCTGTGTTGAGGAGGATTATGGCAAATGCCAAGATGAATATGGTGTCAGGGTTCTGGAACTGCCGAACCAGGGTTGGATTACACACACAGTATCGCTGACTGAAGACAAACAAAACATGTTCAAACATTTACATTTTTAAAAACAGCAGCCACAGCATTTGAAATCCCGACATTTATGTCTATCTGTCACACACAAACCTGAATGCCTCTATTAGCCTCTCCACTTTCTGGGCTTCTCCCTGAACTTTAATTTGGGCCTGGAATTTCCTCAAAGCATCGTCAATGTCCATACCTGAGAAGTCCATTTCATCCACCACACAACTGTAACACAAATATCAATGGTCATAACTGAACATCTTTTACTACACACCTTAAAAACAGAAAAATTCAAGCACCCTTGTAGAGCTTGAGTATTGGTACCTCTTATCACCTGTTTGGTCTGCAGGGAAAGGGATAAAGAATGGCTCAAGGTTGCATTTATATTTTAGTATTTTCGAGTTTAAACAGCATATTAATCCGATTTGTAAGACAGCCTTTTTTCACCTTCATAATATTGCCAAGATGAGGAGCATCCTGCTACCGAAAAAATAATCCTCCATGCATTTGTCACTAATAGACTAGATTGCAGTAATGTATTATTAGCAGGGTGACCAAGTACTTCTCTGAATAACCTCCAGCTGATCAGAATTCCAGCACCGCTAGTGCTGACAGGAAAGATCACGTCTCTCCTGTGTTAGCCTCACTCTGCTGGCTCTCTGTAAAATTTAGAATCCAGTTCAAAATTCTGTTACTTGCTTGTAAAGTCCAAAAACCATCAGTTCCATATTATCTGCAAGACCTGGTAGCCCCTTATGTTCCTAATAGAGCTCTTCACGCTCAGAGTTCAGGTTTACTTGTAGTTCCTAAAATATCAAGATTTGGATTCGGAGGTCTGCTGCTGTCAGACACCATTACTATGGAACCAATTTCCAGTTTGAGCTAAGGAGGTTGACACCACCTACACTTTTAAAAAACAAGTTAAAACATTTCTGTTCAGTAAATCCTATATGTTTTAACTTGTTAGTTAGTCCAAATTTTTGTGTTTTTGGGCCAATAGTTGTAGCTGCAGCTACAGGACAAGACTAAAGCAGGCTCATCTTAAACATAACTTTGTTGTAGATATGCTGCTGTAGACCTATGCTGCAGGGAGATACTGCATGATCAGCTGAGCGGTGGCCCTCACCTTTCTTTTCCCTTCTTTTTCTCTTGTCTTTCTTCAGCTCAGTCCACATTTATTAATTAGAAGTACATCGCAAGCATAACTGTTGTTCTTGTAGTTTGTTGTGCCGGTCTGCCCCTTCTTCTTCTCTTCCATAGATCTTTGGAGGCCAGAGTTTCCAGAGCTGCATCCTGACCTGCAGTCCCACCTTATGACCACCTCAGTGTCTGCTGTCTACATGTTAGTATAGTCGTCTCTGTAGTACATTTACTGATCATGTATCAGTCATATGTACATAAAATTTTAAGTTCTCCATCTTATGAATGACTAATAATCTATCTTGTCATTTGTACCATCGACAATCGATCTGATCCATTCTTCATTCTCTCTTTTCTACCTCCAAGTGACCTTAGGCAGGAGGGTGCCCCACTATGATCCACATACTGCTCAAGGTTTGCTCCCTCTTAAAGGGGAGTTTTTCCTTGCCACTGTTTGGCTTAAAGTTT
Source organism: Zenarchopterus dispar (assembly GCA_028564865.1). NCBI lineage: Eukaryota > Metazoa > Chordata > Actinopteri > Beloniformes > Zenarchopteridae > Zenarchopterus > Zenarchopterus dispar. The sequence continues at coordinate 14,590,867 of JAOWBL010000022.1, forward strand.
TTTTTTTCTCTCACTAGGTGAGGTTTTTTTACTCATCATTGTTTATTTAATAATTGCTCGAGAGTAATCCTCTGGGTCTCTAGATAGCATCTACAGACAAAGCTATATAATAAAAAATTGAACTGTAATCTTGTTTGAATACTCACTCTAAAACATCTTTGTTGAATTGCTTCTGTCGGTTTCCCAGAAACTCTCCAATCATCTGCCTACTCAGGCCTTTTCTCTCCAGGATAAAACGAGCAATCCCAACAGGGGTGTCTGATACAAAACCCCTCTCTATCAGGTACTGGATCCCTTTTTCTGGCTTCCTAGAGTTGAAAAAAATGTTATTAACTTTCGTTCCATGCTACCTTTGTATGAATACCATCAGAGTTAATTACTTGTATACAGGCTATCTCTACTATGTCTTACTTGTTGAAGAGATTGAGACCAATGCGGTACTGGCGTCTCTGCACCACGTCACTGTTGAAGGGTGGAGAGTCCCAGCTGTGGCGGCTCTCTCTCTGGTAGGTCTGCTTGCCCAGAGGAGGCAGAGGGTCCCGCAAGCTGTCCTGAGATGAAGAGCCTGAGCTGCAGTTGACTGTCTCGTTGGAGTTGGTGGTGGAGTTGAGCGAGTCGTTGTCTCCATCAGAGCAGCACGGCTGCTCCAGACCACCGGATGGCAACGCTGTAGAAGAGGAGGAGGACAGAGGGGTGGTAGGGGGCTGCTGGGGGGAGGAGGACGATGAAGGTGTGTCAGGATATTGATGGTGGTGGATAGGGTGGTGGTGATGGTGGTGGTGGGCTGCCACCTGGTGTGGGATATGTGTGGGTATGGGTCTGCTGGGGGCCCGGGTCTGACCCTGGGCAGCTGCTGTGGAGGAGGAGCGGGCACCTGTGTTGGGTGAGTGTTTGAGCGTTCCCTGAGGGGAGCCTGAACCTACTCCAGGTTCTTGCTCATAGACCAGCTGTCTGCTCAGGGAGCCACGATCAGAACGGTCGCTCATGTCTACTGAGCTGTCGCTAGGAGGTTCAATAGTGAGAAGAGGCAGGTGTGCGCCTCTCTGACGGTAATCTCTGCACTCTGTACATGGGGTGCTGCGCCGACTGTTACTGCTGCCACCTCCCTCAGTGTCCCTGCTGTCTTCACGGCCTCCCACACCACCACTGGGACCCCAGTACTCCGTATCTGTGCTGCTGGGCGCTCGGTCAAGGGATAACGGAGAGGATGGCATGCCGTCATCCATGTAAAGGGTGACATCACTGTATGAGGTGGCTGTACTGTCACCATGCATACTGAGCCCACCTCCGGGGCCCCTGCCTCTCTCTCCTAAACCTCTCTGGGAGGAAGGGTTGCTGCTGCTGCTCCACATACACTCTCCAAAGTCTTCACTGATTCCTCCTCCCTCCCTACTGCCCTCCTGAGAGTCATCGCGACCGGCGCGGCAGGTAAGGGCATCATCAATGGAGTCAGCTAAGGACTTCACCTAAAGAAGACAAATTAGACTTAATACTGTTTAATTCATTTTTCAGAGCTGCAGAACTAAGAATAAAATGAGGTTAAACACTTTTAAAGTTCAGCATACAGAGAAAACTAACAATTATACCTGTTTGGAGAAGGAGTCCTCTAGGTGGGTGAAGTCTCCTGAGCGTTCTGGATCGGGGGAGTGAGGAGGCCCTATGGCCACACTGTGGGTGAAGTTTGTTTGTGTCTGGGCCTGCTGCTGAGGCTGTCGCTCGTCAAAGGAATACTGCAATCTCATGTTGGACAGGATGATGCGGCGTGTCATGCGACTCTCTGAGGCAGAACTCCGAAGACGCTCAAAGTTCTTGTTCATGCGATACTGCCTGAAGGCCGTCTGAATGGTCTTAGCTGCTCTGCGGCTTACAAAAGAGCCTCCGTACTTTCGTTCCAACATTTCCACCTGCAAAGGGTGACGGACAAGAGAAGAAGGCAAAATGCAGATTTTTAGGGTTGTTTGCTTTGCCCCCATGAAGTCCACTCTTTGACATTGTACTTCGTAGCTGATTTTTCTCAGCTACTCTAGGAAAATCAAAAGAACACAATCACTCTCAACACGAATCCTGGCAGCAGCAGTACCAGCAGTTGTGTTACCTTTTTATCCTGCAGGTCTGTTGAGAGTTCGTAGCTGTCAGATAAGGCCTTGCACCTCTTGTTCTCCTCTTCCTCCTGCTTGCGGAGGGCTAGACTTGCTGGTTGGTGGCGTGTTCTCAGTGCCCAGGCCAAGCTGGCTGAGCTGGAGGTGGTCACACATGAAGGGCCCCTGGAACCAGTAGGAGCACTGCTGCTGTCAGTGTAGCGCTCTGAGCCTCGGACGTAAGGCATCTGGCTGAAAGAGCTGTCTTTGTGGGCGCTTGACTCTGGACACTGGGATTCTCCTTCCACACTACAGAGGAAAAGACCAGAAGCTATTAGAGGGACACTGACAGACTATTAGCTCATGTGCTTTAAAATGCAAAATAGAGCTTGTGCTTGATAGTGTTCAGTATGGCTGTACAGAGTACTGCAATAGAACAACCTAAAAATGGACTTACTTGTAAAGCTGAGAGCGGCGTGAAACTAACCATCTCCTACTGGAACTCATAGTGAACTTATTTTAGTGGTAAACTCTTATAGTTTAAAGTTGTGCAAACTCTGGGACCTGACAACATTCCTTATCTCTAAAGTGAATTGGTAATCCAGTAGACGTACAGGCTTTTTTTTAACCATGTCCTTTCGAAGAATCCAGAGTTTAGTTAATATTTTGCCAACTACTGTTTCGTCACTGTTGTGCCATCCTCTTCAGATAAACAGATCAGCAGTTTTGAGAAGTCAGCAAAGGCAAAAATATACTCCTCCACTGATAGACATCAACAACAGCCCACTGACAGGAAAGACCGGACTCTTATGTTAGTGGCAGGTGTAAAACAGTCACCAACTGTGAAACATGACAAAATAAAAGCAATAAATTCTCCTCCTATGTTCTGTCTCAGTCCATTACAAAGATATAATTGCAAGCAGTTAGTATTTGTATCAGAATGTGTCCTATTTTCAGGCATTATAATAATCACTAAACTTATCGGTAGTCTCGTTAATCCAGAAATCTTCCAGGGTCCCAGAGTAAGCAGATAAAATCCACCCGAGTCGGTCACTTGGCCAGTGTGTGTTTGGGAGAACAACTATGATCACGTGTTTCTGCCTACATTTCCTCCTTGAGTTAACCGCACCCCCTTCTGTCAGCTGTGCCCTGTCCCACAGCGAGGCAGGGAGCACAGCCAACGACAGGCTTTCAAGTGTGGGAGCACAACACTCAGCACATGAAAAAAAAGGCTAATTGTGAGAGTAAAGCATTGAGTGTTTGGTTTCAAACTTTTAGTATTTGTTAGTTTTTGTATAAACTCATTAATTCAGATGGCAAAAAAAGAGCTGAAAATGACCTAAGATGACGAATTAATCTAGTCTTTAACTGTTTTCAAGCATCTGTCCACCTCCCTCTTTTCCCTCTGGATTGCAGATACTTCCTGTGTTTGAGTTTATCTTGTGAAAAAAAAAAAAAAGAAAAGAAAAGATCAGAGGGAAATGTTTTTCAGCGAACAAAGACGCATCTTAATTTGTTGTAATTATGCTCTTGTAAGTGATATTGTAGAACTCACTTGTCATATCAAGACCTGAACTCTTCTCAGTGGGGTCAGGAGAAAACATTGAACAATGCAGGGTCCTTTGACAGGACATCCTGTGCCTTCAACCAGCAGATGACTCAACTAATTATTGTTGAGTCTAACAACAGTGCTGTTATGTTGCATAACACAAGAATATTTCAAAAGCCCAGGAATAAAAACCCAGAATCCCGACGTCTATGGGAAAGAACACAGTATTGTTACAAACAAACACATGCATCTATTTAAGCTGAGAGCACAGTTAACGGGGTGTGCTTTTTCTCCAGTTTGAGACAATCAGCCAGAACCAACAAGTGCTTTTGTTCAGCTCCATCTCCTCTTGATAAGTGCAGCATCATTTATCTTTCCTCCTCCTCTCCTCCTTAAATAGCAAAACTACGAAGAGGGAGGGGGTTGCTTGGTGACGGTTGCTGCGGGACCTTTGTGGGAGGCGAGGCAGTTGTTAGGATGAAAAGTGTAGTTGCCATGACAGTGTATTGACTGTTATCATCATTAAGGTGGGTGTTGAAGATGCTCCACAGGTTGTGAATGATAGTCTGATATAACACTTGCCTTTTTCTATGAATGCAGTTTAAAGTTTTTATTTTCAAAAGTGTGGCAAATACTGTCATGCCCAAACACCTTAAGTAATCAAAAAGAATTTTAAAATATTTAGTCTAAGCCAGCACAGTTGAAGCATCTCCTTTTAAAGACATGGAAACACGTCACTTAAGTGTTTCTGTGGAGAACCAGGAGGCAGCTGCAGGAAACTGTTGCCTTACTGTAATTTCCTGCACATCATAAGGACAGAATGTATTCAACTCAGTCACAGACACTTAAAACATTATTTGTAATGCAACTTCAGGGATTCACAAGCCTGGTTTCAAACATTTTTTCATCACCCCTTGTCTCTGGATTATACTGTAGCTTTAAATTCTGAAAAACAAAATATAATACATTGTCAAATATTGAAAATACTACCAAGAAATCAATTTATGAATTAGATGTCAATACACTACGGATTTTAATCATTCTGCGTGTACAGAAGTATCACTGATTTTACTCCTCTCCTCTGAGCATGGGGAACATCATTTTAAAGTCTGGGGTCCACATGGTTGTTTGGCGGTTAGAACTGTTTCCTCAAGCAGGAAGTTTCCTGATTCAATTCTCAAGTAGGGATTTTTTTTTTTCCAGTGGAGTTTGGATGTTCTCTGTCTTTGCTTACACAGGATTTTCTGGGTACCCTGGCTTCTTTCCACAGTCTAAAAATCTGCGTGTTAGGTTGGCAGGAAATGACACGTCATTAAATGCCCTATTCCTCCAAAGCTAAACCTTCCAGCACAGATTTGGTGCTATTCTGGGAGGTAAAGACAGAAGACACTGAAAACCTTAAAATTACTCGCCTTATACTGGGAGTAATTCACACTCTTCACTTGGGTTGTGCACTGTAACTGCAGGGTTCAATCCTTTCCACGAACCCGAGATTTGGTTTTAGAATACAAGACTTAGTGACACCTTGTGGTAAACTTGTTAAGTGCAACTAACTGAATGACTGTCACCTCATCCTACTCTAAGCAGGAGAAACTACCAGAAGGCCTTCATTACAGAAAGGTCATGAAAACACCCGTTTTAACCTAAAGATAACATATATATATATATATATTTTTTTTTAATTTAATTTGATTTTTTTTGGGTCGATAGATGTGCCTAAACTTTCACACACTCTTATTTTAGGGTTTGGGTGTTGTTAATTAAATCTGGTTATTATTCTGCTTGGATTAATCTCAGTCATTCACTTCTTCAACACTGCCTGCCCTTACACACCGGCACCACCATTTGACCTTCCTCTAATCTGCACCTCTATCTGCCAGATCGTCTTTGTATCAGCCACCTTTCAGCTTTCCAGCACTCACTTTTAATCCAGTCTCACTTGATTCTTCTCCGATCTTTGTGCTTTCTCCATCAGTCTGGCTTTTACAACCGTTTCGGTCCTTGTTGTGTTTAAAGCTAGGGATTCTGTCTGTGCTCAGCATCCTTTTCTTTCACTGATTAGTTTAGGAAACAAGTTGAGTTAAACAAGTTTGTCAGCGTACTCAGACAAACCCATTTTAATTATGGTGACAAGTCTCACAAAGATTTAGGAACCTTTCCAAGTAAGATCAGCTTCACTAAACTAGGTTAAAGTACTTATGGCATACTTTTCTTTCTATTCTTTTTCTGAAGTGTTACAGCAATGATTTATTACAACTGGAACTCATTGTAAGCGCCACAAAAAGTGTTTTTTAAAAATTGTTGTCTAAAATAACCACATGTATCCAAGTCTCATGAATTCCTCTGTGAGACTTCCTCTGAGACTTTATTTTGTGTCATAAAGTGGGGGTTGCTTTGATTGATCGCATTCTGCCGTAGATCAAAGGGGCCGTGCACTTTCATGAGAAGGACAGCTTCTGGGAATGTGTCATGATGTCACCGATCGAGCCAATGGGAGACAGCAATATAAGAGGTAACACTATAAGTGTTAGCAAATATATGGAGACCACGTTCGTTTTAAAAGCAGATGTCTTCAGCGGCGCACCAAGGAAACGCCATGAAATCATGGATCAGTGGATGCAGCTCGTTTTTCAGGACCAGCCACAGAGCTGGACAAATGTCAGCCACACTTCACAGCTGATTGCTTTGTGAAAAAGCTGCAATATGATGCTGGATTTTCAAGCAGAGTGAGGCTGAAAGCCAGTATTACTGCAACATTTGAAGGTACCGGCGGCATTTAAAATACTCAAAAAATAAGGTAAACATTGCTATCGGGTTAATGGTGATATTTACTTACTTCTTTTTCAATGCTGTAAATTTCCTGGATTTAATTTTTTTTTAGCAGTAGTAGGATCAATTTGTCAGATTTTAAAATAAGCCTGCAAAAACACCCCTGAAGAACACCACGGGCTCCATGTCTAAGTCATGTCTGAAAATTTTATAATCCAATAATTTCATGATCCTTTTCATCAAGGAGATGTGAAATCCAAAAAAAAAAAAAAAAAACTTCAGCAATAGTTGACTTTTACAGTCAAAGCTGCAAGTCAGAACCTAACCCCTCAAAATGCTCATCTGAACCTCCATCAAATTTGATACAAACACTGTGCAAACTTTAAAAAACAAACAGCCTGGTCCCTGTCCAGAGACCTGTTGGATGAAGAAAAGACTTTCATCAGGATCATCCAACAACAGGTAATGAAGGACAAGGTGTGGGTGATATGCAAGGGAAAAGTTGAGGTGTAAAATACGAAAGCAGCTTTATCACAGCTGGCATCCGAATCTCATTATTTATGTAAGAAAGCCTGTATTTCAGTGACAGTGCCGGAGCGAGAGAGTCCCTCTGGAGGCTCCTTCCTGAAGAGCAGCCAACTGTTTCACTACCTCCAGCCATTTAATTGGTGCTAAAGCAGATGGTTGAATCCTAATAAACCAGAAAGTGATCACTGTTAGAGTTTGAAGAATAAAAAGAAGTGGGCAGAAATTGAAAAGTGAATGGTGGTATGTGGTGTAAAGAGCGCTGTCAACTCCTCTGCCTCCTGTCCCTCAATCATTTAATATTGATGCGCTGACATTGTGTGTGGTTTGGTGTGAGCGCTCCAAAGCGCAGCAGTAGATGCGACCGTGCTACTGAACCCGCAGCAGGACACGAAGGCTGATGGATTAACCTCTCGGCTGCCTGCCACAAGGACGCCAATAATTGCATCAATCTGCCTGCTGACTCACTTCTGCCAAACCAACTACTCAGTGTAGTTGCCTCATGTAATCTCTAATCTTTTTATTTTTATTTTTTATTTTTATCTCCAATTTCAGGATGTATTTGAAACTTTCTTCCAGCTCTCGTGAACCAATCTGTGGAGAATAACAGAACTCAAAGCAGGCTTAGTATGCATTAATATCTTTGCCATTAATATCAGAGTTTAAAGAGATCGGAGACACATTGTAATGAGACTACCACCAATACAGTGTGTATAAGTGTGACTCCCCGCAGCCCCCACTCCCCAGAAGGTCAGACTGAAGGGAAACAATCAAATCATTCATGTCTCAAATCTGACCATTCCTCCACCGCCAACACTCTCCAGCTGCTCTGCTCTCCTCACACTGTCCTTTGACCCTCCACATTCAAAAGTCTCTGGACACCAGAGGAGGTAACTGCAGGTTGTGTATTGACAAACGTGTTGGTGGGGCTTCAGCCCAGCTTTAACCCAGATCACAGACACATTCTGGGCCCATGTCTATTAATCACGCACAGGGCCAACGTGGAACCCAGGGACGCTCCTACATGGGGTCCCATTTTTAAGCCCGTTTTTATCTCAAATGGACCACACACACAAAAGTGACGGACCTGGAAAGATGCAATCATCTAAAGCATCATTTTTACACAACAATCCCTGGCACTGTATGAGGGAGTGTGGTGGTCTAGCGGCTACACAGTTGGGCTTGGGGTCCGATTTAAGGCCCCAGGTTGGTAAAAGAGGTGAACCGAGGCCCTTAATCTCACCACCCAACTGATTCCTCGGCGCTGGAAAAATGGCAGTCCACTGCTCCTAGTGCACAACAGCACACTGGGAGCTTTTGCACATCCTCTGTTAAAATCAGAGGATGGTGATCGCCCCAGCAGCAATTAATACAGGTATCAAAAATAAAAAAGAGATCGAAGAGATGTGGGAGACAATGTGGCAAAAAATGTGAACTTTCAAGGAAAATCAACTCCCATTTTCTCCTTTGTAAATTTATTGGTAGCACGTGCATGTCTGTAAAATGCTGAACTTGACAGTCCAGTAGACAATCACATGTAAGAGTACAGGAAAAAAAAAAACTACTTTGGAGCAATGTTTTCAAGTAATTTAGCTGTGGCAGGAGTTCTTTATTTTTCCAAAAGAATTGATTTATTTGATTTTAGTAAAAAAGTAACTCACTCTGCCATATGAATGTCATGTACACTACACTGTTACACAGTTGGTTGTCAATGAGTTCTTTTGTTATCCTTTCGTTTCTACCCTTTCCTTTAAAAACATGTCACCAGCTGAAAATAACCACTTGTTCATTGCCGGTTTCTGTCCGTGAGGAACACACCTGGTGTGTGCACATGGCTCACGGCATGATCCAAACACACCAGTGTGATCTGTAACATCAGCTCTGGTTGTTGCTAAATGCTATTTAGTGTCAAGTTTACAAGTGAAATAAATGGAGAAAAATCGGAGTTCTTACCATACTGCTAATGTCCCACGCTAAGCTGCAGCAGTAACAACAAGCACACCCTCACGCTCACTCTTTCATACCCGCACACACACTCACACACACACACACTGGCACTTGTTCTCCCTGCAAAGCTGTACAGGCTGCATTCTTGACAGTCTTTTGACAGCTATGAACTTCCCTCTCCCGGCCCAGCCTCTCCCCTCCACCCTCCCTGCGTCAGACCTCTGACACATGCACCGTCATTTTTATTTATTTGCGCAACGTCAAACATGACAAAAACACGGCACACTGACACGGCTAACAAGAGAAGACAGACGCACTGAATAATATTCTATTCTTTTATTGATAAATGGGGGAGGGAGAAATATTGATGCTTTTATGGCACGACACATTAGTGGTGAACACTGATGTCTACAGGACAAAAAGACAAGTTAAAGTGAAAGACAGATGGATCATGTGTTGAAGCTGCTGAGGTGCACAACATTGTTCCAGAAATAATGAGAAATTACTCCTAAAATAAACTGTATCTAAAAAAGGATTGTTTTTAGTAAAATCCATGAAAATATCAATAATTATATGTAATACGGTGCAATGTATCAAAGAAATAAAAAAAGTAGAAGACAGTGATTTCTTTGTTGAACATGTTGAAGGTTTGATCCTTAAAACAACACAAAAACACACACAAACGCATGAAAACAATGAAAGTGAACCCTTTCCAATACTATTCAGTAAAAATGCATGAATATTGACATAGCATAAGTTTATATATTATTTATTCAGGAAACACAAGTCTCTGAAGAGGGCTTATTGAAATTTTTGATCTCTCTTCATCTTCGCTGAATTTCTTTATGTGCAAAGTGTTAAAAGGTTTTCTTGAACTGTGCATTTGTGATTGGATTTACAGTTTGATCTGGTAACAATAAATCTGCCTCAGTTACTGCAGGCTGTCCCCTCCCTGAGGAAGAGAAGCAACTTCAGAAACATAACATTTCCACCCTCGTGCTTCACAGTCGGATCATGACTATTACTTTACTCAAACAAGTTTATGTGTGATTCATTTGTCTTAAACACATATTCCAAAATGAGATCCTTCAAAAAATAAGATAAAATAAAATAAAAACAAACAACTTGGTAAAATCTCATGTGTATTTGTCATGTGTATTTTGTCATGTGTATTTTTATTTTTCTCCCTCACATTAGTATGACTGACTTTAAACGTATGTCAATTATGCTCTCCGTTGCAGTGTAAATAATGTCCTTAGAGGAACCTGTTTTGTGTCTCAGAAATGTTTTCATGCAACTAGGTGCCAGCCCAGTGGGACTTTGCGTTCCACATACTAACTTGGTTTAAGTGGATGCCCTTTCTGACACAACCCTCTCCATTCGTCCAGTCCTGGGACCAGTACTATCAGTGCTATGAGAGGTCTGGGATCCATTTTTGGCAGGGGTTTTTGGGGGGCAATGTGAGGTTCACTGTCCTGCCCATGGGCACTTACACAAATGATGGGACAGGGAGTAAATCTGGTGACCTTCTGGTTGATTTATAGTTATAAATCAACATATAACTACAATAAAAAAAACTTTGATATTAAATAAAACTTCCTATGAATTTGTTGTATGTAGATCCTCTATGTTCTGCAGTCAAAAGAGTTAAAGGTAGGGTAAGTGATTTCTGGGCGACATCACGTACATAAATATTTGAAAACATCAACAAAACATGAAGAGCTCGTCTATCCTCCTCCCTCCAGTGCTCTTTGAGAAAACACAACGCATCACGAGCACTTATTTCCAAAAGCAAAACCAGCTGCATGAGCACAAGCCCTCCATGGGTTAGTGACTGAATGAAGAAATTTTTGTTAGTAGTATCTCTGAGCCTGCTACTAACAATCCAAGAATATGTGCCCAGAACAACAGAAATATTACTGAAATGGTCATTTCTAATTTTTGTGTGTGTGTCTACACAGCCATGATGTCTTTGTTGTCGAGGTCAATGACGTAATGTGTACTAGCACCATTCCAGCATGACTGAAACAACTCAGTGCATTTTATAGGAATGCATACAACAAATTCATTAATTTTATCAGAAAGAAGAGAAAGTGTCGTTTTTATTTTTTTGGTGTTTCAAATCAACATGACTTGACTTTAAGATGATGAGTAAACATGATCAACAAGAAAAATATGTTTCAGATGAAACAACCAAATTATGACGCTTAGCAAACTGCACACACTTGATATTATGACATCATACAGTCTGGCTTCAATGCATAATCGCTGAGGAAAAAAACGTACGTAGCAATTTGCACAGATAACAAATGACTACATGTGCACATCCACAGTGAAATGACTCAACTAGTGTTCCCGGGATAAGCATGAATGCAACAGTAATGAGCAGACAAATGTGATATGTTCTGACATCTGTTTATGGCTGCAAGAAAAGAAATAAACAGCAAAGAATACAGAGAGAACATAACATCAAGATTCCCTAAGGTGAAAATTAGCACATCAACCATGTAATACACAAATAAACCAATGACAGCACAAATATACTGTAAGTTGCATGCATTTAGTTTTTTTTTTTCATTTTCCCTGCTAAAATGCAGCAAGTCTTTGTCTTTAATAAGCACAGTGAGGTCTCAATTGTCTGGTGGCGGTGATTTCACAGGTAAACATGCGAGCCATTGTGCGGTCAGTCACACCTCAGCTCAGCGAGAGGAGGGGCTGCTGCAGCCTGAGGCGGAGCAACAGAACTGATGGGCACTATCATCCTCACCCGCCACACTTGGAAAGTCACAACACAGGAAGAAACAGGCCAGCAGGGAGATGGACAAATCACAGAGAAAAAGAAAGAGCAGGACAGAGTGAAAAACATAAGCAGAAAGCCAACAGGTGGAAAATCTATTAAAAGATGGAGTGGGTGACATTTATGATGCATATTTGTTAAAGGGTATGATTTCTACACGCTGGGTATATGCATGTTACAGCTGTCCGGCGCCATTAGATGGCAGTGTTGGAGCATCACTGACAGATGTGCTGGCCAACAGCAGCTGAAAGAAATAAATAAGGGGATAAAAGAGGGTGGGAATTCACCAGGTTCACTTGTGACTCAGTCAACCTTAGTCCCGAAGCTCATTGAAGATTGCCATTTTCTCTTGCTTACTTAAGGAGCTGCGTGTTATTCCAAGTTCATAAAGCAGCTGAACTGCTGCCATTAATCACCGGGGAGTGGAAGGAGACTGAAGCACATGCTTCTCAGAGGGGTGGAGGGAGCAAAGCAGGCAGGCAAAGATTTAACACCAGGAAGGTAATGGTGACAAATGACCAGGGCACTGTGTGAGGGAGAGATCTGGAGGTTGCTGACAGGATTTGGGATGGCTGCAGGGGATTATGGGGATCCTTGTGAGTAAAAATGATTTCCATTTCTTGTTTAGTATGCAATCAGGCCCCACTGTGGCCCTTACCTGTCATCCTTCTGTAAGCTTTGGTCAGTAGAGGGGCAGCAGTACTGATGGAGACTGCCGAAGCTGTGAACAGTCAGACTGGTGGGAAACAGAGCAGCAGAGGCAGCGTTGCTCACCGCTGTAGGAGTGGTGGGAGCAGAGATGGGTTGCCCTGACACAGACGGAGGCCGGACACTGACAGGAAGGACCAGAGATGGACAAAACACACACACAGAGGAATGGATGGAGCAGAGAGACAAACACAAAACAGTCAGCACCAAAGCAGAGCGCGAGACAGAACGAGAAAGCATTTGAAGCTGCACATTTATCGTGGCAAATCATACAGCAGCAATGGTAGTACAAGGAATGACACAGTTAAAAAGAGTAAAGAGATGCAAATGTGTGATAATTTGTGAAGACACTGACAACAGCAAGGTGACTAACATCATCGCACCCACACAGACTAAACAGGTTTCGCTGGGAGCCGACTGCTGGCAGGAGCACAAGTGGTTTGAAGAGTTTAAGAAAGAAGCAAAGAAATGTCGGTTTTAAAGTTCAGAGAGATGTTAGACAAAAGTCACTCTGCAAGATTATATAAAGCTTAATACTGGTCTGCAGCAGAGTCCTCTGGTGGATCGCCCAGCGTGGAAATGGAAAACCACTCTCTGTAATGCATGCAGAAGCACACATAAAAACACAAAAGCCTCTTCTCTGGCAGGGGGCAGAGATGTTCCATCTGCAGCTGAAGAGTGAACAGTGATTGAGATTAACATGTAAATGTGTGGTTTCTCACTGGGGCCAGCTGCTCTCAAGGACACGCAGTCCCCATCATTTTAGCATGGAAGCACTCTCAGAGAGGCAAATGGAGCAAAGCGAGTGAAAAAGGAAGCGAGATGCAGAACTTGAACACTTAGCTGAAGTTCTCTGCCTGCGCAAGATGAGCCAATTAGTCTGCTTTTCCTGGAAATTAAAACAATATCTTATCTGAAACAACAAGGTGACAATCTATGGTTTTTTTTTCCCGCCATCATGCAGTACGTCTAACCAGTAGTGTTTGTGATGTGATGACTGAAACAGACATTACCTCTGGGGCAGATTGCAAGAACTACAGTGAAAGATACCCCTGCAGTGTGTGGCAACAACCCTTTTTTATTATTAACCTAGGAATTGTAGTTTATTTTGAGGTGCAGCAACAACGTACATAGACCCTTCTAGCTGCCAGAAATGTTCACCAGTCTGAAATAGTCCCCATCAAATGTTGTATCTATTCTTGTTTGACTCATTTGTGCTAAAAACCAACCTCGCCAGCTGTTTTTATGAGACCAAAGAGCTTTGTCCCCCCACGAATCGTACATCCTTCCGAGTTACCATAAAAACTATGTGACAGTGTGAAATGGCTTCTTGAAATTGCTGAATATACTTCAATTCTTCATGCTTTTGGAGACAAATTTCCTCTTGAATCAGTTTTGAAGACATTAATCTTTGGATGACATTTAAAAGATGGACAGAATACCAAAATAACTGTTGCTTAGCACGTAAGCAAGTATTTGACAATAATTACACCATATCAACTTAACCTTTTCTCTGCGTCACTGTGCCGTGCGAACTGCACGAAGGTGGAATATTTCATTTTGCTGCTGTTACGGTCTTGAAGGATAGTAACAGAGTATTATGGGGCAAAATGAGTACTTTGTGTGAATTGGCAATGCAGGAAGACCTAAGTGGGGCACGAGGATGGCGACAGAGTTCATGCACAGGATCAAATCAAGCGCTGGACGTGTTCCCCAAGTAGAAACTTATGTACACATATACAGTATCGCCTCTTTCTTAGGTACACCAGGTGTGCCTATTAAAAAGGCCAATGAGTGTGAGTGCATTTTTAACTGGTGTTTTTATTCAGCTTCATATAAAAAAAAGCAGGCTGTGATCAGACATTAGGGACTTGTTGCTGATGGTGATCATGAAGTTGAGAAAAGGGACCATCTTCAGAAACGCCATAATCCTTTGTTAAAGCACCAACTGGGGAGGGAATCTAGTAGCCTCATGGGATTTTTGTAAATGCACAGCTGGAGAGTGGAGGCAGATTGAAGATGGGATAACAAGCATGTCATTATAGTGCAATGTGTGTGTGAAAGCTGCTCAAGATTGTCACTATTATTCTCATAGAAATGTCATAACAGAATATTGTGGAATATCTAGAATGATAAACCTTTTTACTTTTACATTTTGCTTCTCGAGGTCTGGGTTTTATATTTTCCCCAAAATAGTCATTTATACAGTTGTTTGTGTTATGAGATATTTGCGAAAGACAAAGCCATGCTTACTCTAATCAGACCTGACAGTTTATTTAATTGAATTCTCAGACAGAAATATTGTGGCATTCATGCATTTCCTACTAGTGTCAAATATTTAGCTGGGAAATGTGATGGCTGTACCGATTTTTTTAAAGCTTAAATATACACAGAGCTCCCCACAATGAATGAGAAGAAAAGCCAGAAAAAAGAAAGAGAAAAAGAATGTGAGAAAGTCAGCAGCAGCAGGTTTCTCAGCTCTTGGATCAGGATTGTTTTTCTAAAACATTTGTGTTGGCTGGACTTGGTTTTCAACTAACAGGTTACAGTTTCCTACAGAGTGTAAAATATTTAAAGTTTAGCTTGACTTTTTGTTACCACAGCTTGTAGAATCACAAACCGATGCCACTCTTTGCTTTGAAAAAGCTACGTTTTGAATTGCAACTTTGTAACAAAGCTTCATTATCCCAAAGCAAACGTTTCTGCTTTCACCTGCAAGTTGCGAGCAACAAATATGGAATTATATTTGTTTCAGCTGTATATCTTGTAGCAAAACAACAAAATCATTCAAAAGAATCTTTTTATAGGTAAATATTCTGGCTTTGCAAAACATACTTTAAAACATTAAATAAATTTGTTGTAACTGATGGCATTTTTTTTCTTTTATTTTACCAATCAAACACAAGGGGGAAATGGATTTGCTCAATTGTGAGAAAAAAATGTATGGAATCATACAATATTTAACCAAAGTAAACAGATGAAAAAAACAGAGAACTGTATTTGGTTGCACCTCCTCTGGCTTTTGTGATAGCTTGAATAGTTTGATCCATGGTCTAAATTGATAAATTGATGGGAAAAAAATGATGTTTTGTTTTGTTGCGTTGAAGTTGACAGATCAGCTTTTCAGGATGGAGCAATGTCATGGATTTCTTTTTTTTCTTCCCTCCTAGCTGAGATCTGGACTATTTGCTGGTGTTGGACTTGATTGATCTCTCCAGAGGGAACGTTTGAATGTGCTTTGCTCTCTGGCAGAATGCACCTGATCCTAAAACTGAAAGTCCAAAATGTCAAGCTGCACCCGTACATTTCATGCGTAATGAATAGCAGCCTCATTTCTGCTCCTTTTATCGCACTTGCATTTCAACCATGACTGTGAAGATTTGACAATCAGTTTTATACATTTCACTGGATTTAAGTTCACTTCACGAAACTAAAATTTCAGCATCAACTCCATGAACTCATATCTGTATACCAGTTTCATTCAATGATCTACAGTCCATGATTGTGTCTCTTTAGTCCACTGTAACCTTGTTGTCTTCTGTTTATTGTTTTCTTCTTCTATTTATTTTGTTTTTCTGTACATAAATCCATCCCATTTCCTTCAGCCATGTAAGATTTTTGGTCAAAGAACATTGGCTCCAGTCTCTGCACATCTGATTGTGATTTCTTTTTCGATGCTTTACAAGAATATCGTTTTCAGTTTTTTCTCCTGACGCTTCTTATTTGAGATCTTCTTTTGTTTACTTTGTGTATTTGACTATTTCAACGGTCCTATTTTAGTTGTGCTTAGCTTCAGATTTCAGAAACAAAAGCTGGTATAAACCAAAAGGTTTTGCCAAACAGTACTGAATTACTTTCTTGAAGTTGTTTTAACAACCCTTTTTTTTGTTTCAGCAGACAGCTTTTCTGCTTTATTTCCTGTCAACCAGCCAGATGCAACAGCTCTGAAAGCCCTCATATTTAAGTAAGGACTAGTTTTCATTTTTAGACTGCGAGTATCTGTTTAAAGAACTCAGATGTATACTTGAACAGGCCGAAGTGCTATTAGTTAAAACAGTTTTATTCCTTTTTTTGAATATTTTACCAAGCCATAATATTAGGCTTTTGAATGAGATAGTTTTGTGACATATTCATAATTCTTTTAATTGCATTTATTCATTTAGAGCCCAAAATAAAGATGAATGAATGTCCTCCTAGAATGGTGATCTCATGTTTTTGCCAGAGGTTTCAGATACTCGTCTTCCTCCAACAACTCACCTCCCATAAGGGTTGAGAGGGATTTTTCATTCAGCGAGACTTCAATAGTGAGCCTCTCTCCTTTGCTACAGAGAGACGCTGTGGGAAATTAAGAAAGACTATTGGTTTGGTACTTTTTCATGAATTTAGCTGACAATAACCCAGGACGAGTGGACAATAATAAAAATATTGATTTTCATCAGTTGTATTCTTGAATCCTCCTGAAAGAAGACGAGTCTGGCACGCTGAGCAGGAGTGTTGCTAGCACTCTAAAGAGAGCAACGCCAGTGAAACGAGAGAGAGTTTAGGGACGCAGTCGTGTAGGTGGACGCCTTGGTTGCTTAATGGAAATTTGAAAAAAAAGTCTTATTATACAACAATTAAATTAGCTGCTGTTTTAACAGCTGAACCTGGACTACAAGTATCTTGTTCGTTCCAGTTTACAAGGAGGATATAACTCAGCACCTTGGTAAGACAAGCTTCAGGCAAATGTACAGGCACAGATGCTATACCGCTGTATATCCTAACAAAATGTGACCCTTGTCTTGTTGATTTTCCTTTATTAGGTCTCTGAAACGCAAAGAAATGAACCCGCTGGCCTCTTTAGCTTTGGATGGAGATGTGGAGAGAGAGGCGGAGAGAGCTATTATGTAAGCCTGAGCAAGGCTTGTACACACTGTGTGGAGTTACACGGCCAAGATTTGTATTTTACCAGCAGTAACTAATGGCTCCTGTTGGAGTATCCCCTGTGAGGCAACTGTTGACAGGCTCATCTACAATCTGATTTCTGCTTCGTGAGCAGTTAAGCCTCAATTTCCGAGTGCCATAAAAACAAAAACACGAAATCAAGACAATAAAGAGATGAGATCGACACACAAATCAATGTGTCATAGGTAAAAACTTATTTGTCCCGATAATGCAAAGATAGAAAAAGAAGGAAGTGGCAGACTGAGGTGCGCTCATATGTAAAGGAGTGATTTGAGGAGCTGGAGGCAGAAAGGAGAGTGGGAGTAGGGAGAAGTTGTGGGAGGGGCTAAACACAAAGGAGGGCAAGGGTGAAAATAATCAAGAGGCAAGAAGAAGAGGGGGGGCTGCATGTGGAAACGTGATGTGTAGTGGTGGTTGCTGATGGATCCAGTGTTTCCTTGAACCTGTGCAGTGGCATGGGGGTGTTGGTGTGTAGGTGCGTGTCTATGTATAGACCTGCGAGGAGAGTGGGAGCGAGGCTCACATGCAGCGTTCACAGAAAGACATCCCACTGCACTGTTGTGGCAGATTTGCTTACTACAATGCACGTTTTATAAGGTATCCCACTGCCAGAGATTTGGTGTTTTAGGGGCTGAAGTCTAAGAATCTGTTCACTCCAAACTGTGCTTTAATCATGTATTTTGTTCCACTATTGTCTATAAAATAAGAGTGTGGGTGTGCACTGCGTCATTCCACCTCCAGCATGTGACCCACCTGACTCCGGCTGACAAACAGAGATGTTTGATAACCACACATGCTGCATCGTAGCCTAAAGTTAAGTCTGTTATTTATACCCCTCCACACCCTCCTCCTCTTCCCTTTCACCAGCTCTTCCACAACCAACCTCACTGGTTTTTCCACCACAAGCTTGAGTCTCTTGCTGCTTGGCAACAGTGCGGTCCGCCTGTGTGGGTGTGTGGCGTTGAGTGCCAGGCAAAAAGCACTGGTGACGAGGGGCACAGTTACAGTTACGAGTCAGCCACGCACACCAGGCACCTGCCGTGTCCTGTGAGGTTGAGTGCACATGTGTGCACACCACACATTTGTTTTCATGTGAATATAATTCACCCAAATAAGGAAGAGTTAGACTTCAGTTAGATGTAATGTGGGTGGCATAAAAGGAGGGAATCAAGAAAATGATATCCCTGCACATCATCGAAAGGAAACTCGAAGGACTGAAATAGATCTCGGTCATAAAGCATGATTAACTGTCTGCAGCTTCCTGCATGAAAAACCAGACCTCAACTTTTCAGCGACAGAGACCCCTTAACCTGCAGCAAATAAACTGTTGCAGCATTCATCCGTCTTCAGTACTTCTCCATCCCCATCAAGCCGTCATTCAATCCAGCTTCTCTCACCCTGCTCCTGCTCTCACTCCTACCCTCTCTTCACTTCATCTCTCTATTCTGCATTTCTCGCCCACAGAGTTCTTCACAGAGGAGCTCACAGCGTTCCCACGGTAACCAATATCCCTATTCTGCTCCACAGAACGTGTGCATGAATGTTTGACAAACATCCCGCCTCAAAAGTGCACTTACATGTGAATGGGAAAGACAATGAATAAAGTGACGGCAACGGCTGGGAAAGGACGAGAAGTGAAACTGTGATCGTCAAAAGGCGGGGGTTTGTGGGAGACTCGTGACTCCCAGTGGAAGGGGATGGTCTTGAAGGGCTTCATGATTACATCCTCAGTTATGTCTGGACATAAGCCTCTGCCCTCCTCACTAATGACAAAGCAAGACCCCTAATCTGTGCACAAACGCACCAGGGCTGTTGTTAGGACACAACTGTTTTCTGTGCAAAGCTGCCATTTAAAACAGAGCAAAAGAGGCTTAAGAAGGGGTTCAAGAGAACGAGGAGGAAAAGGAGAAGAAGGGTGTGTCAGGATCAGTGTATAGGTGATGGGGAGCAGGAGGGAGAGAGACATGATAAATGAAAAAGTAATACTGCAACTGTCTTGAGACCAGCTTTACAGTTTCCACAGCAACTATATCGTGCCTCTTGCAGCACTCTTACTCATAGAGCGTTTGACTGATAGTGCAAAAGCTTTACATTACAGCTTGTCTCCTAATCATTATAAATCAGTGCTACATGCAGATGGATGGAAAGTGAAATTGACAAACTGATCATCTTATACTTTATGGTTTAATCCTACTGTTTTATTTGTAAACATCAGGACTTCTTCCGGTCTTCATTCAACCTCAGATGAAAAAGACACCAAGACATTACTGACTCAACGAAGACTAAGCCAAAATGCAGAAACTGTGCATTTAAAAACACAATATATAATGAACAAGCCTGCAGAACCATCTTTATTAGAACTAAAGTTGAATTAATAATTTCATGTCTGACATTAGTAACTCTCACACAGTTGTAGGTGAAATTTGCCCCTCTATTCTTTACAAAATCATCAAATGATTCATTAGAGTTCGACCTTAGGAGGAAGTTGCTGGGACATCGATTCCTGGAAAGACTGGCAACTTTTTCAATGTTTTTCACTTTTGAATAATATTTTTCACTGTTGCATGATGGACTACGAAATGTTTGAAAATGGCCATAAAAACCCTTCCGAGACTGATGGGCAGCAACAACTGTTCTTCTGAGACCACTGCTGATGTGTTTTCCTTTTTAGTATTACGTTAACACGTACATGAATGCTTCATACAAGCAAAATTGCCATAACTTCAGTTTTTATAGAAGTGGTCATACTTGCTGATCCAGTGTTTCCCATGTATGCCTTTTGCAGTAGTGAGCCACTGCTTCAGGGATCTGATATGTGAGCCCTACATTAATAGTTCTGGCCCAGACTATAAAACACATTTGTTGACTTTCTGCAGAACATCCTGGCTTCTTATACACAACCTGAAGAAATCACAGGTGCAACAGTTTTGGAAGTAAGACAAAACCCTGCTCATATTCTTAATCGGGATTGTATAAGAGCACACAACATGGAGTTTTTCAAACTAAAGATCATCATTTCGTTAGGGTTATCCAACACTGTCAGCAAACAGGAGAAGCCTTGAGGTAAGAGGCGTGAGTTTATCTTGCTATTTTACAAAAAGGCAATCATGAAAATGTTAAATTTGAAAGGGAGGGCTGTAAGGTAGCTAAGCACCACGTTTCTGAGCAGAAAGAAAAGCTCTCTGTTTTGAAGTACTCTGATGACAAAGTTTGATTTCTTGAGCATCATGTTTGTGTTTATATGTCTTGGTTTTTAAGAAATCTTTGTGTTTTTATCCTCATTGATATCTTGAGCTAAATGGTGAGGCACTGTGGTCTAAACACATATATTTCCTTGTTTTCTTTTGCCATTGTAAAAAACAAACAAACAAGAAAACAATGAGTTTTTAACCCTTATTACAGGATTTACTTGTTTGCCTAAAAAGCCTCCATCGTTCAATGTTCCCTTAATCACAAAGATAATGTAATGGCAAACAAAGAAAAATGATTTTCCACGTTTAATGAACCAAACACATTGGTCACCTGACCTAATGCTTCGTCTATTGTTTTTAACAGTCTGTGGTTACACATTGGCATGAAAACGTTTCTCATTTTACCAATGCTGATATATACTTATCAAAAGGATCATGAAGGTTGGCTATTGAAATTTCCACCATGGAGATGCAACCTTGGACTGTCGACTTTCAGCTTCTCAAAAGGTATAATGTTTAACCCAGACTGACCAAACTTGAGACTCAGGTTATTCTTCCTTTCACCATTGTGGAGATATTTGAAAACACATCGTCACGTGTCCAGAGTAGTGGATTGCTAAATATAAATGAACACACGTATTTTTTTCTTTGCACACACTGCATGAAGCCATGAACACTCACTTCACTAGAAGGCAAAAAGCACCACCCACACACAGTTGCGTCCCACGCACACACTTATCCATCATTTAAATTTACGTCAAGCTCAACTGCATCACTGCAATCATTAGCACCATTGTGATATTTTAATTCAAACACTGTTTAAGCCACGTGGATCCTGAGATGTGAGCAGCTGCAGCGGATTTCTTCTAGAAAGTCACGCCGAATCCAGAGGAGGCAGATTACCTCCCATCACACCACATAATGTAGCATGATTGGAGCAGGTCAGAACAAGCTCAGCTGAGCTTACCCACACATTTGCCTGGGGCCTCTTCTTGTCTCCAAGTTACATCTGATCTACCCTGGTGACAATAGGTTGTACCAGTCAAAAAGCCCAAACCATTATATATTATCAGCTCGTAATTTGCGTCAAGAAAGAATATTCAGTCGGCAACAATGGCTCTTGCTTCAGTTAAACACAGGGTAAGAAGAGGGTAAGCTCGGAGGGGAAGAGAAAGAGAAGAGCACGAAAGTAATTTCTGCAGCTTCTCTGAGTCATATCTGCAGCAGTGGGAAACAGAAAGAGTGAGGGGGAGAGAGTGAGTGTACGTACGTGGGTATGTGAGAGGAAGAGCGTGAGAGATAGCAGGGGTGGAGTGGGGGGGGGGGGGGGAAAAAAGGGGAGGGGGTTCTGCATGGCAGAGCTACATAGAATTAGCAAAATTGAGCCGCCTCTAAAACAAAGGTCCATTATCGTTCTCCAAATTCCCAGATTTAAGCCAATCTCGGGAAGAGCAGAGCCCTGAGTGGAGGGGTGAGTGGGCTAAAAAGACGAGTGGCGACACAAGGACCTTCACAGCACTCTTTGGAGCTACTAAACACTACCATTGTGACAATCAGTGAAGAAAGACAGGACAGACCCTTCTTATTCTTCTTTTTTTCTTCCATTATGTAATAACTCCTCCTTGAGTATCAGCTCTTCTGATGTCGTCGTCAAGACCTCGGCTGCCCTTGCCTTTTATACTTGGAGCTGCTGGAGTACAGCAAACATGTACAGCACACATAATGAGGGATCCAATCTCTCACCCGTACAGCGAGAACTGTCACCCCATCACAACAGGGTCACGTAAGCTGA
The DNA here is from genome assembly GCA_028564865.1 of Zenarchopterus dispar. Lineage (NCBI taxonomy): Eukaryota > Metazoa > Chordata > Actinopteri > Beloniformes > Zenarchopteridae > Zenarchopterus > Zenarchopterus dispar. The sequence continues at coordinate 14,613,167 of JAOWBL010000022.1, forward strand.
ATATTACTGGTCAGGCCAGGGGAAAGCCACCAACTCACACTCATAAAAGCCACAGCGGCTGTCATCTAAGGACTAGTGGTAATTATCCTCTGGTCACACCAATTAATCTCTCGAGCCCTGGGTGCCAGCCTCCCTGCCTCTTTCACACATATCTGACTCACACAAACACAAACATTGCATAAATAGTACACACAATTCTTCCAACGCACGCACTGAAAATGTTTGACTTTGCGTGACTTTTCTCGAAATGACAAGAAAAACATCTGCTGCACTCCCAGCGAGCTCTGGCGATGCCCTCGACCCCGCTGCTTCTTTGAGGAGGGACTTGACTTCCACTATCACCCCTCCACCCACCCTCCCTCAAGGCTTCCAGCTCACATTGTTTGTACGGGCATTAACGGGGCAGCATTTGGGACAGCTGCTCATGGCGCACCGCTGGGAGAAAGAAGAGTAAGCGACATTGTTCTGATGTTTTTCGTACATGCATGACTAATAAAATGGAGACATTTCATTCAGTCTGGAATCAAAACTGAGCCATGGAGCGGAGATGCGGACTCCTGCTGGAGGAACTAAAAGTAATTAGCCAAAAAAAGAAAAGCGGAACATCGCCAGATCGTTGAGCCTCCCCTCTCATCTCAGCTCTCCCTCCCTTGCTTACACACCCTGTTGACAGATGGCAAATCAGTGTGTGTGTTCCACCTTTTCTCTTTTAGACTGAGGCATGCTGAGTAAGGTCGCCGAGTCACCCCCCACCCCCACCCGTCATCTCTTTTTCTCTACCCCCTCCTCTGTCACATCATCCTTCAGTCTCTTCCCCTTTAACCGTGATCTAAGCAGTATTTAGAGAGCGATGAGCAGCAACGATGAAGGAACTGTTGTTCGTATCACATCCGTGATTAGAGGCGAGCATATTGTCACCGACGGGCACCAACAGGCCGGTTTTGGGTTAGGCTGAGTCAGTGCCAGACAGGGACAATATGGTTCTAGTGTGCAACTCTTTATTAAACTTGTCACTCCATATGATTCAGTTGTCTGAGCTGAGATCCAAAGTCAGCCACAGCTGATACGAGTATTTAACAAAGGAGGAACAGCAAGATCTACATTTGCTATTCACCAGTACATTTAACACCTACATAAATAACTAATATATGCTTCTGTCTAATGACTAAGTCTTCTCCAGGGATGAGGAGACGGAGCCAGGGAGGCAGGCGGCAGGAGAGAAGACATTTCCAAATCGATAAGGGATTTGGGTAAATCTGAATCAATCAAGAGGATTGGGGCCATAAGAAAACAGATAGTGAGCTAAATCCAGCGAGAGTGTGCACCAAAAATAAAAAATAAAAAATGCATATTTTAAAAGACTGCAAGTTTCTTCCAAGCAAGTTGCTGCCTACTCGCAAAGCTCACTGCTGCTGGAACAAAGGCAGTATCTATCTATGTGTGCGTGGACAGCCCTCTGACTTCAGATGAGTATTGCGATGAGGGAGGGCTGCAATCGGGATCATCAAGACCAATCAGTCCAGAGTTTAGTGGAAAAGAAAGGTAAACAGTGGGTGGATTTTCATAAAAGAAGTTCTCTTCTGGTGCAAAGAAGAAACCTCAAATAATAATGAAAATTTTTTTTTTTTTTTAGTGTACTACTACTCCCGCCTACACACTTCACATGTTGGACAGAGATCATTACACAAATCAAACTCTCTTAAGCAAATGAGCTCCTTGAGCACTTATCACTTTACCCGTAATTTTCCAGCACTCTGAAAATGTTCTTATGGTGATGTATTGAAATATCCCCTTTCAGCTTTAGTCCAATTACTGTGAGGATTATCTCCACAGACTAGAAAGGCTGCTACTTGACACAGCCTGTCATTATGCAGGCTTTGCATACAAATGTTCTGTCAGACTTCAGATATGCAGGCTGTGGTCAGCCCTACAAGTCAGACAGAACTGGACCAGATTACCAACGCTTGCTACATGACAACAAGAAGCCTCTTATCAGTAATGGAAGCCTGCAGGAGAGGCCCATGTGTTGAGTGAACTTACTTTCTCCGTAAGCTGGAGCTGGCATTGGTGTCAGTGCTGTCAGTGCGCTCAAGCCGGTCTCGCTCTGTAGTGGAGGAGCTGCGGGACAGGCCCCGTGTCAGCCTGGTGTGGGTTCTCCTCTCCCTGCCAGGCCCCGGAGTCGTAGCCGACCCAGCTGTCACCTGAGATGTTGAGGTGCTACCATTACCACTGCCGCCACCATCGGCAGCCCCACCGCCATGATGTATGGGGAGGGACAGGGGTTGGCTGTGGTTGTGGTTCTGCTCTGGCGTCTCTGATCCAGGGGTGTGCGGGCTGCGTTCTTGCCTCAGGTCCTGATTTTCTTGGCTGACCCGGTCCAGCTGACCCTCCAGCTCCTCGATGCGTCGGCGCTGAGTCTCCAGAAGTTTGGCCTGGCTCTCGATGATGTTGTTGAGCTCCAGGAGGTACTCGACCGCCCGATTGGGGCTTTCTGGGCTGGTCTCCATGATGGGAGCCTTTCCCCTGAGGGTATACCCACGGCCAGCCACAGTTTCGACCCCTTGGGGCCAAGATCCACCCCCCCCACCAGCCCTGATGAGTTGGGGGGAGGGAGGGACCGAGCAAGGCTCTGATGAAGATTGACTATTGGCTTTGTTTAGTCACAAACAGGAAGTCACAGAGGAGAGGAGACGGGGGATTTCGAAGTGACTACATCACCCCAAGGATGAGGGCAAAAATGAGCATTATAACATGTTAGTAGCCATTAAAAATGTTGTGAAGCCATGAAGACAGTTTAAAGCTCAAAAAGAAACTTGTGACACTGTCGACTGTCTGATATCCTGATATCATCCTGATATCATGCAGAAGGTCAAGCGTTTGGGGAATCATAATTGACATTTTATTGAACAAGATGTAGAGAAAAAAAAAACAATGAGATTTGCAAAAGGGGATAGTGCAAGAGGTAAGGGTTGTCTCATTAAATGTTTTCAGTAATCTATGACAAGGATATCTTGCCTTGATGCCTCTCTAAGCTTAACAGAGAGTCGGGTTTACCCACCAGCGACACATCCTGGTCTGCAGCTATAGAAGTTGTTGCGAAGAGCTTTTACTTCATTGTAAATCATCAATTTAAAGCAGTCTTCCTCAATATAAAAGGGAGGTGGGCGGGTGGGTGGGTGGGGGTGATGGGGTGCTGCCAGTTATGGTTTACCACTTATTATCAGGCGCTGTCAATTATTACATAACAGAGAAATTTCTGCTCCCTCCCACGTTGACCGTCCCCGCTGTCTGTCATCGTGGCTCTCAGCCCATGGTCTGATGCGTCTTCAAAGCGCGGAAAGTAAGCAGAAGTACATCACAAAGTTCATTTCTGAATCCCCAAATCCTGCCCTCCGCTCGGCCAAAAAGCTACATCCCGGTGCTTTAAATTCAGATCCCAAACTGTGCGTCTCTGTGCCTTTTCATCTGAGAATAATGCAGAGTTTACCTCCAGGTCAGGCATCCATAAAGGCGATGAAAGTTGACACCTCTTGTCGACCGACAACTCTCCAAGATATTTTTACAGTTACGCTCATCGGCTTCTGTGTCAAATCTGAAAACTGGACTTTTACGTTTTCCGCCTCGGACGTTGATCCAAACTCCGTTCTTTCCTCCTTGTCGGGGTTTCGGCTGTGTTCGGGTCGTTTTTTTTCCACGCAGAAGTGCGACGAGCAGCGCAAGCAGACAGGTTTCAAGGATCCTTGTGCGTCGGAACTGCAGCGGCGCGTGCGGCTTCTCCTCCGGAGCACGTTACCGTCAATTAACGTCAACACCGAGCCACTTCCGAGAAAAACTTTCACAATAAAAGGCCGGAGTCGCGTCTGTTTTTCACTTGGTGACGAGCAAGCGCCATTGATTGATTTGCAAATAAACAAATAAATCAGGGGTGTCAAACCCCAGGCCTCGAGAGCTACTGTCCTGCGTGTTTTAGATGTTTCCCTGCTTCCTCACACCATGACATAAATGAGTGTGTCCTTGACAGAATTGCTCAGACATCGATGCCAACCTCTAAATGACCATTAATTTGAATCAGGTGTGTTGGTGCAGGGAAACGTGTAAAACCTGCTGGACATCGGCCCTCAAGGGCCAAAGTTTGACACCCGTGAAATAAATAAATAAACATGCCGCCAATGACTGCTGACTAAAGCAGAACAAAAAATATATATATATTTTAAATTAATTCTTGTGGATTATTGTTTTCTATCAAGTTTGTCAGTTTTCTGTGTTGTGCTTTTGTTCTTATGTTTTCTGAAATACTATAAGGTTTCTGCTTCATTGCCTTGTTTCTTAAATACAGCTCTTATTTCTGAACCGTCTTTAGCGCTCTTGCCTTTCCCACTGTATAGTGCCACTTTCGGCTTGAAATGTGCATATTGTATTGCTCACTAGTGATCAAGAGACCTGTTCAAGAGTTTCAACTTTCAAATAATGATTTTCATCCATACATTATATAAACCTGCAGATTTGTATTCAGGTTTATGTGGGGGTCTTCTGGATCTTGACTGTGTTCATGTAAAAGGTGGGGGTGCACCTGTCCATCACAGGGCCTATATGTGGCTTATCCCTCTTATGGACAATCATCAGGACACACAAAATACAACTGTGAGTAATTGGCAGATTTTCAGATCCCTTTGTCTACAGCAATGTCCATGAAGCACTCACTTTCATGGACATTTTACAACAATAACAGCACATTTGTATATAATGTCTTATGTTATTTATTTTAACTTTTGATTGTGTGTTATCATTGATAAAGATCACGGTTGGTCTGGGAAGGGGAGGGGGATGGGTGGGACTGGTTTTGTTTTTACCGTTAAAGCACTTTGCGCTACATTTTATTGTACAAAAAGTGCTATACAAATAAAGTTTGATTGACTGATTTGCATTTTCTGCTTTACCAAAACTCTATGGGACTCCTCTCCCCACACAATAACAACTTAATCAGTCTCTTATTTCAACATTTTGTCTTATTTGCTTTTTATTGGTTGTGAGAAATCCACAGAATAATTTTCTTAATCGCAAACATCTAATGAATGCTCTAAACCAAAGTTACAAACATGAGATAAATGTTACATTTTCACAGGAAACCTGCAAATCCCGGACATCTTATTTTGAAAGTGCCTTTAGATTCTCATTTTGCATCTTTGTAATTTCAGACACTTGAGTGTATAAATCAGGGGCGCGCAGGTAACAAAACAACGCCGTACACAGCAATACAATCCTTGTCCTGGTATGCTTTGCACTGATCATTTTTCTACACTTTAAAACCAGAAGCACTGTTCTCAGTGTATTTCCCTTTACATCCAAACAGGAAGGGTAGAACCGCTGATATTAATGCTACTTTTTTTTCTCTTTTTTTTCCCTCCTTGGCTGACTTGAACAGAAGGATGCGGCTTAGGACAACAAGAGAGGAAAAACAGGCCTCAGAGCGATGATATTTTTAGTGGCAGTGCTTAAGAGCTTCCATCTGAACTGAAGCGCTCCGCATCCACCCGTTTCTCTCCGTGTAATGGCTCACGCAGGTGAGCATCTCTCTGTCCACTGTAAATAATAAAAACGTAATATTGGAGTGAACTCTGAGCCTGCATACGAAATGAGAAATCCATGTTCTCTTAAAAAGAAGATGCTTAATAATTGATCTGTTTAAAATGATCACTTTTGACCCTCTTATTATAATTATGAGTATATCCTCACAGGGCAAACTGTCAGGTTTTTTTTTTTAATTCTGCATCACAATATAGTGGTATCATTAAGAGTCTAAAAAATGTCTTTTTTAACACGCACACACATGCTTACACTGTAGTCTATATTTTTGCTGCCATCTGCTGTCGTTTGTTGTGTTTTTAGTGGTGATCCACAGAGCAGTGACAGTAAGACATCCATGACCACTGCAGGAAATTGGTTCAGCATTTTATTTGCACTTACAGCCCAGCCCAACAATCCCCTGTTTAAGAAATCAAAGCGTAAAAGAATATTAGCAAACTTTATAAAATAACTCTTATACATAGTTATACATCCCAAGCTACACCGTGTGGTCATCGTTGGTTGGAGAATACAGCATGTTTGTTTGGTCCCCGTGCTGCTATTCTGGGCAGCACAGAGGTGCAAACAAATGGGTTGGGCACACAAAGCAATTCAATTTAGCTCCACGGTTTGTTGCCGAAGGAACGACTCGTAATAACAGTCTGCTTCTCATAATGCCGCAGCAAAGAATCAACATAATATTGCTTTAACTTTTAACTGATACAAACCCACTCTGTGACATGAAAATGATGGGAAATCAGTGCGTATTGTAGCTTCACCTCCTAATGGCTTGTCTAGAGCAAAATATCTGAAAACCTGAGTATTTCAAAAATTATAATTTCATAGAAAAATAACATCTCACAGTATCCATTCAGTTTGATTCCTATTAGTTTGTCTGTAGCTCGACTCATTATTATTAGTATTATTAGTATTTGTAACACTGAGCAAAAGAAAATGATGTGCTATTTCACCATCTCAGAGTCAGATTCTTCTGATTTTCCTTTTCCTGATTTACAGTAAGAGCATTTTTTGGCATGACTGAATATATTAAATAGCCCACCCATCTATTACTATTAGACACCTCAGAGCAAAGGTTTTCACAGTAAGAAAATTCAGTGGTTAGGATAAACTGGTTTGTTACCAAGGCAACTGTACGTGGCACGATGGGCACAGCACTCTCTAGAGTTGAGATAGTGGTTTTGTTCTGACCTCACATACGCAACAGTAACAGTACTGTAAATATGCACACTGGAGGCATATTTTGGCATCTTTTGCTGATTTCTGTAGTAGGGTACGACATAGATAGAGCATCCAAACCACACTCAAGCAGCATTTTACAAAACATTCATTTATGACGAGGGCAGGTACTACATTGCAAGATCCAGTTCCAGAAAAGTTGGGACATTTTCTGAAATGACTCATTAATTGGTCTGACCCCTTATGCAATAGACACAAATACAAAAGTTTTCATCTTCATTGCTCAGAGAACTCAGGAGCCTTTCAGCCTTCAGGCATCATTTCTGGATGCAGAGGTGGACTGTTTGGAGTAACTATGACTTTCCAAGGTATTCCCATGGAATTGTAATTATACTGGACATGGTGGGATTAGAGTTTCTAATGCACTGCTGTCTCATCACCTGAAGGTCACGTTTCTCTCAGACTGGTTTCTGGCATTGGCCTTTCAGCACTAATATTTCCCCAGACTCATTAAAGCATTTATGGGCTGTGTGTGTGTGTGTGTATGTGTGTGTGTGTGTGTGTGTGTATACATATATATATATATATATATATATATATATATATATATATATATATATATATATATATATAT
>JAOWBL010000022.1:14622627-14644843 GCA_028564865.1 Zenarchopterus dispar
ATATATATATATATATATATATATATATATATATATATATATATATATATATATATATATATATATACACATATGTACAATTATGACACCCTTACCTATAAAGGTATAATCAGCTGATTATAGAACCTTCCACAAAGATGCATTTATAGATTTAATAAACTTTTCTGTTACTTTTTTAAAAATTCTATTGCGGGCATACAATTCTAGATTTGTTAAATTTTGTAAATACAACACAGTTAATCCCATCGAAAATTATTTTTGTTGTGCTTGTGTCTTGTAAAGGTTCACACCAATTAATGAATGCTTTTTGATGACCTTTTAGTAACTTTAAACACTTCTCTGGAAATGGTGTTTGCTGTCTATGGTTACATGTTAAGCTTTCACAAAAGCTGGGTACCATATTTCACGTTACTCATCATCACACAATAATAAATAACATGAACAGTTACCTTTTGTTTGTAACATATAATTATACTCCATATATTGATATATTTAGACTTACTATGATACATTACATTACACTTATACAAATCAGGGATTTGATAGATGTATTATTTACAATACGCTCTGTTGCTTATTTCTCTACAAATAATTACAGAATATAGATTTCACACCTGCTTCCAAAAGGGACTTGGATTATCACAATCAAATATCTGATTATACAGAATAACATTACAACTTGAGGCAAGTATCCACAGATAGTAAGACAAACTGTACAAACTACTGACTCCTCTCAGACCAGATCATAGTCCAGTGGAGACGGATGGTTGATAGTCTTGGACAGTTGCATTATTATTGCTCAGTGTAGATACGAGGTACGAGTCTCTGAACTGTAGGCGGTACTTAAGAGAGAGGATGCTCAGCTAAAGTAGTCGGACTCGCTGCAGAGAAGCTGATAAGTGAGTGAGAAACAGGAAGCAGGTCAAAACAAGGTAAAAAAAAAAAAAAAACAGTAAATACTGAAAGTGAAAAGTGCAGCTCAGTGAAAGAAAAAGTAACTTTTGAAGGACAATATTGGTAGAGATCTCAGGTACAAGTTAAAAAGGAATTTAACATCAGTCAGAGATCAGCTGCAAAAGGCACAAAGAATATGACTTCTACTGTTGATATCAAAGTGACTCAGAGAAACTGTTGGTAGTGTGGTTTGGTGCAGAAAGCCAGTAGAGGTCTAACAGTGTGAAACAGAATCACTCAGCTGATGTGTACTTCATTTCCAGTTGAAAGACGAGAGACATCGCTGCTTCCTCCCCTCTGCTCTGCCCACCTCCTAGATTTCCTTCTTCTCCTCAACGTACTGAACCAGCCTCTGCTTGGTGGGTGTGAGCCACGGGCCTGGCAGCGCCATGGCCCTCCGACTGCCCGCTTCTGTGGCGGCCAGAGAAAGACCTGAGATGCTGGCAGCAGACACACTGCCGTCTGATTGGCTGCCTCCAGACTCTGACTCATCATCACCCAGCTGCTCTTCAGACAGTGTGTGGGAAAGGAAGGAGAAGGGCGTTCTCTGTGGCACGGGCTCTACCACCGCAACACCAGGTAAAGGCCTCTGAAAGGAAATGGACTGTACTTCTTCATCTTCTTCGTCCTCCTTCAGATCAGAGTTTTTACCGTCACTCCCGTCATCACCCCATGACTTCTCCTGTTCTCTCTCCTGCTCCTTGTCTCTTCTTAGCCCCCTGTACTCTGCTGCCATGTCCCAGCATTCATCATTCTCCACCTCCCAGTTTTGCTTGGGTCTGGGAAGCCTTTGAGTGGAATTTGGAATAGGTAGGGTGACTTCTTTATCGCTCTGTTCTCTTTCTAAGTCCACTCTTTCACTGATTTTATTTGACTGTGTCTCCTCCATCCTTTCCTCCATCCTTGCCTCAGCATCAGGTGATTCTTGCTCTTCCTCTTGCTCAGCCTCCTCACCCTCTGCCATCCTCTCCCTCTCTAAGCTCCTGCTTTTACTTCTCTCTTTACCTCTGCTCCTCCCCCTGTCCTTGCTCCTTTTCCTTCCCTTCACCGTCCCCCTCTCGATGTCACTGTCATCATATTTCATCGTGGTATCTCTGGGTAAACTCTGAGATCGTCCTTTTGTCTTCCTCCTCCCCCTGTCCTTGCCCCTTTTCCTTCCCTTCACTGTCCCCCTCTCGTTGTCACTGTCATCATATTTCATCGTGGTATCTCTGGGTAAACTCTGAGATCGTCTTTTTGTCTTCCTCCTCCTCCTGTCCTTGGCTTCAGGAGATCTGTCTCCCCGCTCAGAGGAGGGGCTTTGTAAACCCGAGTGTTCCCCTGCCACTGAGCCCTGTCTTCTTCTCCTCCTTCCTGTCCCTCTTTCCCTCTTGTCTTCATTTGACCTGCTTCTCCTCATCTGCCTGGAACTGCGCCCCCTCCGTTCGGCGGAGTTTACTGTAGCCAAACCCTGCTCCTTGGAGTTATACAGGAGGGAGGGGAAGGTGATCTTTTGGTCACGGCCTGGACACACATCAAGCAGGAGGGAGAGAGGAAGAGAAAATAAAGTGAATAGGAAGGTAGGATAGAGGGATTCCAAAAATCTCTGGCTTTAGAGGATTATGTAATCTGTATTAAATAGATCTGAGATTAAAACTTTTTTTTTCCCCTATTCAAGAGGTGCATTAGTTCAGCTTTAGTAACAACAACTGGATTTCTATTTAAGTACAACTTTTATTTGTGGTACAACACACATCTTGCTATCAGTATGCAGTATAATTGTACAATTATGTCCTTTCCTTGCTTATTTTACCATGCATACACGCAGATTGTCAGGATGGACAATTCTGCTTCCAGGCAGATTTAATGGGAACTAAATTTGGCAAGCAGGATGGTGTTGTACATCCGCACATTACTAATTAAGGAAATCCAAAATAGGCATAACACTATTCTTCACTGAATGCAGAGAGCATTGGTGGTTGGTTAGAGGCATGTAGAGAGACAGAAAATGGGAGAACTAACAGGAACCATTACCAACCGCGTATTCTCTGTCCGTCCAATGACATAGAAGCAAGGCTCGCCTAGCTTGGAGTTGGTCATACATAGAGACAGACTGGAGAGCTCCACTGAGAGTCAAAGAGAAAAGATGAGAAGAGAGGAAGGAAAGGAGCAAGGAGAGAAATGTTTGAAATGGAAAACCGAGTCAGGACAAAAGAAGAGGGAAATAGTGGTGTGAGGACGTCGAAAGGAAAAAAGAGCAAATGAGGCAAAGATGGTGTGGGTTAAAAAGCGGAAGGTATCGAAGAAGTAGAGGACGGAATGAAAAAGTAGAAAGTACTTTGGTTAGAATAAGTCCCACAAAAAAATAGAGACAGGAGATAGGATAACCCAAAAGCAATCTGCATCACATGCAAAAGACTTGAGGCTTCCCTGTTTCTATTGTTTTATCATTACTTTTTTAAAATGCTTTTTATATTTTAAGACGTTCACCTTAAAATGATCCAAAATCAAACATTCCAGCTCAATCTTACCATAGTCAGGCACGTAGCCGTTTCCTCTTTTGAGGACCAGGTGGATCCGGTGGCCTCCTTTGCGGATCTGCTCGACCGCCTGGCTGTGGGTCATCCCAGCCGTGCTGTCCCCGTTGATCTCCACAAGCTGATCGCTCACCTGTTTCCACAACACCACGTTCAATATTGTATCTGTAATGTCATTCGTTTGATCACAACAAATGCACAGATACTGACAGGAAATTTTGTTCGACTTCACCTCATGGTGGCACTAGATCACTACAGTTAATAGAGCTCTTCTATATTTTAATCCTGATGAGATCTACCACGTGTTGCACATATTTCATAGATTCATTTATTTTCGCTGATTTTTTATTTAGTTTTTTATAATTGTTTATATTTTGTCCTTCTGTGTAAGGTTTTGATTTTTGTGTTCTATGTTTAAGCTCTATTTCCTGTTTTATTTTGAAACTCCAGTACTTTGCACATGACTGTTTAATTTCGTTTTTGACCTTGTTTCGCTCCAGATTTTAGTTACTGAAAAACCTGAACTGTACTTACCATGACTTCTCTATATGCCACTAAGTTTACTTTATCCACTCACTCATCTTCGTCTTTGTTTTCCATGATGTTTATTATTATTTTAGCCAAATTTAGCTTTCTGTCTTCCAGATTCTGTTTTGTAGTTTAGACTTCTGTTTTTAAGTTCCTGTTGTTAATCTGCGTCTCTGCCCTCTCACACACACTTTCTGAAACTCATTGCTCCTCTGAACAGATACATTAACATGTGGTATGTGTATAAAAGTACACTGTAGTTCATATGTAGTAGTTGTTCATCAAATAAGTTGTCCTGTGACATGGCTCATTCTGAAGAGGAACTCTGTTCATCCTTTTGCTTCAAGTCTGCAACGGCACAAAAAAAAAACAAAAAACATGAAAGATAAGGAAATGTAGTAACACCAAATAGGCTCACCTGCATTTTTTGGCTCCTTGAGGCGGGACCTCCCTCCATCAGTCCAAGGACGTAGAGGCCCATGTTGTACTCACTGCCCCCTCGGAGGCTGAAGCCAAAGCCAGAAGGTCCCCGATCCAGATCAACACTGTAATACCTTGAGTCACGCTGGAAGAAGAGGGCAGAGAGGATAAAAGCAGTGATGGATAACTCTGGTTGTAGGAGGTTTTATCAACTGGCAGAGAATGACGCAACTGCATCTAATGTCCTCACCTTTGTACGTGACCTCTGACCCTTTTTGCTTCTGTGACCATGATCATGCTCAGCAGTTTCTGCATGGTTTGAGGAGTCTAAGAGGGACAAGGACCTAGGTTAGGTTGTTAATTAAAAGCCAGATTGTGTGGATGCTTGAATGTGAACTTACAGGTGCTGGGGCGGGGGATGATGGTGAGGCGCAGACTATTTCCTGCTCGGCGAAGAATCTGAGCAAGCTCCCGGTGTGGGAGAGTCACCACAGAGCGCCCTTCTACAGCCTCTAAGCGATCACCGGGCCGAATCTGGCCGCTCTTTGCCGCTGGACTGCCACGACGGACAGTCACAAACCGGTGAGGAAGAAGGGAAGCAGCTGAAAAAAAAAACAACACAAAAAATCAGTTAATTTTTAATTACCTTTAAACATCTGACTGCTTGAGATGCTGGTTATGGGTTCATTTTGGATTTGATAACGTTACAGCAAGATGTAAACCAGCTGAAAAACGTTCCTTTTTCCTGCAAGACTGTTCATCAAAACCAAATCAATTTAAAAGCAAGCAGATTTCTTTTTTTTTTAATATGCAAAATACCCAATTTCTAAAGCAAGCTATAATTATGCACCAGGTAGTTTTTGATAAGATTTACATTTCAGATTATTTCCCGAAGAAGTCTTTTTTTCTTCACACCTCCACCACTGTCTCCTTGAAACGCTTTCCACCTCGCCGTCATTTCCCCATATATCAACCTCTCTTGTTATCTGTTGACACACTGGCAACATAATCATTTGTCTTTCACCTCAAGAACAAAGTGTCAACGAAGGCGATTACTCCAGCAAGAATTCTTATGACCCAAATCTATCAAACTGCACACGAGAACAGGCTTAAGGTATTTATACTTGAGTTTATTGCATGTAGAGCGTCAGTGATTCTCCTTCGCAGTGCATCACAGATCAGCGAACTTGCAGGCTGTCAGCCTCAGGATCCCACTGGCTTATGAAACACATAAGCACGCAGGCAGCATTTTTTTTTTTTTTTTTTTTTTTGCTGGCACCATAAAACAATCTTTTCTGCCAGCATGTGTGAAAAATCTGACAATCATCCCACAGCCACTGTGTTCCTCACACTCATCAGCTTTAATACATCAGGTTTAACAAGTGTGATAAATAAAATAAGTCTAAGAAAATAAGCAGGTGTGAGGGTTATGTGCTTCAAATGACTTCTCGAGGGAAAGAAGTTCGAACTGGATGCCATTAGTCCATCATGTACTCAGTTTCTGTCCTATTTTGTGCGTTGAGGTCCCTCACAATAAAGCCAAAGTCAGACCAGTGCCTGAGGGAAAAGTGAAAAATCCCAAGCAGCCTGGAATTAAATTTTTGTCCTGTAATCTCCTTCAGCAAGTAAAAAAGCTTCTTACAGATTTCAGCTGGACGCTCTGGTCTGTCTGCTTAGACGTCCATCTTCTGCTCCTCTGCCTATATTTCAGTGAACTCCCTGGTACTCTCCTGCTGACCTGGCTTTGAGGGTATACCGCGTTCAGGCGACAGCTGGCCCCTCTAGAGTCTTGCCAGTGGCCTTATGTAACCCATCAGTCAGCATAAACATCCTGAAACTCGTATTTAGTCGAGGTACAAGCGTCAGCTTCCATCCCTCCAGGAGATGAACTGCATATTTAAATTGATTCATACTGTGAAACGCAATTCTTGTTAACAGGTTCAAATTGCAGTGAGGGGGTGAAGAACATGTCATATAGGATGAAGCACATGTTACACTGGGATGATGATTCAGTTAAAAGGCACGGCCCATAAATCAGAGCCCAGAGACATCTCCAATTTGGGCCTAATCTGGGTGACCCAGGCAGAAACGGCAATCAGGTCAAATCAAAGCCAAGGCAGCTTTGGAGATAGTCTTCTTATCATGCATAATACAACAACAAATACATGAATACACATGCACGCAATCCCATTGTGCACACACATGCACCCTGACTCACATGCATAGGGATTGGGACAGATATCCTCAGTCACAGATGTACAAACAGACACGCTTAAAACTACACACAGCTGCACCCAAACGGACCACTTTGGTGTTTTTTTCCCCTGGCTCTGTGTGTTCTGCTGTCCACAGTAATCCCACTGCGGTATGCCCAGGAGCCAGCCAGCCTCTGACAAGCTGTGCTGATCAGCGCTCGGGAGAGGTAGCAGCCCTCCACCCCCTCCCTGCTGTCATAAAACTACCTTCGGGAGCCCAAAAGAAGAGGTGGATGCAGACTCGGACACAGCAGCCACCAGAGGCCAAATACAGGACAGACACTGGAGGGAGACGGCTTGTTCAGCAGGATCTCGAACACTGCGGTGCATGTATAAACACCATTGCTAAAAACTGTGTCCCAACCACGGCTGTCATACAAAGATCATCCTCACATTAAAACATCATGACACACTGTTTGTCTCTTCTATTAACTGTTGCTTCAATCAGCCGGCAGTTTAACTGTAAAACAACAACAACAACAACAAAAAACTCTATTTGACAAAATGCATCTCCCAAAGCAGCAGAATAAACAACTGAATGACACGTAGAACATGTGAGCCACAGATCTAACTTTTGTATCGTTAACACTTCTGAGCAAGAAAACTTCAGAGTGCAGTGCAGAATTTAAAACCCTCCATCTCAAGTCCAGACCTTACTGGAAAAGACTGCACCAAACCCTCCCCTTTTCTGAAAAACATGCAGAGAGAAGCAGATAAATATTTACGTTTAGATTCCTTCACAGTTTTCAAAGCAGACTGTAGTCTCTCCAGCATGGCTCTTTGATTAGGATGCAAAAATAGACAGAAAAAAATGAAAAAATCCTGTATTCCGAGTGCAGCAGCTTGATGGAGTTGAGGTTCACGTGCAACGGTCAGCAGGAACTAAAACACAGGTAGACCATCCCCTCTGTTGCTCAGCAGCGAGGGAGGGAAATGTTCAATGTAGCATTTCTCTTGAGCATTCAGAGGGTGATGGAGAGAGCGCGAGGTAACAGGGAATGAGGCAGGGAGGGAGGAGAGAGAGGGAGAGAGTTTTAATCTTTTGAAAAAAAAAAAACCCAGACCGGACGCTTTCACTGCAGAGTAAAAAGGGGTGTGAGGCAGAGAGGGGGCGGGAGCTTATATATAGACGAGCGCTAGAGAGAGACTGATGAGAGGAAGAGCAAATAATAAGGAATAAGGAAAAAACATACAAAGACATAAAAAAAGGACTTATGTTTGTGACGTGGCATGACAGATATTGAGATTTTTCATGGAGGGACGGGATGGTCTTTGTGCTGCAGACACACACACCTGCAGCCTTAATCTCACCATAAAAACACAGACACGTTATCTTTGGCAGGAAAGCCAAGTGAAATGCATAAAAGCATCAGCCCGTACAAGTTTTATGTGTGTGTTTTTTTAAGCTACTTGTGTCCTATAGCCTTTGGCATAATCAGACAGAAATTCTTTGTTGCAACCATCAAATCAATAACCAAACTGCCAACAGAAAGTGCATTTGAAATTATATTTTCATGAATATATACAGAAGGCATACTCTTAAATGCTGTTGTGGAGCTTCATGTTAGTTGGCCAAAAGTGCACTTCTTGGACTGGTCTGAAAGTAGCTGATGCCAAAACTAATATCCTTCACCAAGGCAATTAAAGCCAACCTAAAAGAGCACACAAGAAAACGGCTGATGACGCATCATGACTCATGCGGTGGCATATGGCCACGATGACCACTTTTTAATGTGTAATTATCTAATAGCAATGCCGTCCACAAGGACATAGAGATGAAACCCATTTCCCTGGGCAGGTAACCAGACAGTTTCACTGGGCCAGAAAAATCCAACTAAAGCTATGCAATATCCCTCCAGGCTTATTTCTGATTCTGGGGTGGAAAAATACTGCATTAGACAATAAGAGGTGGGTTAAAGCACTAAGGATGATGACAATGACTCTCACCTTTACCATTTTCCACATCCTGAGAGGCAATGACAAACCCAAAGCCCTCTCCTGGCTTTCTCCTCAGCTCTACGTCAAAGCCTCGAAAAGGCAGAGTTCGTTCACCATGCCGCTTCTCCAGACTCGCATCAGGCACTGAGACGCCACCCGCCCCATCCTCAAGGCCGATGTCGATCCAGTCCTTGGGCTCCATGGTCAGGGTTACTGGAATTGACTCCAAGAAACTGGTGCTCTGGACCAGCGAGGAACGCAGTGGCGTCAGGGTGGGAGGGCTGCTAATGGAGGTGCGGGGTAGGGGCAGCGCCTCTGGGAGCAGGGAGGAGTTGTCTGAGCCAACAGGTGGAGGAGGGGGCCGGAGGAGGGGTGGGGGGAGTCTTCGAATGGAACCAGGGGAGATAGATGAATGATAGATGCCTGATAATGAGAAAGAAAACAACTTAGCTCCACGGACTATTTACTGTTACTGAAAATCACTAACTCTACAGGGAATGTGAATCTTTCACCTCCTCTGTAAACCAGCAAGATGACTTCTCCTTGTTTGGTGTGTTCCTGCAGAATTGCATCTATCTGTAAGAAAACATAAAATAATACTTTGGGTTATTCTTGTAAAATATTTGCTTCTTTCCTTATTATGTAACTCTGATTTAAATAAATCTATGTTATCTTATTATTGCTACACACTGTCTCTAAGCAAAATGTTCAGAACCATTCATCTGACCAGCATGGTTCTCCTGTTGGCCTTCCCACTCTTCCTCCCCATTACCTGTGCAAAGCTAAGGCTCTGGACATCAGCTCCGTTGATTTTGACAATAGCATCCCCTGGCTGCAGGGAGTTGCACTGCTTCCTGTCCCAGACTCTTTCCACCACAGTCAACCTGCCTCCTAGACCTCCAGCTGTTATGCTGAAGCCAAGACCTCTTTCTCCTTCGGTCTGGGCCAAGGCCACTGGAACCAGCTCTCCTCCACTGAAACTGCCAACCCCGCTGCCCACACTCATTGCTCCAGGAGAGGACACAGTACTAGGACTGGCAGTTGGGCTGGTGTTGCCATGGAAACCGTTGAGGCCACGGTGGTGGGGGCTTTCTGGGGTCAGAGGAGGTCTGAGGTGGGAGGAATGTGGTTTGAAAAGTTGGGAGTAAGCGCTGCGGGGACCACAGGGGGAGGAAGAGGGTCTCCGTGGCGACTCGGGAAGGGGCAGCTTCGTCCCCGGCAACGTGCAGGTAGATAGATCACTTTCGGACGACTTTGACGTTCCATAACGCATATGATGAGGTGGTGTTGACAAGGAGTTATTATTGTGATTACGGATCACTGATGCCCTGAAGAGATAGAATAAAGACAACTAAAATTAATACTGAACAGGACTTTACAAGCACAATCTCTGCAGACACTACGTACATGTCTTACTTTGTCTTAAATGAGGTGTTACCTGTGTGAACCAATCGCAGAAACAACTTCACTGTCACTCTGACTGGCCAGTGTCGGGTCAAGCGATTTAAGCCTGGCCAAGCTTCTCAGGGACCTTGGCAGGCGAACAGGGGAGCAAGAGGCAGCATAGCTCACCCTGGAGCGTCTGTATGGGGGAGGTGGCCTAGAAACAAAAGATGCTGCATTTCCGTTGGCATCTAGAGTCACACCGGGCTCCATGTAGCTCCCATCACCGTGAACCCCGTTAAAATTAAGGTGCTGGGTCTGCAGTGTGGGGGTTGGGTGGCGAGGTAGCTGGTGAAGAGGCTTAGGCTGGGTGGTGGTTGGTGGTAGGATGGATTCCTCACTGTCCAATAGTCTTGGTGACGGCTGCTTGGGACGACCATCGGGATTGTAGAGCAGGGGATACCCCCTCCTCACCTCTATATCCACGCTGTGGCCCACTGGCACTGATTTGAGCATCTCTACAACCTCTTTGTGAGACACTCCCAACACACAGACATCATTGATATACACCAAGATGTCCGCTAATAGAGAACAGATAAAAAAAAAAAAAACATGAATAAATATAAAACTGAAACACATTTATTATATTTCTTTGTTGTTTTTTTTAGGTAGAAAACCATTTCCAAAAACATGGGGGTACTGTAGGATGTAAACTAAACAGAATTTACTAATCTCACAAATCCATATTTTATTCACAATAGAACATAAAAAACACATGAACTCTTAAAACTGAGACAAACAAACCATTTCATGTAAAGTTTTAGATCATTTTTAACCTGCAGACACTTGGAGAAACATGGTAGAACGAATTAGGTTAATTGTCAAATGATTAACTGCTCAGTGACGATTGGGTATACAAGAAGCAGCTAACCTCAGAAATAAAGATGGGCAGAGGTTCACCAATCATGAAATAGTGAAAAAAATTCTTGAACATAAATTTGCCATCTCATCATCTACAGGGCATAATATAATCAAAAGAGTTCAAGATTCTAGAGGAATCCCTGTGCGCAGGGGAAAAGCCTGAAAACCAGGATTGATACCTGTGACCTTCAGGTCTTCAGACAGCACTGGAATAAATCAGGAGTGACTGAGTAATGGAAATCCCTGCATGGGCTCAACAACACTTCCAGAAGTCGCAGTCTAAGAACACAGTTCACCACGCCATCCACAAATTCAACTTAAAAATTCTGTACAGCTTTTAGAGCAACATATACCTGCCATTATTTTTTGTTTAAGGGGGTATGGGGAAGGGTGTGGTGGCAGGTCCCACATTTTTCAGTTAGGTGATGGATGCTGTGTGCAACACAAAAGCATGGCCATGTAGTAAAAGAGTCCAGGTGCTGAACTGGGCCGCCTGCAGGTTAGACTTTTAACCAGCTGAAGCCATTTGGTCCATCATGAAAAGAAAAGGACAACAAAGAAGACCCAGGACTGTTCAGTAGCTTGAAATCAGACAATTGTCCACTCCCAAAGCTCTAGAAACTGGTCTCCTCAGTTCCCAAGAAATGAAATAACATATCAATTTTTTTTTACCTGTTTTTCTTGCATTGTGAATAAAACTTGGGTTTGTGAGATTTGAAAATCACTGCTTTCTGTTTTTATTTACATTTGAACAGTTTCTCAACTCTTTTATTGGGAATTGGGGTTTTGTAACCATTTTCACATTCAGGCAGTTTTATATATTTGAGTGCGCAGATATGTGTTTGAGGATGAAACTGCTGGTCCGTGTATTTTGCGTGGGCGTGGACTAATCCAACCAAGTAATCCACCTAAACCAGCCTATTAACAGATATGAACTAGATCAGTCCCTGCAGAGACATCCTGTGCTCTGGCATCCCAGAGTGGTGATGTTTGCCTGTGTGGCCACTGGCGTGCATGTCTGTGAGCAGGATGTTCACCGCTGTATCTCGAAGTGTTATGATGGCTGCAATATGGTGTGTAACTGGTTTTGATTTACACGTTCTCCATGAGATCTGAAAATTCTAAGATTATCATCACAAGATGTGAAGCAACAAGAGTGAAAAATATGTATAAATGCAGCTATGACTAAAACACAACATTTTCCAGAAGTTGGCAATCATTGTGCCCGGTTAAGTGTTTAAATAAAAAGTTTCCCCGTGCTTGTGCATTTACCTGTCTTGAGAGCCGAAGGTCCGCTTGCTGTCACGCTGTAGACCTGAAGGAACTCTCTTGGCTTGCTTCCTCCAACAATGTTGAAACCGAACCCTCTGGACCCCTTGATCAAGTGTGCGTGCACAGTGAAGCCCCTGAGCTCTCCAGGCTGGTCTGTGAACCCTGGTAGTCATCAAAGTAAAGATAAAGAAAGAAACACAGAGGAAGGAGAGATGAATGAGATCAATGGTGCTTACCTCAGAGGAAAAGTCTTCCTATAAGTGCAGATAAGAACATGTCACCATGGAGCGGAAAAAGAGGAAAAAGTCTGGTGCACCACATGCGGCATGAGGGTAAGAGAGGGGGTGGTAACACCGCAGACCAATTGCCAGATGGCTTTTAAGAAAATGCAAAACAAACCAAAGCATATGGTGGAGAGATTGTACTAAAAGCAGAGTCCATTACAGAGTACTAAGTTAAAACTGACAACATAATCCTCTAGCTTGACTGAAGTGAGCTCAGCAAAGTCATCTTGGTCTTTTGATTGACTGTTGAACGTTACTTTGTATCATGAAGTGCGATTTAAATTAAAGTATCTACCTTAACACAGCCCTCTATCTGGTTGGGAAAACTGGAGCAGCAAAACCTTGAAGCTGTCTGCATTCACACATGTATTATACAGAAGAAACCTTCATTTCCAGAACTTCTGTCACATGTAGATTCCTGTGATGAAAATGAATACTACATCACCTTCTGCTGGTGAGAAAAGGGAACTGCATTTCCCTGATGAACACTGAAATTGCAGCAGTCTGATAAGGGTATCCTTCAGGTTTCAATTCTGACATCAGAGGGTCGATGATCTTATTGTTATCTCAACAATAAATCACGTGGCCAGTCACATGTCATCCTCGTGCCAACCCTGCCGGCCTGTGCAGCCGGTTTGGCCGTTTGCCAGCAGCTCAGAGCTTTAGGCCTTAATCACTTACACGTCTCCGTTCGGCCAAAAGCTCATTCTATCTCATTTGACTCTAACAAGCTGGCTGTGTCTGTGACTTCCCTGAACAAACACGGACAAATTCGTAGCTTCATTTAAGCTGTTCAACAGTTAAATGTGCTGCTAGTGTTCTGGTGATCTCATGGAGAGAAAAGAGACGGGAATAAAAGAAACCAAGGCTCACATTCATTTCTGTAGACGGTCTCCCTGCTTGAGGCTCGAGGACTCTGCCAGCTGGTCCTCTTCTGACTGCGCCTTGGGGAGACAAAGAGGGTGAAAAGCCAACCTCTTTAGAAACAGTATGGTAGCACAAGAATTCAATTATCACGCAAAACACAATGGAAACATCTGCCAGTCTCGTAAATAGATTTATCTGTTTTATTTTTAACATTTGGAGTACGAAAGGAAAGGGGACGAGGGTTATATGATCTTGCGGTCCCTGCTGCCACACGGTCCCTGCTGGGTCACTGATCACACAAGCATGTTTACTCTTCTGTCTTATTTTGAGGCTTTTGTTCAAAATACCTGTTTAAAGTTCCCACTTTTAGAGATATCTATTGGCATAAATGAAGCCTGGTATCCTCAACTATGCTGGAGCTAGCAAGGCTTGTAGTGCTCGAGTGCAGGACTCAGATTTGAGTCTGACTCAAGCCCGAATTCTAATGACTTGTGACTTCAGGACTGTTGATTTGGACTCTTACATCAGAGATATGTCCTCAGATTTATATTTTATTTTGTTTTACCTAAAATGTCACGGTGAGTTGACATTAAATAATACCTAAAAAATATTAATATTCATTTTGTGCAAATGTGCTCATGGGTTTATGTCATACGTGCAACATGCTGAAGAACAAACTAATGGCAGTAAAACTCCAGGCTCAATGTCCTCAGCATCCCTCAGGATGTGGCTGATGTTCTGTTGAAGGTGAGAGTTGAAGATATTCCTGACAGGTTCCACATTAACCTCACAAACACTCGCTACACATTTGGGACGAATGTGTCTGCCCTTCAAAGTGTCCTGAAGCCATGTCCATTTGTGGACACTTACGTTCAAACATGGCGTTCATGATGGACAAACTATGACTGGGACCAAAGCCCAAAAAACAAAGCAACGCTTAGATTTAAATCAGAGGGATCAACCCCCCCAGTCACTCTCCTCCAGGTACCAATGTGGTTCCCCACAAGAGCACTGACGTCCCCCAGTGGAATGATGGAGTCCCTATTAGGAGCACCTTCTAGCACCCCTGCTTCAGGTGTGGATGACAGACAGATCCCGTTCCCTGTCCTGGAGGTGCAGGGAAGGTGAGTGTACTTTAGTACTTATTTAGTCAGTCATCTCACTATGTCAAGTTTTTGTCTTTCATGGGTTGCCGGTTTAGATTCTGTTACTTGTTATGTTTGTTGGTGTGTTTTTGGACCATGTACTGACTTGCTAACTGTCTTATCTAATTTTTCTGAACCTTACTAGTCCAGTTTAGTACACAGGCTAGCCCACTGACGAGAAAAAAAAAGAGGAAAGGCTGGCCACAAGCCTGGTTCATTTAATTACCAGGTGCCAGTATCATCTCAGCTCGTTTCTCTTTTATTTTGATAGCATGCTTAAGGATCCAATTGTGGTAAGGAATATTTGATTTCTTTTTTAAGGAAGTGTTTTCTAACTCTTCTGTCCTTACTGATGGAAATAACTTTGAACTCCTCTCCCAGTCATCTCTCATGACATATCTCTTCACGCCGTTACGTCACACATCAACAACAATGAAACTAGCTCACAGAGCTACAATGGACATCATGGTAGGGGCAACCAAAAGACCCAAAAAAGTAAAGAGGGAAGAAAAATGGAAGCAAGAGATGGAAAAGGAGAAAGTGTTGGACACTGACTTAAATTTCATGCCTACAGGGGGAGACTCTGAGCTAAAAGTTGGGAAAGTTTTTTTTTTGTGTGTCTCTTTAACAGATTTGTGACGAATAGACACTCACTCTATGTAAAGTGATTCTCCCGGGTCACTGAAGGCCTGCTCCCAGTGATCAGGCATCACACCCCTAATTCGGGCACCACTTCTGCTTCCAATGATCCCGTTCTCTATGGCGCGACCATCATCTCCGCTGCTGGATGCCCGGGGTCGGTTGGGAACCCGGTGGCTGACACCTGCAGAACCTGCTATAATAACAGTAAAGAAAAACAGCTAAGTAGCAAATCTGAACCATCAGATACAGAAACAGAAAATGAACATTGTCATTTGCCATATATTGACCTGGTGCTGACAAATCCATTGGGACTTTGTTAGGCAAAAAAACGAGAGATCAGCATCTCCGCTGTCTTTGTCATCCCTCTAAGGAGGAAGAGCATGTGACCATGCATGCCATACAACCAACAGAGGAAACATAAGCATTTTTTTTCCTTAACTGTCCTTGTAGCTGTCCTTCAGCTTTGAGCTCAGCCATGGATCTAAGAGACCTCGGACGCTGGGCGCCCTGAGTCCCGCTGCATACGACAAGTACTGCTGTCCCATCCACCCACACAGTCACACTTCAAAAGATGACTCAGCAGAGGTCAGGGTGTTGGATGACTCCGTTCAGACTCCATCCTGCATCAATCCTGTATTCACCCCCTCCAGTCCAGGCTGCCTGCTGCCCTACCTGACTGTTTGGAGCACGTTTCTAAGTAACTGGATGTCTGCCTGCCCGCATTTCTCTCCTCCCACTCTGCTTGCCTCTCCCTTATCTTCTGCAGCACTCTGGCTCCCTGCCTCCACCCTCCCTAACACTCAGCCTCCTTACCTGCCACAACCACCACCCTACGTTGCTGCCTTATGACTTTTAACTAACTATATCATCTCTTACACACCTCCGACTCAGCTCTTTTTGCCAAGTATACGCTTATGCAAATGTCTCATATTGAAGCATCTTAAGAGTAATGGTATTTATATTTTATTTATTCAACTTTATGGTACACTTTTGTGCATATGTTTGAACCTCCTCGGTTAAATTTTCTGATATTACAGATATCTAAGTTAAACATATAGGGTGTAGTGTTATCTCAGGATACAAAGTGGAGATAGTAATCAAGTCAATAACCCTCACTTATACCCAAGATACGGTGGTGAAAGGACTGCTCTTGAGACAATGTGTAGTTTTTGTGTTTGGGCTTTTATAATGACATGGTTCAACCTGATAAAGAATATTTAGTTTAAAAAAAGAAATAAAAAGATTCTAATTTTCATGCAATTGTGTAATAATTAAGCAAGTTAGCACCTAAGTTAGACTAGGATTTGTGTAAAAGGCCAAGTATATTTGGAGAAAAAAGGTTGCAGGATTTGATAAAAAAAACAGCCAACTGTTATCCAAAATGCTGATTTCTGCTTTGCCATTGGCAAGAAGCTTAAGAAAAAGACAGGAGGGCTTCTAAAATAACATGATAACTCCTAACAGAGGGAAAAAATAAACAGAGGACTACCACAAAAAGTGCAAGGAGAAGGGCTTGCCATCGCCCTGATGGTCCCCCAGCCTAAATACCACCAGAAATGTTTGTAAAGATCTCTGAAGATCAGTGCATGTAAGATGGGCCAAGATTTTGTTCCACCAGGAGAGAAAGCTTCAGCTGAAGAAAGGATGAAAACCTCTCAAATAAAAGTTGGCACTGGATTCAAAAAGTGTTTATAAGCTGTGATGACTGCTGAGGTGGGTGGTGATAATTAGTTTGCACTTATTTCTAATAAGTTATATCAAAAATCACAGAAGACTGAAAAAACAACCTTTCATGAGAAATTTAATCAATGCATCTTCATCTTTATGCCAGTTGGAGCTCAGGTGGGGCTGTACTGCGGTGAACCATGAGGTTGGATGATTGGTCACGTGTGCCCTTATGACATATAAATACATGTGACAAAGACGTCAATCTTCTGAATGCATTTTACTTCAGCAAGATTTTGACTGAATGAAGCTTACTTTTACTAGAGTATTGACACCTTCCTCCAAAGAATATAAATCATCTTTTACAGATGATCAGCAGGCCCGTTCAGGCCTTCCATTAAAAACATCGATGCCATTTAAAATGTAGAAGTTAGCTTAGAGACAGAAAAAAATTTGAAAATGGCCATTTATTGCAGCATTAGGGGGGAAAAAAGAATGATTTTATTCTAACAATATTGTCTCCTTGTCACACAGTTTTACAGTTTTTAGCTCGTTTCCCAGTTTGAACTCTTGTCTATCTGCTTGACTCTTTGCCAGCTCGGCCCTAAGCAGTCGTGACCCTCCTTTGGAGATGATCCAGCAGTCAATGAGGCCACAGCCCCACTGAAAGTATCCAGCATACTAATCGTGCTCGTGATTGATTAATTAGGGCATCAGAGAGCAAATCTATAGATGCACTGGATGCTGTGCAAGACTTAATAGTTATAATATGTCTATTGTTAAATTGCTTTCATAACTTCAAACATGAAAAGCACTAACATAATTTTGCAACACAGCTTTAAATATTTTGTGACAATGAATACGTGATTAGCACATGTTACACTCATGGACTTAGTCACGCCACGCATCGTTTAGCTTTGTAGAGACTTGCCTGACAGCGCCGCGTCTTCCTCGCTGTTTATGCCGTCCTCTGCAGCCTTCTCCAGGTTGCTGAGCGATTTGCTGCGTGTGCGGAAGGTTTTGAGCAGGTTGCGGTGTTCCTGGTAGGTGATGGGGGGGCTCTCTGCACTTATGTGAACGGGCCGAGGCGTGCCGTAGTAATTCCCTGTGACAGAGACGGGCAGGACAAAGAGATATTGCTCTGACAAAATGGAAATAAAAGGCAGTCATCAAAACTCACAATGAGTTATTGTACTGAGATTTGGATTTAGAACAGAAATGTTATGACAGATGCTGAAATAAATGCAAAATACAGTCAGTATTGGAAATCAAATCCTCTGAGACAAATCTAAAGGTCAGGGACAGCATATATTATAGGTTATTACTGTATTTCCAATCTGATCTGAATTTCTGAGGCAAATGAAATGTTACATCCAGCTGCAGAGCAGGGTTATGCAATTGTGTACATATACACAGCATTCTACCCTTATTTGTGTATAAAATATGTATCCCCTGAGATCACATATTGTTTTTGTATTAGCCATCTGCGCCAGCTGCTAAAAAAGAATGAAAACTACCCCCATCTTACTCCCATGTGGCCCATGGAGATCCAGATAGGTTGAAGGGAAACATTAGATTAGAGGGCTCGACAGCAAGGTCACCAGCCTTCACCATTTACTGAGGTTTCTGCAGGCTACTGCACTCACTATGCCACTGATACTGATAGCAATGTGTCCGTCATTGTCAGATCTAAAGCAGGTGAGCATGACATTTATTGCCCGGATTGAACTCTCATAAATTATGGATGATAATGTATGGAGCCTTTTTAATCAGAGGAGACTCTCTGAACCTTACAGGAGGAGGAAGACATGAACTGAACAACACAAAATGTCTCTAATATACTCCAAGATGTGGCTTTTGAACTGACTTCCTCCATTTTAGTGACTGGGTAAACCTTAGTCACTGCATAAGCGCACATGTAGCTTAACTAAAGTCTTAACACATCCAGCACCTCCCAAAGGTACTCTCTCACATGGTTTATGTCATTTATTTAATCTGGGTGGAAGCAGAAATGCACAAGTTGCTGTTTTGCAGGTATGTAATGTGTGATTATATTTATAATAACTGTAAAATCACAACTCGTCTTTCTTGTACTGTGTGTCAACCAAATGAGATATAACTCAGTAGGCTGGAAAGACTGGAGCTACATTCTGGTAAAATAGCCCTAAAACCAAAGAGAAGAAAACAGCTGCCTCTCCAAAACAAATATTCAAAAACCAGTCACAGCAGAGGTTTCAATTTAAAAAAAAAATCTGCTAATATTACACCATCTTAAGATGCAAACTGTTTACTGACTGCTTCTGAGCAGTTCTAAATTACCTCTGAATCATCCGTGTCTGTGTCATGAGCATCTATCACAGTTACACAAAATGAGAGCCAGCTTATCTGATTCCCACTTCTGTGGGTCTTTAGGGTCCAGACATTAATTGCAATATTTTTCAAGCAGAGCCCAAAATAACTACACAGAGACAAGCAAGGAGTTTCTTTCCTTTTCTAAACCTCCACAGATAGCACAAATGTAGAAACAGTTCCAGGATTTAGTTTTAAACCAATAAAACTATTTTCCTCATAGGGAGTTTAATTACCAGTATGGTGACACACCAACAAGGTTGACGACAGAAAAAGACGATAATTTGTGTGAACAGGAACACTTTTCACTTTTTTCAGGATTTCTCACTGTTGGTATGGGAACTTAAGTTACGATTCCCTGCTGTGCAATGAGATAGTTAAACCCAGCTAAAGGCTGGGTGGGCTAAAACTACCTAGAGGTGAGAGTGATATGTATCTTTGACTAAAACTGTCCTCAAAATACAACCCCAAAAATCATCTTGAATACAGTCACCCTGCTTGTTGTTGGCATAAATGATCATTACATGGCCAAACTTCAGTTACTTACAAGAGCTGGCTGGCCACAAGTAATGCACAACCACTAGATCAATAATTTGTAGCTGTGATTTATAAAGGTTTGGTAATGAGATGTTAAATTATGGCCACACTTTTATTATTACACGGCCACACCTGTCCATATGAAATGAAATCGTTTGAGAAAAGGTTGCAAGGTTGCCTTTTATTTCATTGTTGCATGAACTAAAGGCCATGACTCAGCTGATCATACCCTACTGTGCGACAGCGAAGACAGCGATTCAGTCCCACTGAACTTCATCATGCATTCCTGTGTGAGTCTGCATATGACAGAAAAATGTACAAATCATGAGAGGTGCTGCATGGAATGCTGTACAGGAATAGGAAACACATTTATAAAGTGTTTTGTAAAGGTTAAAATGTGTTAAATAAACATGAAGAATCTGCAACTCATTTTTTATGTGCTTCATATCTTTCCTGCTGTGCTGGCATGAACAAGAACTTCACTAAGAATAAAGTACAAGTTTAAAGCCCCTGAAAAACAATATCTTTCTTTTTTCTTTTTCTTGCTCTTTTTTCCAATAATCTCAGAAGTCACATTTAACCATGTTTCCTGTGTAGCTTCCAGTTTCAGACTATCATTGGACATCCATTCCTAACTCAAAATAAAATAAAAACTAAAACAATGCATCTATGTATCCTAAATGCTAAAACAAAATCCTAAGGGCTGTTTTGTGTTGTTACTAAGCAACAGATTCCATACCCTGTGGCCACATACAACTTTTTTTTTTTTTTCACCAGCATCACCTGGGAAACCCGGTAAAATTGTACCTCAGTTACACGGCATAAATTAGTTCTGTGGTAATTGTGTTATTGCTTGTGACAGTTTAACGCTTCAGTTATGTTCATTCAACAGTGCATATTAATTCAGCTCAGCGAAGTTCATTTAATTTTCCAGATGTTTGAGTAAATTAGAAAACTGGACAATTTTGACTCTGTGTTCTAATCTCAAATGCTTAGGTAATACCACACCGTTCACCACATCAAGAACCTCTATCTACGGTAGTACCAAAGATAATCTTACTGCACTAAAAAAAAAAAAAAAAACCTTCATCAGTAGTTTAAACTCACCTTTGAACTTCCCACTCTCAAGCAGCGCCCCAGATTCCTCCAAAGAGAAGAATTCCTCAATGGAGACAAAATTGTAGTCTACTCCTGAGATTTCCCCTTCTCTGGGCTGTCTGGTTGTACCTGTGAGAGAAGACGGAGGAGGTGATATGTAACACCAGCTGTGGTGTTGAAGATTTAACCAAAGTTCACCTCTCATAAGGAGAGCATCATTCTAAACAGGACACATCATGGGATTTAAGAGTTAAAAAAAGAAAAGAATCTAAATTAAATAAAAATGTCAGGATTATAATTGGCTTCATTTCTGTTTTGTTGTAAAATCAGCCTCAGATCAACAAAAAAAATCAACCCTTAAACCAAAGTTTGGCCTTTGGCTTGACGATAACAGGCGTTTACCAAGGGCTTTTTAATATGAAAAGATCAATAGGAACTAAATTAAATATTAATGAAGCACAGAGAAAGTTTTTCTATCGCCACTGTGGAGGTGGAGCACTTAGATGATCAATGACCTGTCATCATAATTTATTCACATTGACCTTGGCCTGGAAGTAAAGCTGTGAGTCCAAACCACCGGCAGGAAAAACTGCCTCCATCATAACAAAATTACAGTGTTTACTTTATTTCGAACCAGACATCAGTTACCACACAGCTATACACACAAATCCAAGCAAGTGGAGTGGAGTAAATCACATTGAACATTTCACCTCAAGCTAATGGAGTAATTCTAATTTGCAAATAGGAGTGTAAAGCCTAATCCTTCTGACAGTGAAGTAAGTACGTTCTTTCTCCAGACAAAATCACATCTACACCAAGATAAAAGCCTCATCTCTGTCCTTCTCCTAGAAGACCACGTGTGATGTCTGTGCCTGGGACCAGCGGGAGGAAGTCACACCCTGCTACCCTATAAAACCTGTGATTAATGCAGCGCTGTCCTGGGAGAAGCTCTCCCAGCCACAATGACACATGCAGGACGGCACCAAGCTGGCGCCCACATACACACGCAATGAAGAAATAACAAATTGGCAAAGTGACTAGATGAGAATTCACATAGCTGCATCCACCTCACACACACGTCGACTCAAAGGAGGAGAGAGCAAACATTTGACTACCCCGCGACTCTTTGCTGCACAGAATGTGTTTATTGTTTCAATCAGCTCCATCTTCCTGCCCTCTAGTTTCGTCCCAGGAATAAACCGAGCAGCCAAAATGCTTCTTCATCCAATTCCTTCCTTCACACCTAGAATCCTCCCCGCTCTTGTTGAGTATTTCTATTTCTTGCCTTGTCTTACATGGTGCTTGGAACTGGACATATTCTTCTTTCAAGTGCACCAGTAGTTGGATCCTTCTGTCCCTGTGGATTTTAAACAGATACACACGCACGCACGCACACATACACATACACACACACACACACACACACACACACACACATATAT
>JAOWBL010000022.1:14645248-14690589 GCA_028564865.1 Zenarchopterus dispar
TATATATATATATGAAGGGCAAATGTTGCTGGCCATCATAAAAGCTTGCACCTGCTCCATACATCTTGCCTTTCTTACCAATTTGCACTATTCACCACAGCAGTGTTTGCACCTCTGCTTTCCGAAATCATGTTCGCTCCCATGTGCCTGCTCCTCCAATTTGCACGAACACAGGAAGATTACAAGTCTTTGTGTCTAAAGATCTAAGAACAAGTCTTCTGATGACATCTGACGGGTATGATTCTTCCCCCACCAGACCCTCACCCCCCCACCCTCCTGAGGACAGGCAGTATCTCTCTAGCTGATATGGTGCGAGGCAGGGATTCATTATCAATGCACCCTCCTCTGAGATATATATATGTGACATTTCTCTAGGGAGACAGGACGGATTATTGACATCTTCTTTTTTGCCGCCTGTCCCTGTAGGCGCCGCGCGCTGATCTCCTGGAACACTTGTGAGGGAGGGAATTGAAGAGGTAATTACAAAGAACTCTGTATCAACACCCAGAGAGAGCTGTCTGTCAAGATCTGCCTGCACAAATAGCAAACAATGAATTCTACAGCTGAAAAGACCACAGACAGTCCGTCTGACAACTGGAGTGAGCATATCAGAGTAACTAAATGATGATGTTTCCTATCTCTGACTCATTCTGAAGACAATTACAAAAGTCTTTCATGGTGGAGACGGAGACGCAGCAATGCCTTGAGACAATGACTTTGGCTCTGAATCATTCAAGGGCAAATGCTTAGTGTGATTACGCTAGAAATGGATGGGAAAGTTGAAGAGGGTAATGTGAGATTTACAAACCCTACATTCAGACCACAAAAGCACTAATTAAGAGAGGAGAAGAAGAAGTAATTTATATAATGTAATAACATAAAGCTGGCTCATGTAAAATGGGTTTGTAGTAAAAGGGTCATACACAGAGAACACATCTACCTGCTCCCCCGGGCCAAACAGTCAACATCCTGTCAGCCTCAGTACACAAGTCTATTAGACTGCATTCATCCCCTCCTCCACTTTGGCACTGATAGACATTTGCTTTTAATTTAATTCCCCCTCTATAGATCACTGACGCTGTATCCCCGCATTTACTTAATTCTGCCATTCATTTCCATTTTTATGCACTGCCCTCCCGACTGAACCTTTGTAATGACATTGCCAATTTTAATATCAAGAAATATTGCATCATCAAAAGGATTTGAGGATTAAAATACTCTCCAAATAGCACAGCGATACAAAGTGACATTTTTACAAATAGAAATAGCATGCCTTGTCATAAACGCGCCGCTTCCTGACAATAAAACCATTTCTAAAACTAGAACCGATGCGGAGAAATCATTATATCAGGCAATTCAAAGTTGGAATAACTCAATAATGTAACAAGAGATGTGATTAGGAGTCGACAAAAAGAGAGCAGGAAGAACATACTTATGGTCCTGAAGGGGGCCACAATGAGCCACTGATGAAAACTCCTCAGCTTTAAGTTCCTGTTAAACACAGCTGCCTCGTTGAGGAAAAACAGTTCAGGAAAGAAAAGCTCCTGTAGTCAAAAATGAGGAGCGATGGTTTTAGAGCTGTCTTGATATTGGGCTGGGATGTCTGGGCTGGTGTCAGCAAGAGAACAACAGCATCTTACTGTGTCATCTTCTGGAGATCAGGGGATTACAAACCCCAGGGGATGAGCCTGCCTTGTTGTCACTCTTACTAAATAAAAGCACCCAGAGATGGGAGTAAGTTTCCAACACTAGAAAGGGACAGCTGGACTGCCTTGTGCGATATATTCCAATCACTTATCAATAAATAGAATCAGTGCACCATTTCCTCTGAGCAATCTCAAAATCCCTCACAATCCCGCTCTGATTACAAAATAGCTGAAAGCACTGATGTTAATCTGGGCCACTCAGTTTCTGAGCAGCCGCTTGTAGACGTGTGTCTAAGTAATAAAAAAGCTTGAGATAACTAAAATGTGTGATTACACTTTAATGTGGTGTCCTAAGAGACGTAGCTTTAACTCTTGTGTAGCATCTTGTGAGCTTTGATTTGTTCTTTGTTCTGTCAGTGAGTGTGTTGTGTGCCGTAGTAGCAGCCTGTGCCATGTGACCTACTTCCTGGACTAAAGGAGGGATTAGCAACAACTCCACACTCCCACGACAAGGTTACCACTACACACACACAGACGCACTGCATGATTGGTTGTGTGACCTCCTGGACAGGAAGCGTAGGAACATTTGCAAGAAAACTGCAAGAAACACCCAGGTGTCGTTTCGGAGTACTCGGCTGTTACTTTCTCTAAAAGCTGCTTCCAGTGACGTCATCACGTAGGGGATTAAGACAGCAACAGATGTATAACTACTCGCTGCCTTTGGCTGCCACTGTACTGGCTTATATTCAGAATGAGCGAGACAAAACCGCTTGAGACAACCTGTTACACACAACTCCCAGTTTTTCTACCAGTTCACCCAAACAAACAGCCTGGAGCTCAGGGGTGCGGCCTCCCAGTGGCACATGGCCACGCACAAAAAAAAGCAACGTGCTGTGACTTGTGCTCATGTCCAAAGTGATTACACCTTCTGACCATATTTTCTGTCTCTCTAAAATTTGATTAAAGGAATTTTAGTCTTGTAATCAACCTTGGCAAGTCTATTTAATTAGTTAATTAAGTTACCCAATGCAAGCATACAGTGACACAGGAAGGTGTGAAAAACACGTCTGCATGCTTAAATGTTAATTATCACCAAGATATTCACATGACAGCAACAGGAGGTATGTTGTCACAGAATTAATGAGCCCGGCAATGAATAAAAGAAGCATGCTAAGGTAACTTATGGTGACAAGAAACTAAGTATTCGCCTGGAAAATATAATGTATGGCATCAGCACCATTGTCCATAAAACAGCAGTAGGCAATAGGAGACATACATGGATAAAATCTATAAGAGGATACATTAATGCCAAAAAAAATAAAAAATAGACTCACAAGGTACCGCTCGGAGGTAGAGGTTCTCTCTAATGACCTGCTGAAGTTGGCTGTCCACTGAGCTGGGTGTGAAGCACTTACTCAGATATAACCTGAGATCCTTGCACAACGTGGAGCCTGAGGGGAGGGCAAATGAAACAAGTGTGCCACGGAGAGGAAGGAGCGGCAAAAAGAGAAAGGAGCAAAGAGACAAATAGAAATAAACTCAGGAGGTGCTGCTGTGTGTTCAGACGTGTCTGAAATAATAATCTTTGCTCATGCCGTGCTTGCTTTAACACATCTTAGAGTCTCACATTCACACCTATCGATCCCTCTTCAACATGTTACAAAGATCCTCGCTATGAAATGTGTTTTTTCTTAAGGCATCGGTGTCGGATCTGTGGCGGGGGGTATGCACAGCTGATCACCTGGGTTTTCTCCCTGTGATCTCATATCAAGTGTTTTACAGCCTCTGATGACAGGCCACTTGCTTTTATTAATGGGCTGAGCACATCTCTTTGTCACCCTGACAGACGAGCAGTCTCTCTGTGCCTGTCGTGCAGCCTGCCGCTTAGCTGTCCACACCACTGAAACGTCTGCAGCACCACTGTCTGTCTCCGTGACTCTTCCCACTGGCAGAGTGAATGGGCTGCGTGCTTTTGGTAGAACTTTATTATTGGAGGCAGTCGAGTGCATGCAAGTATGACTGGTCACATATGGTGGATGCATGTAAAGGGAAATTAATTTAGCCTGCTGCCTCTTGGGGAAAAAAATGATGGGCTATTTTTTCATCGTGTTGTGGAAAAACAGCTATTTTCTCATCTATTGAAGAACCGACATTCAAGCATGAAAATTAGCTCTGCAACTGAATGTTTAGATTTGGGAACAATTTGACATATTCAGCAAACCTAACAAGGATTACAGCAATGCAATGCTTAAATTTTGTGGTTTTGAGATTCCTGCTGCATCGCCAGTCTTTGTTTTCGTCCTCAGTTTTAGTTCTAATAGTTTTAAAGTGCCTGTTGTCTCTGGGGAATGCAGCTTGGTGTCTTGTATTTGAAGGCTGAGGGAGAGGGACTTGTTGTAGTAGTAGCAGTTGTAAAGGGACAGGGAGGAGGAGGTGTGTTACAGAAGCCCAGAGCATCAGCGCATCCATCACTGTCCACAGTACGTGCAGTCAAGCTGCCCAGGGAGGGATGGAAAGACTTCAGAGCTGATAATGGATCTGCAGGCAGAGGAGGGAATGGGAGCGAGGGTCCCCTCTTACACCCTCGCGGCCAAATCAGCTATAAATCCAGCCAGCAAGGGCATCAGGAGCAGCAGTCAGGTGATGCTCCAGTGACATATTATCCTGTTCAGAACCAACAAAGATATCTGCTTCCCAAACCACCCGTTCACAACATCCAGGTCTCGGAAAATTATTTTATGGGCGACGGAAAATTATTTTATCACACTCTCACCATGTGTCATCAGCTGTTTTGAACAGCTTGATGGGAACAAACTAGCACCATGATTTTTCTGGCTTTAAATTTGCCTTGTGAGAGTCAAAGGATGATTACTTAGAGTGATTACAGCAAATGATGGCTTAGACACCAGTACAGCAGATTGTTTGGGTGCAGACTAATGAAGTATCTGAAGTGACATGTGAGATAAACAGCAACAAGTTAAACCATCTGAAGTGTTAATTTATGGAGGCCAGTGTAAGCCAATGTGATTAAAAGGTCATTTAAGTTATTCTAATTAAAAACTTTACTGAAGTCACGGCTTAGAACCACAACAAAGTAATAAGATTACCAAAACAATATCTGTATATCTTGTACCTTAAGATAAAGAGAAGCATCTTGCAAGGTCTCAAGCCAATGAGATTTTTTTTTCAAAATTTTAAATAAACTAATTATAATGACACTCAAACACCCCCCCCCCCCCCCCCCCCCCCAAAAAAAAAAAAAAAACAACAACAAAAAAACAGTTGTGACCTATTTATTATGATGAAACTAATTAAAAATAACTACTTATACTATTTTGGCTCGGGCCAAAATAGTATAAGGCAGAAACTGGCAGAAACTGGCCTCCAACACGGATCAGATAATGCAGGTTGTTTTTGCGTGCTGCGTCATACCTGGCGACACAGTTTTGATCCGGACAGGACGAGGGCAAGAGTTGAGGACTCCTCGGACATCTCCTAGTGTCATGCCTAGCACCGGTGTTCCCCCAATCTCTAGGATGATATCACCCACTGTGAGGCCACCCCCTGGCGCTGACGTGACAAAAGGAAACTCTCCATAATCCGCTCCTCCACCAGCGGCGATCCCCAGCTCCTCTGACGTGCCGAGCACAGGGACGAAGCTGTCCTGCACCCTGGAACGCCAGTGCAGCTTCTTCCCCACTGTCTTAGACATGGCAAATGAGCTGAGGAGAAAAGAAAACAGGAATGCGGGGTGAGCACAAGGTGTGAGACAGAAAAGAGAAACTGTTGATTACACAACAAGAAGGGGAATGAACCTGTGACTTTATGTTATTAAACCATTAATAATTGTCAGTATACTGTATACAGCTGGAGAAGTTGTTATATTTCACTTCAGAATTCATAAAAGTCATGGGCCATTAAGATGCAGCTGAGGCGACTTAAGTTTCAGGAATGTGGGAAAAGTGTGTTTGTTTAATGCAAACACATCACAGCACAGCAATAAGATGGTTGTCTACCCAACATAATGAGGAACTCTCCCTCATGTTCATGGTGCATCACGTGGGCTGATGATATGTTATGTAAACAGGTAGCATCGATGCTGATGCAGGTTCCAGTACATCTACAGTCACATGGGAAAACTAGACACATATAATCTAACATTCAAGCCAAGAGCTTGATGCCTTGAGTAAAATAGTTGAGTATTTCTACATCTACAATGTAAAAAGGTGTAATAAGAGATTTATCTGGTATAAATAATTACCATTTTTGTTTTCAGATTATCTTATGTCTGCTCAGACGCAGCCTGTGCTAATTGCAGCTGGCGAGCTGTGAAACTGAGATCTCTAAAGGCAAGGCTCTTGAAATTTAAAGATGGGAAGAAAAAAAAAGTGTTTTCCTGCAATATGCTTCCTGAAGAGCAGCTGTGAGCATGCAGGCTCTGGGTGTAGCCGACAAGGTGAAGATTTGTTTGAGTCGCCCGCGATGTGACAGCTGCGATGCAAGACAACAGACAGGGTTCCTCTGATGTGATCAGAGCTGCACTGTCACCCTAACACGTTGGATAACGGAAACACACGGATAAGGATGTCAGGATCAAAAAGACAAATACAGAAAGTCTTACGAAACAAACCCTCATCACTGAAGGGAAAGGAGAATAAACTTTAACATCTTGCTGTTTAATCCAAGACTAAAAGCTTTATATTGAACAGCAGTCCAGCATGTAATGCACTGAAAATGTTTTTACACTGTGACTTTAGTGCACTTTTGTTTTTCTAATAGCAACACCTGATGGGGTTTATGTAAAATATAATCAGTATAACAGCTTCAGTGGGTCTGATCATGTGACACTTGTCATAGCAGGAAGTGGCATCTGAGACAAGTCAGTCTGTCTCTGCATAAACAAAAACACAGAAACACGATTAAAAATTATTATTCTGTCAATTTAACAGCAGTATGTCTGACGTATCAAGAGAATGTTGTTTGTGTTCAAGAAGTGCATTAAGTCACTTTCCAGTCAAGCATTCTCACCATAGTTAAAAACGTACAAACTTAGTACTATGTATTAAGTATGATTTGTAGTGAATATTTAAAAACCAGTGAAGCCACAAGAATTAGCAAACGTTATCACCATGCTGCTGTTTAAACTTGTGAAACTGAGCAACCTTTTATCTGAGGGGGGATTTTTAAAGACTGGATGACTGAAGAAACTGATGAACTGCCCCCATGTTTAATTCAGTTTTTGGCCCTTTGAATACTTTAACAAGGGTACGTGAATATAGCTCTATAAAAAAAAAAATTAATAAATCTCACCCTGCGGTGTGTTAGACACAAATCTTACAAACATCAAAATACTTTTTATAGAATAAACTTGCACAATACAATATTCCTAATGGACAATACTCATCACCAATGCTGATGTTTCTAGCGGACGAGTAATGAGACTTCACTTCAGTTTTCTTAAATGACGGCGCAAGGATTATGGGTGCTGAAGCGACTCTTGGTTGGGTGGGGATAACATGCCCTGAGTGCAGCACCCAGCCCAGCCCTACCAAAGCCCCTTTTGGGTACTCAGTAATGGGACTGATTCAGAGAAGGACAGCATATATCTAATCCTTTCCACTTGAGTGGCGATTCAACAGGCAGATCTGACAGATATCCTCCTGCATCCCTCCTACCGCTGCTCAGCCAAAGAAGTGAGGTCCCTGGCGATTTATTTGATGAAAGAGGCAAAGGGGAGGATGGGTAGTAAGATACAAGCAGAGCCATGTAACAATGAAAGATGATTTTTTTTTTTATGTATGTGGTTTTTTTTTTCTTTTTACCTGCACTCAGAGAGTAATGAGAGAGGAGAGGGCGAAAAAAAGGCAAACACAGAGGTCAAAAAGAGATGGTGAAGCACAGCGCAGCCTGAGGTCGGCATAGGACTCACTGGTTTGACCTTGCAACGTGGCAGCTCGGGAAATGCGAATAAAAACTGGAATTGTCGCAACAATAAAACCCCTCCCACCAACCTTCCCCTACTAAAAACCAAAAACCAAAAACAAGACAAATGCGAGTTGTGTTTCAGCTTTGTATAGCAAGCAATAGCTGTCACTGCTGTTGTAGGAAATGTGTTTTGCATCATCTTTTAGATGCGTTTTATAATTATTTGTCGAGGAGGACTTTGTTTTTTCACTCTTGCAAGGTGTTGATTAATAAAATGTATTTACTTACTCAAGCAGATTTGAATAAAACTGAACAAAACAAGTAACACTGCTTCTTTAAGCCTGAAATTATGTTTATCATGTCACCCTCGCCAAACAGTGCCCCCGGTTCCTCTCTGTCCACCCTGCTGTGAAACCTTCTGCAGCAACAATGTCAACCTGCTTCCAAAAACCAGCCGACCATCTGTCCTCACAACAACAGAGTAGCACTACATGAGTCAAGAGTACTTGCTAGAAGAAAACAAAAACAACTTTTATGATTTAGGCTTAAAGGGAATATATGGACTAAAGGAAAAACAAAAACATTTTTGGGAGCTTGGTAGCATACATTTGGGGGTGTGAGGTCTTTACTAACTCAAAAACTCTAGAAAACATACAACTTGTCTATTTGGAGCAGCCTGTCTGAAAACATGAGCGGTTCAGATTTGCTGGTCCAGTTGAGACAACAATTACCCAGCCGTACCAGCGCCAACATTTGCCCTCCCAGCTATCCTCTGTTCACCGTATCTCAGAAGCATGAAGTCAAAGATCTTGTTGCTTCTTTTTTTTTTTTTAAACTAACAGCAAATTTCAAGTCAGCATTTATATGTTTCATTTTCTTTACAAATCTGACATTTGATGGTTTTTCTTTTGATTTTTTCTTTTTTTTTTTGAGTAACAAGTTGAAAATTTAGAGCTCCTATTTGTTTTGAATGCAGCACTACACTGCAAACATCAACAACACTGACTGAATGTTTTCCATGTCACAAACTGGTCTTACTTCTAAGATTAAAAAATATATAAAAATAAAAATACCAGCACACCTCCACCCACCCACCCACACATAAAGGAACGGCACTACACTGAGGCTCAGAGGTAATTGAGCCGAGATACGACAGATGAATGATGAGGAATGACGATGTGATCTTTAACAGCTGCTTGGTTGTTGCGTTGCTTCAGTGTTCCCACCTGCAGCGCAGTGTTTAAACAACCTGGGCTAGTTCAACATGTTAATCACAATGAAAGTTTGCTTGAAAGCAGGGTCAGTCCCAACTCCCTCCACCTAAATTACGAACCAGTGTAATGCAAAACATTTCACATAAAGCTGCCATATCAGTTTGGTGTGGTATCTGGTTTCGGTTCAGTTTGGGAGATGTGTTCTCAGGCTTGGTACTGCACGCTCTCAGAAATTTATTTCAAGGCCTACAGAGTGTAATTTGTGTCCAAAATATATCTCCACAGTTGTGCAAAGCCGTACACTAATCTTCAAAGTGTCACATCCTGCAGAAGAGTGGGTTGGGGCTGAGTGGCTCACCACACCTCATAAAACCAGCTGCTAAACAGTAAAAACAGTGCTGAGGGAGCACTCTGTGATATTTTGACCAACTCGTCGCCAGCGTTTAATTAATACCTCAAGAAACTGTGTCAACTTGTGTAAAAATGACATGACATGTATTTTAAGCCGTGCATTTCCATGTGCATCAGTCCTGATCCAAGCACTTCAACGAGCTTGTTGGTCTCTTCATCTTATATCTAGAGACTTCTCAGTACTCGTCAGCAGTAAAGATTAAAATGCTAAAAATAAAACAACTGATAAGTTTGGAGTATTATCCTCGCAGAACTACACAGTTACATTGTGCGTCTGCATGATATGCATAGAGGCGAGTGTGTCGCCTGAGATGTAGTTGTTGTTTTGACCTCCTGTGTCTGATGGGGGTTTAATGAGGCACAGGCTGTCAAGTCTGCAGACGCCTGGACTCGTCTCGCCACACGCTCACACCCCAACATCGCTCTGCTCTGTCTCTGCAGTCGCTGCTGCTGCGACACGCTCGATCTGCCCACTTATTTCAGCCGTGTCCAATAAAAACACAGTGCCAGGTGACTTTAAATGACACAAAAGATGGCGCAGACACAAAGGAAAGTTGACAATTAAACTGGTTACTTTGGTAGTCATGCTTGGTATCACAAAAAAAGAAAGAAAGAAACAATGCACGACTCATGCCCGTAGTTGAAGATCATTTTACATTTTGTTATCTGATTACTTCACCATGAGACCTTGAGACCAGGCTGGTTCTCAGGATAAAATCTTTCACCATGTTAGACAAGCCAAATCCACCTGCTCTGCTTCACTGGATGCTGCATCAGCCTGGGTATATTGAGATCAGGCAAAATGCAACACAATTTGTATTTATACACAGTTCAAAATATTGGATGTGATCAATACTTGGGTGTGTTAACCCAACTTGAACACGATGAGCTGGATCCTTTTTGCCAGTTGCTTTTTCAATACTTCGGGTTTAGATGCTAGTTGCTCCTGATTAGTTAAAATCTCTGACATTTCAGTTCAGGCAGATACGTTGGTCTCTTGTGATTAGTCAGGCGAAATAAAACGCCTGCTCTGCAGAAATTGAAATGGAATAGATTAATGATGATGCAGGCAGAAGCTGGACCCAGACTTGACAATTCTGATAACGGACAAGCATTTTCATTGTGTGGGTTTTGTTGAATAAAAGCTGCTACTTGTAAGTTAAGAACAACAGCTAAACTCTGCCTGGGATGGATAACAGTGATGCCACTAGTCTTACAAATATGTGGGCATTAAATTAAATGTAACCTGAACAGGAAGCAAGAGGAGACATCACCAGAGCTGTTAGGCTGCAGGTCATCATGATGAGAACATGAAGTCTGTATCAAATTTATAAACAGAAAAAAGGGTATTTTCACCTTTACTCGCCATTACATATAGTTAATTAAACTTATGGGATCAGGAGAGGCAAAGATTGACCAAGCTTTTGCACTTTCACACTGACGTCACCAAAGCAAATATTTTTAAGTGCAATACCACTGACGGCCACTAGGCACTGGCAAAAAGTTAAGACCTTTCATGAAATACGTTAGATTTCCCCGACATGTCCTTATGAATCTTAGGATAAATTCAGTCCTTCTGTTCAGTTCTAAATAAGATGAAATATAAAATGATCCCTCACTGACCCCTCCTTCTGTCCTAAGAGAATTAAGCTGATGAAATCCCAAAATCAGGATTTTAAAACAATAATTCACAAGCCAGCCACTGAAGTCAAAGTTGTCAACTGCTTATTCACACCGTTTATTTATATATTTCCTGTATTTTTATAAAGGCAGA
The DNA here is from genome assembly GCA_028564865.1 of Zenarchopterus dispar. Taxonomy (NCBI): domain Eukaryota; kingdom Metazoa; phylum Chordata; class Actinopteri; order Beloniformes; family Zenarchopteridae; genus Zenarchopterus; species Zenarchopterus dispar. The sequence continues at coordinate 14,656,219 of JAOWBL010000022.1, forward strand.
TTTTTAATTCAATTAAATGATTCACTGGATGCAAATCACACTGAGCCCCCCCCAAGTGCAAAATAAACCATCATCATTTTTAATTGCATTTCCAGAAAGGGCAAATTATTCAATTAAAAACAGCTATAAAACAAGACAATGTTGTTGTGCTAAAAACAACATACTTTGGGTGAACTGTGTGGTGGAGGGCACACAATATAGGAATTGAAGGATATCTAACCTCATGAAGAGAATGCTCTATTGAGATTTCTGACCTTTAGGTCAGGAAACAGCTGACAAACACATATCATGTTTCACTTTCCCCCTCTCCAGGAGTGGCAGGCTCAGGGTCTTTACAGATGCCAATGCCAGCCCTTCCAGTGTCACTTTAAACCACCGCAATCTGTCAATGGTAAAACAAGCATCCTCTTGACTTGTAGGCTATTCTTAGAAACATGTTTTGTTTTTTTTTTATTTTCACACCACATCTCTTTATTCAGAAAGCATACAGCATATGCTAGAGGCTATTATGACTCAGTTTATAGTATAAACAGCTGCGCCACACAGTTTTCAGTTTGAACATGACTCTCTGCCCTGAACCGCATGAACATTCATGCTTGTTTTGTTCAGAGTATTTAGTGTTTTTAGTTAATTAACCAAAATAATCAATTTTTCCACTAAAAGCCAAGCTGTAATTTAAAATTGCCCTTAACAAGCGATGCATTTTAACTGTAGCTGTAGTAGCAGCACCTTATGGTTCGTCAGTGGTCCAATGTAATTAAATTCATAGTGGTGATTAGTCTAAAAATGCTGGGGCCATTTTCCCCCCAGAAGCACATAGTCATGGGCAGGATATCTTTATTACAGAACAAATTAACTAAGAAGTTATTTCAGGCCGGATCTCAGGGGTGTTCATTTATTAGAGCTACATAAATGAATTTTGCCATGAAGCTCAATAATTCAATGTCAACTTGAAGCAAGGAAGCAAGGACAAGAGGGACTAGCTCTTGACACCAGGTCACCAGAATGTCTTAAAAGACCTTCAGGAAAAATAATAGTGTGTAAGAAAGAAAGATACATCAACCAAGGCAACAATAATTGAATTACTCTGTGTAAATAAACTGGCAAGGCTGGAAAATTACAACAACCTGTTCGACAGATTTATCCAGCACAGTGAAGCCTAGTGAGCACACTTCTATGAAAACACTTGGGCTGACCACACATCTTCGAGCCATCCATAAACCCATCCATTATCTACACGCTCTTTATTCCTGTTCGGGGTCACAGGGGGGTCTGCGGCCCATCACAGCTGTCATCAGGAAAGAGGCATGCTACATCTCTGACCACACATCTGTCAGTAATAAATGTGATCTTCACTTAAGGCTGTGTAATTAATCAAATTTTGTCTTTAAGTCAGAGGTTTGTTTCCTAATATCCACAAAAGAAAGGAGATCAAATCTGTTCAGCAATGACTCCCTTATACTGCGCACATTTGTATGCTTTTATGCACCTGAAAACTCAAATTCTCCCCCTGCCATAATGTGCCATATTTAGTTAGGAGTGAGCCAAGATGATAAAAAGAGTCAACAAGAGGCTTAGGCTTGAAGAACTGATGAATAAATACATATGGAGATCTTTATTGAATTCAACAAATGAACAATGCTGAATGAAGATTTTTGTTTTCTGTGGCCATGTAGCTGCTCAGCACCTATTAGACTGTCCTCCCTGTATCGATAGTTTGAGAATTTAGCTTGAGAAGAAAGCACCGACTGTCAGCTCCTGTGACTGTCCACATGCTCCTCGTGTCTATCTAGATGCCGACCCTCATCCCCATCAAAGCCGTCCCTCAGCTCGATGATCACTCGCTGACATAATCGGCTTTGACCACAGCACACTTTGTTAAACTTCTTCAAAGTTGAGAAACTTTTAACACAATCAGTTTTGGCTCTGAACGGTTGCTCCAATCAAACTCTGCCTTCCCCACTCTGCTTGTGCAGTTGTAAATGTTCATGTCGCAGAGTTTCATTTAATTGGTATATGCTCATAAAAGCGTGTGGGGACACGCTGGCTCTGCTCTGTCATCCACATTTTGTTTCCGCTCTAAATGAAATCTACGGTAATGAAATTAGCCTGTTCAATTAGCTCAGCTAGAATGCTCAAAAATTTACGTAAGCTTATTTTGTATTTCATGACTGCACACTGAGCGTTCAAGACAGTGAATAGCTGCCTCTCCTAAATGTGAGTTTTGGGTGGATATTGATGGACTGAGCTGTGTGTGCTGTCAGCTCAAATGTGACCGGCATGCCAAAGGCTTCATTTCTTTGTCTTTCAGGGAATACTGGCGGAGAATAAACAAAAAAGAAAATTGACATTCTTTTCAAGTCTGCATCAGCAATCCAAAGTCAATATTACTGCCAGTTACAGGACACATGTATGGCTGACTGGTTCACACATACACTGGACTTATCACTGCAACTGGAAATCAAATATTTGGGAGCTATTAATGACATCAAAGCAATTTGATCATTTTAGTTTCTTTGAAGTTGTGACTGCAGTTTTTACTATGTCTGTCTGCTACTTTTTAGAAATGCATCATGCTGGATTGTTGTCAGTACAAATACCAATATATTCACATTTATTTGCAATTCATTTCAGAGAAGCTCAAGTCTCTTCTGTATTAGGAATGTACTCACTGATAGGTGATGACAATTCATTTCAATTCAATTCAATAATAAGACTTTTAAAGTGTACCTAAACATTCAAATAGCAAGCATACCTTCTTACCTTGTCTTATATTTTTAAACAAGACTATAAATAAGGGGTACATAATATATCAGCTTTTTGCCAAAATCTGATATCAATATGCCAACATGAAATGTAATTTTTAAATCAGCTGATTATACTGATGATGTAATGCAGATATAACAGTAACTTCATACAGAGTCTATAAGCTGTATTTTCCTTTAATACAGCTTATAGACTCTATAATAAATAATTTAATGAAGAATACACACCAAATAATTGGTCAAAACTCTACCAGTGTTACTGAATTATTCCACTGAATTGGTGAAATCGGAGCGAACACTTGATTATAAAACACCAGAAGAGAAAATAACTGTGATTTTAATCGTGAATCACTCCCCACTTCTTTAATATTTCTTTGTTATTTTAAGTGTATTCCAAACATTAATGCTGATTAATTACTGATTGATCAGTGAAAGAGTTTTTGTGTGCTTGAAAGCATGCATTTGGGAGTCTGAAGTATGTACTTCACTTAAATTTTAAGCTAACACAACCTTGTCACTCTGAGGCCACCTCAGTGTGAACGTTTCTCATTCAGTGGGTGGTTCAATTTCGCTGAGCACTGTGACATCACAGACAGCTTCCTCATCTTCATCTCAGACCAGCTAATGGCATTCGCTGTACCACTGAGGTGGGAAGCACAGTGCTTTATCAGAGACTTCAAAAACGAGGTGCACACTGCAGAGCATGGAGGTGGGGTGGAGTCAGACACTGGACTCCACCCCCTTCAACCAGCTGCTATGAACACAGGTGAAAAAACCAAGTTAGAAAGGGGATTATTTTTCTGCATCTCTGAGATATTTTAACTAAAATATAACACTTCCCACCAAAGAAAACATTTTACAGTAACCTCCGACGAAGCACAACGCTCTGAATCTTACAGCATCCTCCCAGGCTGGTGTGGAGGGTCATCCAAGCAAAGCATCCTATACAACAGTGACCTTTACTTCACCTGAACTAGTGCGCTGGTGGAGTAGCAGACAGGCAGCCTGGACCTCTTCACCTTCATCCCATATCCACGCCTGACGTCTCCCCCTCCAACGTTTACACTACACAGCGGAGCAACACGGGGCATACTAAACCTCCCTGATGCTCACTCAGTTTCAAATCTAGGGCACGAGACTGCTCAACACAAAACAGACAGCAGTGGCAGATTTAGAAATAAAAGATTAAATGATTGCAAGCTGAGAAACACACAAAAAAATCTCCCTCTGTCATTTACAGGCGCATCTTCCACTTTTAAACCCCTAATAAAAATTCAATACATGTAAAGCCGACAAGAACGCATTAAAGAAAAATGACATTTTCTGCATTGTAAATCCTAAATCTTTGCCTCAGTGTTGTTACTGAATTGTTATTAAAACTGTTTTTGCACTGACCATAAAGAGAAAGCCAAAAAAAAAAAAAAGATTTGGTGAAACACTGATATGTGAATGTTTACACACAGAGACACACCTGGCAGGATAATGCCAGCTTAGTGGATGTTTCCCTTTGGGAAAATGTATATTTGGAGTGAGGGGATCAAGGTCAAGGCAGGGGGCACATTAGTAGGACACGCTGTGTTGCGTACATGCAGCTCTTTCTGAAATACGCCACAGTGACAACAGGTCGTCTTTTACCAAATGCACGACGCCCCTCACTGCGATCCCAGATTAGCTCTCATCAGGAGGAGGGAGCTGTTTAATTAAACAGAAAGGATCAGCTCCTCGGCAATTTGATGGATAAGGGAGGCAGGGAGGGTAAAGCAGGGAGAGAAAAAAAATAAGGAAAATTAAAAGTGAACGATACAGAAAAATGGACCGAGTACAGGCCTGGGAGGAAAATGGAAGAGAATCAGCACCGAGTTGCTTGTGGTAACCTCATGAAGGAATGGCTGAACTCACAATAACAAAATGAATAATTCAGAAGGGAACGGAGGAAAGGTTCGCTTCACTGTAATGAGCATTTTTGTGAGGTCGCAGTTTGGTAACCTAAGCAGGCCTTCAAGTGTGGGCATGTGTGTGTGTGTAAGACAGATACTGCTGATTCAGTGGGGATGGGTGAAGGTGACCCTCGCCTGCTTGTGCTGCCTGTCTCACCACCTGATATCGATCCCAGTTGTCCAACTCAGATCTGACTCAAGGATGCATTCGTTGCCTTCGTGGCATTTCAAATATGGCAGTGTGTAAATTGCAGCTCCTCGCACTGCCATTGATTAGTTATTGATTTGGCACCTGAGCCGGAGTACACCGCTTCACGTGTGTGGCCCTGCCAACTTAAAGTGAACCCCTAAGCATGCGTGGACATGAGTCGTAGTTCCGGCATGAGTGCATTGTTGTTGTTTAAATTTCATATCAGACTGCACAGGAAGTGTCGAGAACTAAGAATAGAGAAGGCTACAACTGCAGAATTCAAATGCAGTGGCTGGGAGCAAAGGTTTTAGACCACAGATGGGAGAAAGTGCCTGCATAGCCCTGCGCTGTCAAGGGTAAACTGCCTTCCACACACGTGCGCACGCATACTTTCAGCTCACCTTAAAACAGCAGCATGAATATGCATGATGCTGAAGGACGCAGGAGGTACATAATTAGACAATCAACAACTCCCAGATGACATGCATTACTACGACAGAAGGGAAATGCACCTCACTTCATCTTCTCCTCTTGTTAGCAGTGAAAGGGGAGTCATGTTTGTACGTCGACATGCATTTCCACTTACTGCTGGTTCAAACCCGTGCTGAAAGCTGAAATCAAACAGAGGAGAAATGCAGAATAAAACCTGAAGTTGCTGCTCACTTAAAGTGCGAAACAGCTGCTGAGCTCCTGGAAGAAACAGTGTGAGGACCAGAGCTGCATGTGAGAGCGTGTGTGTTGACAGTACACCACCACATGCATCTCCTTCTCCAACAGTCATGATTCTTACAAGGCAGCGTTACCTTAATCGCTCGCCAAATAGAGAGCAACGCACACATTCAAGTCACGGTCAGACATCCATCACTTCAGAGCAAGCAGCCTGGATCAAACTGGGACACACCCTAAACTGACAGCAACACAATACACACACACAATCGCACGCAGAGTCCTGCGAGTCACACACACCTGGCTGTGAATTACAGTGTATATTTGATTAAATTCTAGCAAAATGGGTGCAGGTGTTTGAAAGGAGAGCTTTTGTTTTCATTTCATTAAGGCAATTTGTGAAGGAGGAGATTGAAAATTGGAAAAAAAAAAACAGAGCAGGTATCAACAAACTTTCAAAGCATGTTCATGCTCTCACGTGCACAGACACAGCACCACACATGAAGACCAGCTGTCAAAAAAAAAAAAAAAAAACTTCATCTGTTAGGGCTGACACTCTCCTTAATAAGGTATGTCACACAACTGCAGCCACCACATTCTTCACTCTCTTAGGTTTACTAGTTTACATGCACACAAACACACTCTACACTGTCCTGTCAGTCAACCCTCCCTCTTTCCCTCTCTCTCTCAGTCTCTCTTGCAAACACACACACACACACACACTTGGATTGCACACAGCAGATTCTCAGATTACTCGTATTTAGGGAAATCACTAACCTGCCATGTCGCTGACACACACACATTCTCTTCAAGCAGTTCAGCCTTTCAAAAAGGATCCGTTTGAACGCGTCTATATACATTGACCCGGCTGAGGTGGGATAATAAGCCAGTACTTTTATAATAAATACGAGTTGCTTGATTTAAAAAAAAAAAAAAAAAAAGGAGCCAGCAGCTCGGTGGTGCCTGATTAAAGTGGGAATGCAGTGACGAGGAGCTGCTGTCCCCGCAGCCAATCCCAGAGAAAGTCAGACACGATGTGCACAGCTGACGGGATATTTGGACACTAGTGATGCTCTGAGAGCTGTGGTGATCTGGTGGAGAGTGAGAGAGCGGGGAGAGAGGGAATATAACACACACACACACATACACACACACACATACACTATCAGGCAAATCTGACGGCGGCCGCTCATCATTTTGTAGCAGCTGCTGCACCGCTGTGAGCAAAACAATGTGAAGGATGGATGACTGCAGTCAAAAATAAAAACGTGCGCTTTAACTTGTGTCAAGTCTTGCATTTCCTTACAAATACACTGATAGTTAATGAAAAGCGACGAATTTCCTACCTCCATGTCCGCCCCTTTCACGTTAAACCTTTTCTTTCTAGTCTTTGTCAGATCACCCAAGGTCTGGTAAATGTTTCAGAACATTCAACAAAAGACACAGACGCAGGAGACACGGACTTGACCAGGTGAAGGTGTCACTGGAGTGCAGGCGCTGTTCTCTCGGGGCTCGAAGCTTCAGTTGAAGAAAATAAGACTATTGAAAAAAAAAAAAAACCTCGGGGTTTCCTGTCAAGCTGAAAGTCCAGTTGAGGCGGACTCGCTCGCTAACTTTACTTTTAGTGGAAAGAACCAAGGAAGCGTGGCAAAAGTGAAGGTTATCTTGAGAAGTTCAAGAGGGGAGGGAATAAAAGAGTTAAAAGTACCGCCCCTCCTGTCTCACTGATACCTGCATCAGCAGCATCGTTTTTCGCTTAGGAGTCACAATCAGGGCTTAAAGTGTCATGAGAGCCAGCTGTACACATGGCTTCTTCTTCTTTTATTTGTTTATTTATTTATTTTTAAATCAAACTTGATTTTCACTATAGTTAATATAGTTTAATCCTTTTGAGACTTATCACTAACTGAAAACAAAAATCACAAGGTATTTCAAGTTGCGAGTTGTCTGCCAAAACATGAGTCGGGAAAACTACGAAAGAAGTGTATTTAGATATATCATGCCAGTGTAAATCGATATATACCCTGATTTCTGTTTAAGAAATGTATCTGGACTATTTTAAAACCATAAGCCCATGACATTTAATTTTTTTTTTTTTTTGAAAGAGAAGAAACGCGCATAATTTAAACTTTAACATATTCAGAAAAAATATTCAAATTTTTCTAAAAGTGCAGAGTTAACAGGTTACCACAATGCAATTACTAATTTGTCAAACGTATCTGCTTCGTTTGTAATAAAATAAACAAATAGTATTTTTGTTGTATTTTTAAAAAAGAACAATATTAACATGTATGAAACATGTTTTCTGCGTCTTTAATTCTATTCCCATGGATGATTGTGTAAGGTCTCTCTGTAGCTTTAGTTATACATATGCATATTGGGAAGTGTAGTACTTTCTAACAATAGGAAGCGAATGTGAACGACTAAATAAACCACAACTCCCAGTGTGCATTTCTGCCTCTTTACTCTTCTGCAAACAATAATGGCGTCACACGGAGACGATGCAGTTGCTTCCAAATCTGTTGATTCTGAGGACCAATATGAGAAAAAAACACCGGTAGTGTCGTTTGGTTTTACTAAAACAGTTAGCAAATTTAAGCCTTCTTCTGCTGACACTTCGACCAAGGAAGATGACCGAGATTACTTAACTGGAATTGATGGACGTGAATTACAGAGGTATACTTATTATGCTAATGCTAATATTCAAGCATTTTACGTCGCCGTTACGAATATTATCTGACATACAATGTCCAGGGTTTTGAATTATTGTACGTTATACAAACACTTTAAATATACCTGTACGGTAATTTAGCCACGGTGTATATCAATGTTAGCCCTATTATTTTTTAAAACTCGTGTTCTGCAGTTCTAAACCAATTGAGAAGCCCAAAGAGCTCATCATCCCCCTGATCCACAAGAACCGCTGGCACAGACCGGACCAGAGCGCAGGGAGTGAGGGCAAAGACAACGACTCTGTCGAGTCTCAGGCTGTTAAAGAACTTATTGAAGGTATGTGTGGTTCAAGACATGCCTCTTTCTGTGTTGAGGTATGTACCGCTGAGAAGGATGACGGTGTCTCTAGCTCCCACGCTGCTCCTGACTGCTTTATTTCTGCTTGCAGATTCACGGAGAGAGCTGGAGCAGTGGCAAAATGGGTCTCAGTCAGACGGCAACCTCAACCTCTCCATCCCCCTGTTGATGCAAAACAAAGTGCCAGACGGTTATGAGGATGGGGACCATATACAGGTGGACCTGCGCCCTGAATCCGTAAGTAGGAACACAAACGATGTAAGACTGAAGGTAATTGCTGTTATGTGATCAGAGCAATAGACTAGCGACCTGTCCAGGGTGTACCCCTGCCTTTCACCTGTAATGACCTGGGATAGGCTCATGAAGACCCCCATGAACCTGTACAGCATTAAACGAGTATAGAAAATTAATGAATGAGTGATCAGAGATGCTATTACTAGGTTTATATCTGGCATATGTTTATATGTATGTGCGTATTTGTTTATTTATATATATATATATATATACACATATATATAATGAATAGACAGATAGATTAGGAAAAAAAACAATCATCACACATTCTCCTTGTACATAGTCTCTCATACTTTGTTTTAGGAAACATTCTTGACTTGAACTTGTGCATGAGGTGTACTTGACTCATGTTTGTGTGAGAACAACATCTGCCTTTATTTCTCTTTGGTTAAAAATAACTCAAGTTATGGGAAGCACAACCAAGCATGAGACAGTTTTTAAGAGCTGAGAGATGCATGATTTGTTGACTCAAGTGAAAATCTGAAATGAGAGGATATCAGAGAAAGGACCAGAAATGTGAATTCAATACTGGACCCAGTAATTTAGTATAAGTGATGCTGACAATACCAGAAGTTAACATTTATCTATTAATTAATAGCAGGAAGTTGCTTTTCAGTATTTATTTTCACAAGTAGTCTATAGTTCCTGATTTGAGGATTCACTGCCTTGCCTGAAATATTTGGAAAATAAGCAAGCCGTTTCTTTAAATGATGTGATGTGAAGATTATCGTAGAATCAACAGGCTTTTTAGCGAGCTCATGAAAATGTGTGGCAGTACAAAATGTCTTATATGGTTGACTGGCCTCTGAAATCTGAGTGTGTGAAAAGTGCTGAGTCGAAGAACAGCCCTTTCTACATGCACAGTTGCATGTATGGATAGGGATGACTGTGACAACAGTAAGGGTTTGATGGCAGACTGGGATCAAAGTTCTCCACAGAGAAATGGAGGCAACAAGTCAGATCTCTTCCTGTTTCTTTTCATAATATGCTTCACATGCCTCTTCACTGCCATCCCATATCGGCTCTCAGTGACTCTCGAAGTGAGTGGCAGAATATGAGTCAGTGGAGCTGGCTCACTGTGCCCTGGAGCTCATTTTAATGCAGTCTCCTCTGTGAGAGAGGGCTTGTAGCCTCCCTCAGAGGAGAGCCGTCAGCAGAGTCAGGGATGAGTTGGGCCACTGCTCAGATCAGGGCTGCTGTAGCTGCATCTCTGCGACTTTAGTCATGTGGGGCTGAGTCTGACCGCCCTGGGCTAAAAGGCTGAGTAAGACCAACATTACACTCTGCTTCTTTCTGTCATTTGCCACAAACAGTTTTGTTGTGTTTCAAATCTCAAACATTACATAAGCTTCTAATTTAAGCCTTCAAAAATGTTATTGGCGAGTATGTTGTCGGATTTATTTATATTATATTTGTGGTTGAGTTTTAAGAGGTTTCATAGCTTGTTTTTTCTCAGTCAACAGAGGCTGATTATGAAAGTGTTCCAGTTGAGGCTTATGGGCTTGCTATGCTTAAAGGGATGGGCTGGAAGAAAGGTGAAGGCATTGGACGTACCTTTAAACAGTAAGTGTCAATGTCTGTTTCAACATGTGTTCCTGACTGGGAATATTGTGTAAAATGTGTGATATAAAATAGTGCAGCCATTCACGCACAGTCAACTGAGAACGGGGAAACAAATACTAGGTAGATGTTTGGTAAAAGGGAATATTGTATCCATTAACCAGCAATAAAATCACAGCTTGCAAATGTTTCTGTTCTTGGATGAGTTGAGGTGAATATCAACAAAACAGAATGCATTCACCTTCAGCCCATTTTACATCCTCTACATCTTCATCTCTCTGTTTATTGATTTAATGCTGCTGTTGTTGTGCTGCAGAGATGTGAAGCCAATCGAACACCAGCTCCGTCCAAAAGGACTGGGCCTTGGCGCAGATCGTTCAGCTATAAAGGATCTGGAGCCTGTCCGACACAAACGCCCCCCAAAGCCAGGCGATGAGCAAAGAAAGGAGGATGAACTAGTGATGGGTCCAGGGGGTTGTGTGTTGGTGGAATCAGGAGCGCACAAAGATCTATATGGCAAGGTATAGCTGCTCATTACTTTATTGCACCCAAGATTTCTCCTCTTAACCATGTTTTATTTGAGTAAAAATCTGTCTTAACGTTCATTAATGTGTGGCAGATAGAGGGGGTTGATCCAGATAATGCCCGAGTGGTGGTGAAGCTTGCCATTGGAGGAAAGACTGTGACTATCAGTCAGTATGGCATTAAACTTGTCAGCCGAAAAGAATATGAAAAATACAGCAAAGACCTCAGTGAGTGTTGTAATTGCCTTTTTCTTTTTCTTTTCTTTTTACATTGACAGCAAACTGTAAATGTCACAGCAGCCTTACTTTTCTGTGCTAAGATTATATTGTTTTCAGTAGGATTCTAGCTTATAGAGATTTAGACACATCTTGTATTTACAAAGACTTTAAGCACCTAAATGCAACACTTAGTCACACAGCTTAAAACTACCATCTGGTATGCCAGTTATGCTGTTTTTCCATCAAACAGGTCGTCTCAGTAAAGCACACAAAAATAAGGAAAAGGAGAAGGAGAGGGAAAAGGAGCGAGAGAGAGAGCGACAGAGACGTGACGAGCAAGAGAAAAGTAGCAGCAGTGACAAAGTAAAAAGCAAGACATCAGAGAGAAATGGAGGAAAAGACGAGAGGAAGAGGAAACACAGGGAAACAAGTCAAGACGGGTACATTTCATTTAAAGAAAAATTTACAATGTGAAATTCACTTGTCTGGTCAAAGGTTTTTTTTTTCATTTAATTATTACATTTTGCCTTGTAAAAAAAGGTTTTATTAAAAAAGTTAAATTTATTGATGAACAATTGAACAGTGTTTCTTCCACATTTTTTTCCCTTGCACTTCCTCTGCAGTGACAAACCTCATGTGAAAGAAGCTAAACAACCAGCGGGGCCCCCTCCCTGGCTCCAACGAGATCTAAAAGTTCGCTTCATAGACAAAACCTTCCAGGGGGGCAAGTACTACAATTCAAAGGTACCAAAGCTCAAGCAGCTTTTCTTTTTGTCAAATGTTAAATTGGTTTTCAAGAATTTTCTCCATGAATTTTCTCCATTCATGTTTTGAATGCACAGTGGATAAGTAATGTTGAGTAAACAGAAAATGTAAGTTTAACTTTTATTTCTGTTTACTTTTAAATTGGAGAACTCAAACTAAAGTCTCCCGAAGGACTTGGAATTATTGCTTTATCAAGTGGTGTGTTTTAAATCTAAACTCTCACGGTTTACTAACATGATGTTGGATGTTTTTTTTTGTTTTTTTTAATTATTTTTGTCTTTATTTTACTACAGTTGTTTGATGAAAAATGTTACATTTCTATCATGATCTTTAAAATCGATGTAACTTTCGTATAGATGCGAGTGGAGGATGTCCTAACACCATTTACCTGTGTGTGTCGAACTGAGGAGGGACGACTGTTGGATGGTGAGTCATCAGTGCATCTCAGTAACATCTCGCTTTTTAGAAATGTGGAAAATGTCTGTTCTGACATTCGTGTTGATGCAATTGCACATTTGGTGTTTGTAGGTGTTAGGTTTACTCTTAGAATGTACTTGTATGAATAGTGTGTATCCAGTACTATGTAGAGCACGGGTAGTTACTGAAATTTTTAGAGAATAGTACAGTGATCAAAAAAAGATGACTTCCCACCGCTGAAAGAAAATTGTGAAATCTTATTTAAATTGAGGCCCCATCTGCAGTGATCTCAATCATGAAGCATAAAATTGTTGGAGCAAATCCACCCCAGTCTGAGAAGGTGTCATACATTAGCCTTGTCAAGTTGTTGCAAATTTTATAATTTATGCTCGACATAAAATGTGTCAGTTATAGCTTAAATTTAAAATTAAACTTCACAGTTCTCCTAGTAGCATTTTCTTTCAGCTTATACATGCAGTTGCAGTCAGATGCCGCACAGTTATGGATAGTCTGATATTTGTATAGAGAGAATAATTTGTTTTATTGGTGATTTTGCATCAAAAATTCCAGTTTGCAATTTTTGATAATCACCTTTCTCTGAGCTGCTGCTACTGTAATAGCTTCATTGATTAACCCACTTCCTCACTCTGCGGCAGATGTGAAGCAGGACATGCTGGAAACCATTGTCCCTAAAAGTGAATATGACTCCATAATGGTTGTACTGGGCGAGCACAGGGGACAGGTGAGCAGATAATAATCGTTCCTGAACTACGACTGTGACTGTGATTACGTGTCACTAATCCCAGTCTCTTCATCTGTTCAGGTGGGCCGTATTCTCCAACGGGACAAGAACAAGTGCAGAGCGATGGTCCAGCTCAACAGACATGAGGAGAAGGTGTTCATGCTTGACTATGACTACATTTGTCACTATGTAGGAACAGCTGACCACTAAACCACTGTTCCTATTTCGTCCCATCTCATGCTGAAAGTTGTTTTTGTAAGATTCAAACATGGATTTTTAAAGTATTTCATTTTTAAATAAAACCTTGTCAAGATCTTTATTTGGTTGTTATCACAACCACTGGAGAAAAAAAAAAGCTTCAACAGCTCATTTTCACAGTAAAGTTGAAATTTATTTCTTTTCACTGATGGTTCTAGTCGTTACAAGAAAGTCTGTGTCTTCAGTGGTATAAAACATATTTACAAGTCTGACATGAAAACACTGACACTTCAAAAGCCCAGCACTCCATTTATGACATCTAATAATAAATTGAAAACATATTAATTTATGACAACGATAGAATGAGGTGTTTGAGCTGTTCACTCTTTTGGCGGCTGGTTTGCTGCGTTGGCCCGAAGCACGGCTCCAGGACTGGGATACGGCCGCTGCTGGAACAGAGGCCCCGCGGCTGTGGTATCTGCACCTGTTTTTGCTTCATTACGTTTAGGTAGGCCGCTTGACCAGGAACCCCTGTGAACATCAACATGCTTGTTTTAAGAAAGTTTGTTTTTTTATACACTTTTCTCATACCTTTGATGGGTATTAGTTACAACTACTCTGAGAAAATAATTTAACATTCTTCTGTCCCTGAGCTTTTCCAATAACTCATTTGTTGCATTTGTTTTTCACTTTGGTTGATTTGTAAAAAGTCAGTATATAAGGAAAGTATCAAGATTATCTTCAAATCAAATATGTTCTATCTGCATTAAAAAAAAACACTTTATTATCTTAGTGTTTCCTATAGTCTATCAGACTACTTTCAACAACACTTATAAACTAATAAAATATTTAGTGTAAAATTGTTCTCAGACCACATACTAGTTCACATTTTGGGGTCAATTAAGTTCAGTTTAAAAAAAAAAAAAACTTTTTTGCTAGAAAAACTTGCTCTTTCACTGAAAACATTAGATATCCCAGTAAGATATTAGTCACACTACATCATCCACCAAGCAGACAGTAAGGGTCAAATGGAAAAAAACCCAAAAGGCCAGGTGAAAAAAAATCCCATGTGGGAAATGTAGGATCCAGAATTTTTCAAGCTTATCATCAAGCTTCTCATTAGAGTCGGAGCATTTTAGTCATTTAGGCCTTTTTTTTCTTCCCCTTTGTCTCTCACAAGACAACCACTGCAGAGTTATTGATAAGATGGTGAAAGTAACTGAAAACCAAATCAAGTACCCCTCCTATGTTACAGAATTTAAAAGACAGGACAATTACATTCTATTACATTAGTGCTAAGAAGAAATACTGTACCGTGGAGCATCAGAATAAGCACTTGGATCCATGGGGTCCATCTCATCATCTTTTCTTCCTGAAAATAATCATTTAACATTTAAGAAAAGGAATATTGTGAGGATGTGTAGAAAGAAACAAGTGAGAACAATACCTCTTTTGCTCTTGCCATATGATCCCATGTCTTCTCTCCTCTGCTTCCTCCGGTCTCTGTCCCTCCCGTCATCCCTCTCTCTGTCTCGTTCTCTGTCTCTGTCCCGGTCTCTTTCCCGATCTCGGATTCGGTCTCTGTCCCGTTCTCGCTCTCGTTCTCTGTCTGGCTTCTCAAACTGCCTCTCAGTTCTTTCATCTCCTCCATCAGCTTGAAAGTGAATGATTGAATAAATAACAAATGAATTTATCAACCAATTAAAAACGCTTTAAGAGATTAATCACTTTATTTATTTGGTTGAAATATATCTAAATGAAACTGTATTTTTGAGTTGAGGACTCCTACACATAGCTTGACCAGCCATACCCATTTACTGTGAACAGGGTTTTACTCTGTCTGTCACATGCTTCCTTTATTTGATTGGTTAAATTCTAATCAAAGGGTGTCCAGAGGCAGTTTCTCCTGTGGCTGCTGATACCAACCCTTGGAAACCAAAGTCAGATCCAGACAACTCAGAATAATTCTTTGTGCCAAAAAGGAAGTGAAAAGGATAGCTGGCCAAGCAATCCTACACATGGTCCATTTAAAATTTCATATTTTTCCAGACACAGATGCCAAGATAGCTCAGTAAATTTTCAGACCATGATGGATATTCAAATATATTTGTCGTACATGTTTCTTGAATGATTTTAAATCGAATAATGAAATATGAAAATATCCAGTCTTTCCTAGAGTTACAACAACCATTTATATTGTACTGTATTTCATACAAATCAATAGACCAAACAAATGCAAATCATTTCATTTAACTCACAATGCTCAAACAGTGAGAAGCACTTTTAATTTTTAGAAAACAGAACAAAGTTTAATATTTTGGGAACATGAATGCATTTTCAGACTCATCCAGTCTCCAGAAAATACAAATTCCATATTACCAAGATGGCATAACAACCCAGTGAGACTGTTAACCAGATGATGTTCAGACCTGAAGTGATCTAACTACTAAGTTATGGAGACTTAATAAAATCCTACCTTTCACCTTCTTGGCAGGTTTAGTAATCACTGCAGAGGGGTCATTTGGGGATAGCCAGGCAACCAGATCAGTCTCTATGTTCCAGTAATAAGGAAGACCACTGTGGATTGGAAGAAACGAGAAAGTAAAATGGCTTAATTTGCTGGTTTTATTTATAATAGTCTATGATCAGTGTGAAATTTCTAAGAATTACGGGGAAATTAATCACTTTCATTTATGTTGTGATTAAGTAACAGGATACAACCCTGCATAAAAAAAGTTAGGAGACCTAGTTGGTTAGTCATCAAGAAAAAGTAAATACAGCAGTGAGGTGGCGAAGATCATAGTGTACAAAGACCTAGAGTATTAAATACGAAAATGGTGTACATACCAAGTAGGATCAAACACTTTGTACCAGTTTGGAGGTAGATTTTCTACTCTGGTGGCTTCATAATCTACATTGTTGTCATCGTAATCTTCAGCAATAACCTCCTCATCTGCATCTGTGTTGGTATAAGAGACATGACAAATTTAACATTACAGATAATGGAAGAGTAAAAGCCCTAGTCCTTAGATGCAAAATCTGGTCACCTACCTTGTTCTGTCGGTTTAACAATCCCTCTCTTGGCCAAGCGGGCCAGAAGTGCTGGAGGCAGAGGCATCCTGAAATATAAAGAAGTAAGGATTATATTGTGATGCAGCCCAAAGCAAAAAAAAAAAAAAAAAAGTCACCAGATCATCCATATGATGGAAGCAAAAATTGTACTGAATAGGTCATTTAAGATATGCCTGTGGCATTTGGGGAAGGAAAAAAACCTGCTTATTTGCTACATTTAGGTACTTGAACTTATAATGTTGCTGAATTTAAAGCAACTGAGGCAGTCCCAGACCATAATACAACCACAACAGCTTTCTGAATTAGACACTAGATATAATGGGTGGATCACTGCATTTACCTTCTTCTTAACCTAATTAAGTAGTATTAAGAGTAAAATCTAGTCTGGCTGCAGGATAACGTCTTGATCTATCTATCTATATAATATTTGAGATTTTGTTCACGTTTCAGAAAAGAAAAATAAAAAAAGCCCAGTAAAAAACTAAACAATACGCAAATAAAAGTAGCCATTGATTACAGTCTTTCATTTTAGCTGGTCCTGATTTTCACACTGGACATCTGATAAAGAGAAACAGGGTGAAATCTTCATTACTATTTAAAGTGGGATTACGACAGATATTTACGAAATAGATGCTTCTTCAGCTCCAGGGCTGTAAATGAAACCTCGGGTTTAAATGAATGTTTAAGTTTTTTGTGTGTCTGTCTTAGTTTTCAACTCAATAATAGTAACGATAAAATAACATATTGTACATTTCGAACTAAAATGAACTCGTAAAAACAGCATCTAAACTTGCTTACAATCAAGAAACATGTTGGTTACCAGGCCTGACGAGGTAACTACCTAGCAACAGCTGCTAAGGCAACAAGCATTCCACTTAAAACTACGAAACAAACAAAAACTAAAACATTTTATAAAGAAAGGGAACACGTTATATATTAGTTTATTTACCTGTAGTAATCAAAACGTTATCTTTAATCACCGACCACTGTGAACGTTACAAACCACTTCTTCCATACGAAAAAAAACACAAGAAAACGCGCATGCGGCACACAATGATGATGTAGCAGGGTTCGTTTGACGTCAACAAACATGGAGGAATATGCCAGAGAACCTTGGTGAGATTAATTTTCACACTTCTGTCTCTTCATGTCAAAGCTGTTTATTTAGGGACAATAATTTGATTTAAAAAGTCATATTTGTGCTTTTAGCGCGAGTTAAAAGTTAAGTTTCGTGGGTTACACGACTGTCTTAGTGTAGGGTCAGAGATGTTATGGGATAAAGCTGGAGCCGGATTGTAATGTTTACACCAGCGGCTCATTTATTAGCTTTTAACCCTTAAAGACCCCTCAGGTCCTATTTTCCCACAGTTTGTCAGTTTTTATTTTTTGGTTTGGTATATTGTAGTTTATGGGATGAATTTTTTCAATCAATCTAATGCTTGTATGAATACACTGATAGAAACAAAAACAAATTAAACAGACTATAACGTTTGAAGTTATTATAAATTAAGCAGATTATACTATGTAGCCTGGGTGATATGTTTGTATCTCCCAGGCAATATATTTATAGGCAATGTGCTTACATGTATAAAAAAGTGGCTTTTTATACCCCTGTTCTTATGCGTTTCTCTAGTAAAGATATTTCATTATGTACTCATCAATGCAGAAATTGTTACAGGTCTCTGACTTTTCACTGTTGCACCAAATGAAAATAAGTTTACTTTTCATTTGCTGTCATTCAGTGAGAGTAAAGCCTTCCTGTTCTAATTGGTGTGACATATTGATTTCTTTTATTAGCAAAGCTACTGGCACCAGTATCATTGCTCAAAACAAATATTTTGTATGACTGGTCTCCACTTTGTCAGCCTTTGCATGTCATACATAAACTGTACAAATGCATTTCTTATATCTTTACATTCCTGCAGCCCCTGGAGGATTGTGGATGACTGTGGAGGAGCTTTCACGATGGGTGCAATCGGAGGAGGGGTGTTCCAGGCAGTCAAAGGGTTTCGAAACGCCCCTGCTGTGAGTTAAAAATGTAATTGTTTTGGGGTTTTTTTTTCTCTGACTTATAAAATGAAATAAAGGGTAGGTAACAGTCAACCGTGATCCACTATTTCAGGGCGTCGGACATAGACTGAAAGGAAGTGCAAATGCAGTGAGAATAAGAGCTCCCCAGATTGGAGGTGAGGAGGTTTTGTTTTGCTGACCACAAGCTTTTTTTTTTTTTTTCTTTTGACCATGTTGCAATTATGGAATTAGGCTGCCCACAGTTAGGCTTTACTTTTGTATATTCAGTAGTTTGAGTCCAGCTATGTTTATTTGGGTAATTGAAGCTTGGTTATTTTACAAAATGGTGACTTTTTTTTCTCTTTCTCTCTTCCTAAAACTAGACAATGTTTGTAGGCAGATTTGGGAACACTTAATGTAATGTTTTTGCAGGTAGCTTTGCTGTATGGGGAGGACTTTTCTCAACAATCGACTGTGGTTTAGTTCGCCTCAGAGGGAAGGAGGATCCGTGGAACTCCATTACGAGTGGAGCGCTGACTGGGGCCATCCTAGCAGCACGCAGTAAGGGGAAAACCAATAGCCTTCTGAATTTGGCAGCCCTGTCTTGTTAGTGAACACGATAACTGGTATGTGTCACTGAATGTTGTGCTGTTCTTTAGGTGGGCCCTTAACCATGATGGGCTCTGCCATGATGGGAGGAATTCTCCTTGCTCTCATCGAGGGTTTCGGTATTTTACTAACCAGATACACAGCACAGCAGTTTCAGAACCGTGAGTGAAGCTCTGCATGTTTTGTAAATTTTACTTCTGTCATGTGATTGCGTTTTCCAAGTCAGTATATGTATATTAGAAACTCAGAGGCTTTATGGCGTGGGCAATATCCAGAACCCTCAGTCTAAAGCATCATCAGACCACTTGATGTAAGGTTTTATTATTTTTCAGGTGCCATAATAAGCAATGGGCTAAATATCTTTGCAGTCTTGTTGCAGGAATCACATTTTATTAGTCATATTGGATACATCTATAAAATATTTTGTAGCTGAAGTGTCTAAGAGGCCTGTGAATATAACTGAGCTGCTTCTTTTGTTTTCCTTTCTCCAGCTCTTCCCTTTACAGAGGACCCCAGTCAGCTACCTCCAAGGGATGGAGATCAGCAGCAGGGTTCAAAGGGGCTGTTTCACTAGAAAGGATTTAAGACTTGGGCCACCTGTGGACGCAGTGAGTCAGACCGGAGAATGGGGTGGAGATAGCAACCACTACAGTGGTGACATGTAGCAGCACTTTGTTCTTGTACCTCAGGGATGCTTTGTTGTAAGTTTTTGTGTTTCTGAGTGAATGTTTATTGGCAAGCGAGGGTCCTTCTGACAAACCTCATCTTTGCAACCACCAGAATCTCTTGCAGTACTTTCTACATTAATGTTGTCATTGCTGTTTACTTTCAGTCTTAAATATCCAGTTCTACATTTCATACATAAAATGGATTTAATCAGATAACATGTAAGCTACATTTATTTGTTAGAAATAGTTTGACACTTTGGGACATAAATGTATTTGCTTTGTCAACGAGGGGCGATCATCAGTACCAGTCTCGTGTACTGTTTGTGTTGACTTACTGCTTGCTAAATCCAGCAGTAAGTCAGATTTTCATAAAGAATGGGTTCAGAGGGGAAACAAGTTCTTGAACCCGTAAAACTCACAAATTAACGTGCAAAATCTCACTTGTTCCATCTGTGCAGAAGACGTTATAGAAAATGGGACTTCGCTGCTCTGCAAATGGTTATGTTGTGGATTTGCTGATCTTCTCATTTAATTAAAAAAACCAGCAAATAAATGACTTAAAATATTTAGCAAATTATTTATACTTGAACCACCAAATATTTTATACTTGGACACTTGACGAAGCATCGTCCAGCTCTTCTGTGGGCAAAAAACACCCAAAGTAACTTTGGACTCTCATCACAGTCATCTCTTATTGTTTTACAGCTCTGTGTTGGACGTCAACGATGATGCCAACAATGGCTATATGATGAAATTATTTTAAAGAGCCACTCCAAACATAATAACAGAGGCAATTAGGAGACCCAAAAAAGTAAAGATGGAAGAAGTGAGGATGAGAGTGACCTAAGTGACTTAACCCACTGACCCAAAAGTTACTTTATGATGCTTTAGGTGTGAGCTGTGACAATCCTAAAAACTGGAGTCTTTTAAAATCGTCCAAAATGGCTTAGTAAAGTCTTTTCTTGCAGTTGCTCTTCTTAAATTATTACTAACCCTGACAGCTTTTATCACTGTGAGTCTTTGCTGAATACTTAGGGCAACACAAAAGACTTTCCTTCATATTAAAATAACACTTTTGATTTCATTTGAAGGAATATCTGTTTACTTGCTGGCTGTTTACTAGCTGGTTTTAGGAAGTGTTGACTAGCTGTTGCGTTCTTTTGTCTGCTGATGGCAAAAACTTTTGACTCCCATCCCACTTGTCTCTTCCAACTGCTGTGTGTTGCTAATGCCACTATATCACACATCAGCAATGATGAATTTAGGTCATGGGGCTACAGTAGACGTCAGGTAATGACAGAAGAGGAAATGAGAGTGACTGAGTAAGAGTCCAAACAAGAATAATCCTAGTTGGCGTAGAAGCGGCTTAACTTCTGCAACTATGGGGCGTCAGGGCATTAAGCTAAACATGACAAAGGTTCCTTTGTGCTGCTTCAATATATTACATAAATTACCAAAATCACATCAGGTATGGAATAAGATAGAACTGGATGGATGTGCAACTTCTTGCTTCAGTTAGTTCAGTTAGTAATTTATTGACCATCACTTTTCGCTTTCATTTCTGCTGTAACTATCAAGTAACACAGCACTTTTTAAATCCAGACCCTTTTCTTTCAGAATATTGAAACCTTCCACAGCAAAGACAATGTTGTTCACCAATTACACTCAGTCTATGTATAGAAAGAATGTTTATTTTATCAAAACATATTTATTGTGAAAAAGTCATAAAAACAATAAAGTTATGAGATGTTATTTAAAAATATAACTGGTGTCTGACTTTTTGGAAAGCTTAACAGAAACACAACTTTTTCTCAAACTTTCCTGAGGTCTAAAGGGAATGTCTGCGTCTTGTTTTGGTTAAATGACCACAGAGGGATGTAAGAACAGCATGTCGTTACTGCTCTGTTCATGGGAGCTGGTTTTTGGTACACCTGTCTTCTGCAGGATTTACCTCTTTTAAAATCAGTGTCACACCTTTGTGCTGTTCACTTCTGGGGTCCATCAAAGGTTGTATGATGTAAATGTGGAGGGAGGTTACAAAAAAAAGGGGGGGGAGAGCTGCTCTGTGTTCACAATGTCACAGTACGCTGCAGATATGTGACCCTCTCTAGATGATGCATTTTCAGACCTTTTGGTTCACAGAGTGGTGTGTAATGTTGGTATTTTTTGAGTTAGTAGTCAAATTAAAAGATCAAGTAAATGGTCTCAAGCACAGAAAGATTAAAATCAAACTTCTATGAGAGTTTTATTTTTACATTTTCATTTTTAAAATATATATTTCTATAAAAATACTCTGTGCAACAGTATGTATACCCTTTATTGGTCAGTGGCAAGGCCTGTGTTTACCATCAAAGCAGGACTAACCCACTCTGTCTTCACATTTCTCACCATCGTTTTGTTGGAGATTCAATCCAGTCCAGGGCCAGTTCTTTGTAGAGTTTGAGATGCTTTTCTCCATCATATCATCTTTTTTCTCATCTAAAATTTTAATTTTATGAAGTTCTGTGGCATCCTAACTAAAAAAATAAATTAAAAAAAAAAAAAAAGAAGCTTCAAGCAGCATTGATCACGTCCTCCTGACCACATGGGTGCAAAAATTAACAAATTACACTAATTCATGCACATAAAGGAATTCTACCTCCTATGAAGTTTAACTTTTTTTTAACTTTTAACCTCATCTTTTGGCAGCAGTTTTCTTTGTTTTTATGTTACATTGAACAAAGAACAATGAGGGAAATTGGACAGTATGGAGCAGAGCTGCAGTCAGAGGAAGCAGTTTTTCTTTGCAATGGTAATCGTGACCACTGGGAACTACCTGAGCCCATGCAATACATAGGAAGTACTCTGTTACAACTTTTGACATGTTTGATCATTCTAAGAAGCATGGTATATTCAAACGCCAAGAGAGTCATTTCTTTTCACCACAAGGTGGTGCTATGAGTATGAGGATGTATAGGGCTATGGCTCTGTTTAGAAATTTGTAGGCCCTGGGGGCAAGGTATACCAGGAATAGAGCACATTTCATTTTCAGTTTTCACAGCATGGGCAAAGTGTTGAATTTGAAGTCATAATTTTCATAATAAAGCTTTGACATGGAATTAAGTATCATCTTTGGTTACATGGAGCCAAAGAAACCAGTTACGCAGGAAAAAGAAGTCACTTCCTGTTGCCAATGTCAAGAGCTTTGAATCATATACAACAAACATAAGCATAAACATGCAGGCTTTTTGGACTGTGGGAGGAGGTCGGAGTGCCCAGAGGGAAGCCACAGCTTCCTCCTCTTTCTTGCTGTGAGGCAACAATGCCAGCCAAACCAGTAAGCCACCATACTGCCATTGTATTACCTAATGTGGTCTGATTATACGCAAGTTGTTTGAGGCCTTTAGGACTATCTATGCCAGAGCTAGAGCAAGCTATACTTTCATGGCAAAATGTAAAATGTACCATGACGCCATGGATGAGTCTTCAGATGGAATATATGGTTGAACCAGTCAAATCTCTGAGAGGAGTTTGCGCAGACATGATGCCTTCAAATCACAAAAATCGAGCCAAAATCACAAACTCAATTCAAAATAGCAGACCTCGCTGCAGACTGTGTAGAGTGGTGCTCCACTGAGTTCCACTCTGTACCAGAAACCATTCAGCTTCCAGCCAATGAAGCACCTGTCCCTGACACCTAACCCTAACCACTCAGGAAGTCACATAGTTCTGGTCCAGACGGAGGTCAGTGGAGCTGCAGTCTCTACACATTCTGCAGCATGGTGGTCTTGTTTTAGAGTATGTGTCCCTGAGACTTTTTGGTACAGATTGGGACTCTGCACCAAAAAGGGGGTTCATTTTTGATATTTTCTAAGTGGTGCCATGGAGCCATGTTTCCACACCTATAAGAGGATGCCCTTTAAATGCATACATCTTCACCAGACCTTGATGCATGTGCAAAATGTGTATTTTTTGGGATATGGCAAAGCTTCCAAAAAACAAAACAAAACAAACAAACAAAGAAAAAAGCTGCATAATCCCCACACTCTTGATCACGTTGATGGTTTTCTTTAAGCTGAAATGCCTTTTCTTTGTCCTTTGGGTTTACAAAATCCAAATCCCTATGGGCAAGCAACTGCTCTTCATTTAATCAGGACACAGTTTATGTCAAAAATCTTTGTTCCTTCTCAAAGCAAGTACTATGCTTAATTTAAATTTTTGTGTGCTTGAACTGAAGTCCACAGCTGGAAGCTGTGCACAGAGGCCAGCCCCATGTAGTATTCAGTTCTTTGACATGTTGGTACCCACTGACTTTGAACGCCTTTCGTAAAACAGAAGAGCATAAAGAGTCCTTTGAAAATTTTAAGGCATCTGCCAACAAAAAACAAATAACTGACCTGGACATCATTTGACCCCCAACAACATTTGTTGCTCCACATCCCACCGTAAAAAAAAACTAACTAAATTAAAAAGTGGCATTGATTTGTATAGTCCATCATTGGCTTATGTATGAAGACTTCGTTCAATCCCACTCTCACTGTTTCAGTGGACGAGCGCCCTCTTCCGGCGCTCCTGAAGTACTGCACTGTTTCTGTCCAAGGTGCTGAAATTGTTGCCAGAATAACTTTCATCCCACTTTTTTTGTGTCGAATTCTCTATACTCGTCTTGTCTAAAACTTTAAAATTGAATAAAAATCCCAAACAGCCACGTGGTTTCTCCACCTCTTCCTCCCCCTGGAAAGATTTCCTCTGTCATCCCTTTAACCGGCTCAGCAACTTTAATCCCGCCGGCTGACCACCGCGGATGTGGGCGCGCTTTAGTTTTAATAACTCTCACCGGTCTGTGCCAGCATAGATACAATACATTTTGGATATCTTTTACTCAACTGAAGAAGTTGTCAGAAAGAGGATTACATTGGATTTCTAAGATTGTAAGCAGGCGATGACCAGAATGGTCCACAGGCTCTCAGCTTCACCGGCGCTCCGCATGTGAATATGAAATGACGAACTGCACATGGTCCGGTTTTTTTCTTTTTTTACCTCCAGAAGTTCTCTCTTGGGTTGTTCAATCATATCAGTGATCCGTGACGCGACACGGATCTCCTGAAGAGTTGATGGTGCGTTTCCTCAGGTGACTTCGTGGTGAGAAACTACGGAAATGGACGGGATAAAGAAAGGTAATGTCTCTGAGCTTCTGTTGGATAGTATAGGAAGAATATGTCCAAGTGCTTATGTTAGAGCACAAACCATGTGTCTGAAACATTTGTAAGTCTGATAGAACATAATAGTTGCTTTCCTTAAAGTAAATGCATACAATCATTTGAAAATGCACTTCTGCCATCACACTAAAAGTTTCAGTCATTTTTTTTGTATTTGCTATTGTTTTCTAGAGAGTCCTGCCTGGCTTGTTCAGGTGCAGGTTTTTTTTCTGCAGGCCCTTGTCAACAGGTGTTCATGGGGCTAATTGGGAACAGAGCTGGGCTAAGTGCCATACTGTATACTGCCTCCATTAAAGAAGTAGGTCACATCTGGTCTTATAATATGAGGCCTCCAGAACTGAATACCTGCCTGATACAAGCAAATCCTCTCTTGATTCTGTTGGGTAATATAACCTGGACTGATACAAGCAACATAACCATAATCTAATGTGAAGCAGGACTAAAACCAGCAAGAGCTGGCCACAAAACCTCTTACAGTTTTACAGTAAAGACAACCAGCATAATGAAGAAAAAGGTTTCTCCCTCTTACACATTATTTTACTTTGTATTAACTGAATACTTGGCCAGAAATACATTCACTTTAAAGTGAAATGTCTGGGGGGGGGGTTGTTTGTTTGTTTTTTTGGGGGGCGAGGGGTTGTTGTAGATTTAACTTTAAATTTTTTTGGAAACCTTTTTACTTTATGTTGAATCTTTCCTTTCTTTCTTTTATTTGTTCACAGATGCCCCCCCTGCGGGCGATGCAGGGAAATCGGACACCTTGGGGTCCACTGGCTCGGCCAGAAAAAGAGGAGGGGGGGCCAAGAAGGCGATGCAGGCAAACAAGTCTGCTCTCCGGGCCCCCCGAGCCCTTTGCTGCCTGACTCTGAGCAACCCCATCCGCATGGCAGCGCTGGCCTTGGTGGAGTGGAAATATCCTTGTTTTTTTTTGCCTGTTGTTTCTGTTGGGACATTCAGTATGTGATGGCATGTTTACACGGGGGATTCTGTCGAGGCTGCAAATATGTGATATGTCCATGGGAAAATGTTGAGAAATAGGTATGATTATGCTGTGCTGTGTATTTTCTTGAAGTTTGTCTGAAGCCTTAACTTCTCTCTCCAAGCCCTTTGATATTTTTATTCTACTTGCCATTTTTGCCAACTGTGTGGCCATGGGCGTCACAAAGCCATTCCCAGACGATGATTCCAACGCTACCAATCACCAACTCGTGAGTTTCCTGTGGAGAGAGAAGTTTCCTTTATATCATTTGTCGTTTAATTTGATATTATGACTCCAACATAAGTTAAGTAGATGTACATAAAACAGCTAAACCCTTTCTGACCGTTAGTGAATACATTTATTTCACCTTTGTTTTACTTGCACAGTTATGTATTTACATATCACCAAAAGTGGTTAAACTTTATAAGTTAACCAGAAGAACCGAAAAGATCGCTTTTGTGTTTCTTCTGGAATTGAGTTAAAATTACATTATTGGCTGATACATTCAGTAGTACTTGAGATAACAAAACATAAAAGCAGAAGTGTGCAACAAAAGAACCAAAAATGACAGCACAGTCACCAAATTAATATCCATCCTACTGCCTAAACTGAAGATGAAGAAATAAACTTAAACTAAACAGACTTTCATCCAAAAGTAAAGACACAGTCAGTGTCTACTGATATCTCCACCTGCCAGACTGACTTATGTCCAGCATATATATATATCCTGTATGTTCATATGGCTGTTATATTAGAAAAATGGGTAAATAGGTCATGTAGTCATTGGACAAGTGAAAAGACACTTGTCCAATGTTGTTTGTAAAAGGATCACAGCAGGGCCAACTATGAGAATATGAGTGTAGACGCCAGATCTATGAGAGTGCCTTGATCACAGAGCTTTCTTTATCAGATGTCTGTCTGAGAGCTCTGCCTTTGACAATACAAGAAAATGGACACTCGTGACACTGTTGTCACATGAAATACAGGAGGTTTGAGTCTCCTGTGCATGTTTCCTTCGCCTACGCTTCATCATCAGGAATATCATATCTACTATTGTTTTCCTTGGAAAAATGTCATTTTCAGGTTCTCTGAGTCACGTGAGGATATTAATAGACCTAATTTTTAATGGAAGTTTAAATACCTTTTCCTTTTAATGGTTTGTGAAAAGGAGAAAATGAAAGATGTGTTTATTTGAATCAATCAGTCGGTAGGTGTGAGGATGACAGCAAGAGTAATAAAGTGAGAAGGAGGTCTTGTCATGGTTGGTAATGGTGTTAGAGAAGAAAAGTTGTGCCGTGACCTCGGCGAGGTGAACCTGCCAGGGATCATGACTTACTTAAACTCCAGCCATCTGGCTGGCATCTCATCTCCTTTCTCCGAGTCTCTTTGTTTCTCTACTCTGCATTATTATCTTAGTGAAGACTTGGAGGTAAAATTGGAATATAAAAATTTTGCAAAGATGATTCAAACAGACTGAACATTTGACTAATTTATTTATGTCTATTGAAGTCACATTGTTAATCTTTTTACATAGAATGAAATAACCCTTACAAAGGTTGAATATTGCAAAAGTTATTGAAAATGCGAGTATGAGTTCAGGTGAGAGTGGTTGCAGGTGTAGTGAACACACATACACACTTGTGGACATGCTTGCAGCAGGATAGATGTTTGTAGATCCCTTTATTGGATTTCACAGAGGAGTTAAGCTGACACTATAAGATCTGCTGCAGGAACTTAATATCTCTTATCATTAACTTTGGATTGGGTTCTGGTGAAAGCTACTAAAACAGTGAGATCCAGTTCTCTTATATCAAACCACAACTTTTCTGCTTTTTTAAAAATTAGTTTGTAATAAAGTCCAAGTGGCAGTAGTAAGCAGCATTAAGGGCTGAAGGTTACAGAGACGGCAGTAGAGGCTAAGAGGTTAGAAAGGCACTGCCATCAGCTCTTAATGATTACACAGATTACAGGAGAAGTCAGTTTGTATGTGTTGTAAATGGCAAAGAGAGTTTTTAAATGTCAACATCATACCCAAACAATAACTTGACATTTTCTTGAGCTTCCTTATTGAGTTACACTCACTGACTGGCAAAAACAAACAAACAAACAAACAAACAAAGAACTAACCTTTTACTTATGAACTTTTCTTTTGTGTTCAGGAACAAGTTGAGTATGTCTTCCTTGTCATCTTCACCATCGAGACCTTCACAAAAATTCTGGCCTACGGTTTAGTCATGCACCCCAGCGCCTACATACGCAGCGGATGGAACCTGCTTGATTTCATTATCGTCATTGTTGGGTATTTCAGTTCTTCGCTGAGTCACAGTTTCCATCTGCGATGATCTGTCACTAGGACGTTGTTAAGCGCAGCATCTGTTTTCTTCTCTGCGCAGGTTGTTCAGTGTGATCGCGGAGGGCATGACGGATCATAAGCCAGGAGAAGCCCATCACGCCGCAGGAAAACCCGGAGGCCTGGATGTGAAAGCCCTGAGGGCGTTCAGGGTGTTACGACCGCTTCGACTCGTATCTGGAGTACCAAGTGCGTTTTGTTTGTTAGTTCCTTGCTCTTTGCTTTGAGTGTGTTTGATCCAGCCCTTCGTCCCTCTTGAGCCACTGAACAGTGTGAAGTGTGTGTCTGCCCTGCCAGGTCTGCAGATTGTGCTGAACTCCATCATGAAGGCCATGGTTCCCCTCCTCCACATCGGTATGCTGGTCATGTTTGTCATCATAATCTACGCTATCATCGGCTTGGAGCTCTTCATCGGCAGGATGCACAAGTCCTGCTACGACACGACCACAGGTCTCCGTTTGATTCTCTCCTCTCATTGGACCCGTCTTTGATGTCCGTGACGTCCTGTTTCCGCCTTCTCTGCAGGGCTCATGGTGGAGGATGATCCGTCGCCTTGTGCGTTTGCCGGGAACGGGCGCTTTTGTGTCACCAACGGGACTGAGTGCAGGGGCAAGTGGGAGGGTCCAAATGGTGGGATTACAAACTTTGACAACATCTTCTTTGCCATGCTGACAGTTTTCCAGTGCATCACGATGGAGGGTTGGACAGATGTGCTCTACTGGGTACACTCCCACACGTTTCCTCCAGTTTCCACACTTTGTGTTTGTTTGAAAACAAACAACAACCTGTACTTTCTCTCTTTGTCTGTCTGATCAGATGAACGATGCCATCGGCTTTGAGATCCCGTGGATTTACTTTGTTTCTTTGGTCATCTTTGGATCATTTTTCATCATCAATCTTGTATTGGGTGTGTTGAGCGGGTGGGTAGTCGCTGCTCCTCGATTGTCAGTTTTTCTCTCATAAATGCACTTTTAAAAAAGCAATGTTTGCTAAGTTTTTGCATGTTTTTTATGCATGCAGCGAGTTCTCTAAGGAAAGAGAGAAGGCCGTGGCTCGCGGAGAGCTGCAGAAGGCGCAGGAGAGCAAGCAGATGGAGGAGGACATGATCGGCTACATGGACTGGCTCATAGAAGCTGAGGACGTGGATGAAGAAGGGAACAAACGTTAGTTTCGATGCATTGTCACACTGACACACGCAGTCCAAATGCAGCCATGAATTACTGAATGATCTGACTCAGCGTGTCTCTGAAGGTGCTGCGATTGCAAAGAAAAAGATGATGAAGAAGTTTGGCTGGTACAAACACAGCGAAGATGGAGGTATGACAGCTGCCACTGTCTTTTCTTATATGTTTATTTAATTTGATGCTGTCTTTCTACCAGTATTTATGTGTGTTTTAACAGAGTCCGACTCTGACGATGATATTGCATATCTCGACGATGACAGCGGCTTCTGTGCTTCCCTCATGTAAGGCAACCCAGAAGGGAAAACATTGCCATTTTATTATCATTTACAAAGAGAACATGGTTGTATGACATTTAAATCTTTGTTTTGTATTATCTTTCTTTTTTTGTTTTAGGGCAAAGATGATGGCCAATAGCTTCTGGTAAGATTTTTTTGACAAATGTTCAAGCAATGAAGTATTCCGACCTTTTTGAAAGAGACTCGTAGGGCATGAAAATATACTGAATCTTTTCATTGAATCATCCATATTATTGTCTTGGTGATGCAATTTGTAACTTTTTATTAGTTGAATTATTTTAAATGGTAAGTTGGCTGTATTTATTTTGTGCTTTTCTAGTCTTCTTGATCAGTGATCAATGTGTGAGAATTGTTGTGTTCAGAAAGATTTCCATTTGTATCTAAAGTCTCAAAGCTTTTAGATTTTCCAGAAACGGATACATTGAAAGTGGATTTCTCTGGACATGTTATAGAGAAAAGCAGTGTGCTATTTTGTATGCTTGCATTTAAAGGAAAAAAATCTAAATGTAGTCAGTAACATCTTTGAAACCATTATTCAAGAGTTCCTTTGTCTGAGAGATACTTGGAGAACTTTGAAAATGTGGCGAGTCTCCTGGAGGAGTAACCAGCTCTTGACAGGTTTGTTGCAGAAGTTGTAGTCGAGGCCCATGGCCGTCCAGTGACAGTATTTTGCAAGTAACTAAATCACTGGATGCTATTAAAAAGATGACTCCATGAGGCTACGCTTGCACAGACTTGTTGTGTGTAACGTAAATGTCTCACTCAGATTCTGACAGCATCCTCCGACTTTATCATCCATAATCTCTCCGTCTGCTTCTCTGGAACAAGCTTCTTATGTGTTCTTCTAATAGTGACCAGTTGTGCCAGCTCAACCACACATTTAGGAAGAACTGCCGCGTTGCAGTGAAGACCACCAACTTCTACTGGTTGGTGCTGCTGCTGGTGTTTCTCAACACTGTGGCCAGCGCCTCGGAGCATTACGGACAGCCAAAATGGCTCACAGAACTGCAAGGTAACGAACAGGCCTCTTTAACCTTTGTCGTGACCCCTGATCTTTATTCCCTTTGGAGTAAGTCACTCATGCAGCCTCTCTGTTTTTTCAGAGCGAGCCAATAAGATCCTGCTGCTGCTGTTCACTCTGGAGATGCTGATGAAGATGTACGCCTTTGGTCTTCAGATCTACTTCATGGCGCTGTTCAATCGCTTTGATTGCTTTGTGGTATGTGGCGGTATTCTTGAGACGCTGCTCGTAGAGATGGAGGTCATCCCGCCCATCGGCATCTCTGTGCTGCGCTGCATCCGGTTGCTCAGGATATTCAAGATGACTCGGTGATTAGCGGCAAGGCAACAGAGGGAGCCACTCATTCAGATCTGGTTTCATTTCCAAAGTGTTGTCATGCCCTCTCTTCATTCCCAGACACTGGGCTGCCCTCTCTGATCTCGTCACGTCACTGCTGAACTCCATGAAAGCCATCTGCTCCCTTCTGCTCCTGCTCTTCCTCTTCCTCATCATCTTTGCTCTGCTGGGGATGCAGCTGTTTGGAGGAAAATTCAACTTTGATGAGACCCAGATGAAGAGAAGCACCTTTGACTCGTTCCCTCAGGCTCTGCTCACGTGTTTCCAGGTTGAGCATCCTCAAAATATCTCACCCACAGCATCATTCCTTTTCTTTGTTAGGATCATCCCTGGTTAATTTGCACCCAACTTTCCTTGTTTAATGTTTTATTTTTATTTTTTCCAGATCCTGACTGGAGAGGACTGGAACGCCGTGATGTACGATGGTATCATGGCATACGGCGGACCAATCTTCCCTAACATGGTGGTGTGCATTTACTTCGTCATCCTCTTTGTCTGTGGTAACTGTATCCTTTTCAGCCTCTGAGCCTATCACAGTCTAACATGTTTCCTGCTAATGAAACAAATTTGACTCCTAAATTGCATGATCAGATATCCTGCTCAATGTCTTCTTGGCTATTGCTGTCGACAACTTGGCAGGTGGCGGGGGAAAGAAAAAAGTGGAGTAAGTCGCTGGTCGCTGTTAGCAGCAACATCTGACAGCTTAATTATGCCTTAATTTTATCATATGCTGCCAGTCAAAAGTCTGGACACCATTTTCAAGGGCAGTCATAATGTACTGATATTTGTTCAGGGAGAAGAAAGAAGAAGAAGAAGAGTGGGATGAGGATGAAGAGAAGGAGGATGAAGATGCAGGGGTAGAGCATTTTTTTTAGCATTTCCTGTAAAACAAACAATATATAAATATATATATATAATTTATTTAACGAGAGCTATATATCAAAACAGCTGACGTTCTGTGTCAAATGTAGAACGAAGAGGATGACTGGCAGGAAAATGAGGAGCTGAGAGCCATCGAGGGTCTGGAGGGTGAGTGTGATAGACGTCACGTCTGGAAGGAGAAACATAAGAGAGTCTAAGAAATATCTATTTTGTTTGCTTCTTATTTTAGGAGTTGCTCCACTAAAGCCTGAGTTCTCGGGGCCCAAAGAAAAGATTGTGCCAATACCTGACGGAAGCTCCTTCTTCATTCTGGGAAAGAAAAACTGGTATATCAGGATGCAACATCTTCCACATTGACTGGAAGAATGGTAGCTGTAATACAGATGCATTGCATGTGACTTCCTCTCATTCTTTTCATTCGTCAGTTTGCGAGTCGCCTGCCACAACCTCATCCACCACCCATACTTCACCAACTTCATCCTCATCTTCATCATCCTCAGCAGTATTTCTCTGGCTGCTGAGGATCCGATCAAATCCCACTCCTTCAGGAACATTGTAAGGCTCTCGCTGATAGACCTCTCACATTCCTGCCATCTTGTCTAAACCCATAATCCTCAGGGCTGTCAGTTCTGAAAGCTGAACTGACCTTTGTCATCCTCAGGTGCTTGGATATGCTGATTATGTGTTCACTTCAGTCTTCACGGTGGAAATCGTACTGAAGGTAACGGCTGCAGGAGCTGGGACTGACGAGATGAAGCTGGGAATAATGTGCCCAAAGTCGCTATAAAGTACACCCTTTCCAACTCTTTCTCTTTACTGATTCATTTGTGTCTAGATGACTGTTTATGGAGCTTTTCTGCACACCGGCTCCTTCTGCAGAAATGCATTTAACCTTCTTGATCTGCTGGTCGTCAGCGTGTCTCTCACGTCTTTCTTTTTACAGTAAGCACACACCCGTGTTTCTGTCATTCACTGTTGAGAAAAACATCTACAAAATATATTTTCCCAGTGTAGCTTTATAAATAGCACTCTTCCTAAGTATCATCTGACTTCTTTTTGTCCTGTTTTTGTATAAATTGTTGACTCAGATCTCTTCTCGGTCCTCTGCATTGTTGCTTTCAGCTCGAGCGCGATCTCTGTGGTGAAGATTCTCAGAGTTCTTCGAGTGCTCAGGCCTCTTCGAGCCATCAACAGAGCCAAAGGACTGAAGGTTAACAGCTCTTTTATATCTTGTTTCTACCTCTGGAATCATAACCAGGAGCAGAAAGCCTTCAATTTCATGTAAATACTTGGTAGTACAATGAAATTAGGGGTTCTACTCCGGTGTGGGGTGTTCAATAAAGAACACACATCCAAACATAAATCAGAGGCTGTCAGATAGATGCCTAGAAATTTAAAAGACTTTTCTTATTACCCCTCTGTACAGTCTATCATAGTGGTGTTCAGTATCAGGTTTTGTACCTCTGGCCTCTAGACAGATCGTCTCGGCCTGAGATAAATCCCAGAGCAGTTGTGTCATCAGCAAATTCAGTGATGTGCTTTTTAGTGAAATACTTGTGAACAGTCAAAGGTGTATAGTGAGTGGTAAAGGGGGCTCAAGACACACCCCTCTGGTACCCCAATGATGATGATGATAAAAGCAGAGCTCATAAGTCTGCAAAGAGTATCCTGACATAGCTCCAATGGCTTGTTGAATACAGATGTATTAGTGCTCAGTGGAGGCGGAGGCATGCATCTTTTTGTCTCAAAGTGAAAAAAGAAGCTGTTGAGCTCCTCCACCAGCGAGTCTCCATCTGTTGCTGTTGTTGATGTTTTCTTCCCACTGCTTTTGGCGAAGTGATGCAATCATCGTGGGTTATTGTCTTTCTATTTGTTCTTTCTTTTGCAACCCATCTTTAAAAAGCCAGGACAATGTAAAATATAAGTAAAAATATCCCATAATACACCGTCTTACAAAATATCTAACGGCACAAAGACAACATACATCAGACCTCGACGCTGAGGAATTTTATTGTCTTTCATTTGCTCTTTTGGAATCGTTTTACAACATGTTGAAAACAAAAAGTGAGAAAGACTGTTCACAGCTGTCTTAGTGCTTTAAAAGTCTCCCAAAGTTGTTCTGCAGCTCAGGAAGATTTGTTTCCCAAAAACAACAACAAATTTCAAAGACTGGAGGAGATTTCTTCATCTACAGTTCAAAATGTTCAAATGCTGAAATATTCAAAAAAAAAAAAAAAAGCTTAAGAAAGTGTTGTATGCAAAGTGCACAGTTTCAAAACTGGTATTTGATTCCTTTTGGGCAGCACGTCAGCAGGAGAACAATTCTCCAAAAGTATTGTTGGTAAACCCGTTCCTTCATCCTTCAACGCAAGTGAAAACTCCAACATCCATCCATCCATTTTCTAAACCCGTTGTTCCATTTCTGGGTCACGGGGGTCTGCTGGAGCCTATCCCAGCCT
>JAOWBL010000022.1:14705930-14728729 GCA_028564865.1 Zenarchopterus dispar
TGGTTTTTCATAGTTCAAGTGTGTGTTTGCTCAAGTCTTCTCGTTTTCGTCTAGCTTTGCTGTTCTAACCTTTTTTTTTTTGTCGTCCTTTGGGATTGTTTTTTGTTATTAAATCTTTTTGCTTTTGGAATTCCTGCATTTGAGTCCTCTGTTCATTCCTGGCGTAACAGTTTATTATTGGATTATCCCAACAATTCTCTGAAAAACCTCCAGCTTGAAAACGCTTCAGCCAGAGTTCTGACAAAAACAAAGTTCCCTAAAATTTTGAGTTGAGCACTTAAACTTAACATTTTAAGTTTTGCTTTTGAGTTTGCCAAACTTAAATTTCTAAGTTTTTCTAACTCAGTTGTAAGTTGTATGAACTTAAAATTTTTTCAGCAACTTAAAATTTCATTTTATACTCAACCTTGATTTTTAATTCTTTTAATATTGTAGAGACTTAAATTTTATATTTGAACAACTGGAAATCCCCATTATTGGTAACTCAATTCAAAGTTGCAGTTACCCGAAATTCAACATTATACCAACTTTTAATCTTGACTTTCTCCGAATCAACTATAAGTTATAGAGATGTAAACCTTTACATTATTCTAACGTTGAATTATGACCTAAGCTAACACAACCATAAGCATTAGTAACTTTCAACACATCTCACAATATAACAGCAACTCTATTTGGTATCTGGATGTAATAAATGTAGATGTTGTACTAACTTTGCTATTTCAAATTTTTAATTAGTGCACTTCTTTAATCATTTAACTCAAGCTGATCAATGATGATCAGAAATTCCTCAAACATAAAAACATGTCAAAATGCTGTATCTACATTCAAAAATGTTTATTGTTTTATGAACCACTGTAAAAATCCATGTAAACAGCAAGAAAATTGGCACTCGTTGCTTTGTTTCAATACACTCCTGATTCAAATGTTTGGATCATTACACAAGTATACGCCAAGTCTGTTAAGGGTCCACCAATTTCACTCAGGTGTTGTGGGGATAATGTACATGTGTGCTTTTATTAATTAAGGTATTCTGTTAGTTACAATTTTTACTGTGTGGATGTTAAGGAAGAAATATTAATTCTGTTGATCACTGAATGTATGAGAATATGTGTCTTATCTGTAAAAAAGGGTTGTGCAGCCCAGCTGCAGAGTTTCACTTCCTCCTAATAGGGAGGATGAGACCTTGACTAGATAACGAGCTGTGTTGTGTACGCAGTTGTTGGAGAGAGAGAGAGAGAGAGAGAGTAGAGAGAGAGAGCAGGGAAACAACTCTCCAGATATCTGTATGAATTGTTCATGTATGTTTGATTAAATAAATTCTTAGAAAAACAGAAGAAGATTTTGGATCCTTTCTCATCAGCCAACTCAGGTGGGATTTCAGAATCCCAGCAGTGTGTAAATGCAGAGTAACATCTAAAACATGCTGGACAGAACATGAGGATCAGGCTCGAAGAACACTGTTTTATATTGTGAGTTGTCCTGAGAACTCTAAAGTTAAGAAAATGTGAAAGATCCAAAACAAAACAAAAACTACCTTGCTAGATTTACTGTGATTTACTTAAAAATTTAGATTTTTAAGTTTATATATATATAAGACATGTTACAAAGTCAGACCCACTTTTAAAAGGCCTTTCTGCATTCATTCTGTGAACTTTCCACAAAGACCCGATTTTTCCTGCAGGAAATAAAACTTTGTTTTTGTTTTAAAAGCCCAGCTGCCGTCAGGTGCACAGCGTAGGACTGCTTGGAGTAGTTCAGATCTTCAGCCTTCACCGACCTCTCTTTTTCCCTCCTCGTCTCTCCTTCTGTCTACTTAAGCGTGAACAGTTTCCATGCGCTCCTTTCTTTCTCAGGAGACCCAGGGCAATATCTACGCTTAGAATAGAGCTGCGCTGTGATTGGTCAGATGGCTCCTTTCCCTTCTACTCCTTCCACTCCAGCGACTGCTCTGACGTCAAGACGCTTCATACGTACTCTCCCAGCTCGTGACGCAGCCCGGCTCTTCCCACAGAGCGGCATTCTCCCGCGAGCTGTTCCGAATGAGAGTCCTCCCTCCCTCCACACTTCTGATCCTCTTATCAGCGAGGAAGCGGCCAACATGGATGTTGTAAACCAGGTAAGACTTCGGGAAGGAAATTGTCTGATTGATCGTTGTTCGCTTTGATAGCCGGTGTTTCATTTATCGGGATTTTTACAGTATATTGAATGCTTAGGATTGCTCATTAAATATTTTGCCAGATATCCTCCAATCTCGGAATTTCATTCCACCACTCTGGAGTAGGCTATTTTGAAAGGAAATAGTCGTCCATTTACAGGGCTAAAATAAACACATCTTTGTAATGAAGCGGCAAAATTCCGATGAAATTGTACATTTTTTTCGCTCTGTAATGACGCTGCGGTCGATGGGACAGAGAGGCCCACTGACAGTCTCCAAATGTGTAGGATGTCCAAAGACTGCTGCACCAATGACATTTCAGCGCAGGAAGGAGACGATGCACCCGTTATCTCCAGAGCCTTGCTTAATTGATGCAGATTGCCCTCGACTCAATTATCCCGCTGTTGCTAAGATAACAAAAGGCGCATGTGGTTGCCGGACAGCCGCAGTATAGGCCCGCAACACAGGAGGACGCTCTCCTGCAATCTTGAGCGGCTCAGCCCTGGAAAACATGCACGCTTGGTTTGTGACAAAAACCACCCAGGCTTTCCGGG
Source organism: Zenarchopterus dispar (assembly GCA_028564865.1). Taxonomy (NCBI): domain Eukaryota; kingdom Metazoa; phylum Chordata; class Actinopteri; order Beloniformes; family Zenarchopteridae; genus Zenarchopterus; species Zenarchopterus dispar. The sequence continues at coordinate 14,708,643 of JAOWBL010000022.1, forward strand.
GAGACAAGAGGGTATCAGCATGTCAGGAATTTCACCTATGCGTGCGTCACCTGATTAATATGGATGATGGGGGCCAAAGGGAGAAGCGGTGAGCGTGAGGATGGTCGCGCGGCTGCACGCAGAGAAAAGCATCAGTCCTGTGCGGCCATTTATTGATGCGCGCAGGGACACACCGCCTTGTTTGCGGTGTCGCATTTACCTGCGGACAAGTTCATCCTCTTCTCTATTAAAGACTCCGCAGGATTTTTTCATACATGAAAATGTTTTTTTTTTTTAAAGATTGCTATGGAGTGTGCAGCAAGAGAGCAAAGAGACAGTCAGTTAATCAGCTTTGTCTAATTGTAATGCTGGCAGCTCTCTCACACGCACACACTCACGCGCTCACACTACAGCCTTTGAAGGCAATATCAAAATTGCTCTACTCCACTCATACGGCATTTGATGAGCCCACGAAGAGCGGAGGCACTTGACTCACTTTATACACAGGCAGACTGCTGCTCTATAACAAACACAAGCAGGTGCCAGCAGTGGCCTATGGGGCTTTTGAGACTGAGGCCTGTGTTTAATCAGCATCCTGCCCCTTCATGCTGAGTTCATAACAGTGTGGGCAAAAATAAGGAAAAACGTGGAAAAACTCCAGCTCTTACATCTGATTTGTTGTGTTGACAGCTGGTGGCCCAAGGGCAGTTCACGATAATCAAACAACCTTTGGGATTTATCAAAGTTCTACAATGGGTAAGTCTTCTTTTCCACTCATACAGTTTAACTGTGCAGTGATGCATGACTATATATTCTTAGACTATATATATATCCTTAGAGAGGAGACAATCCTGGAGCTTGTTTGGCCCTTACTGACAGATTTGTGATCTTCTTGTTGCATAGAGGTCATAAAGCTGCATGATGGTTAATAATAGATGTGAGTGTACACTGTTAGAAAACCAGTTCACGGTTGAACGTTCCCTCGTGAGAATGTGCTTTCAGACATTTTTCCTAGCAGTGAAATACAAGCTCCTCCTCCTGGGTGGTCTGTGGAGGTTTGTTGAGATCATGACTGAGACTGAGGAGTTACCTATCACGTTATGACGATACTGCTGAGAGGGCTGAGCAGGAGACACTTGTGATGTGCTACGTCACTCTTGTAGTAAAAGGATCTGTCTGCTGAGGATTTTAATAACAGCTTGTTAAGTTCTCAGATAACACAACCGCTGCATGCAGCTGCAGGTTTGTACAAGTTTTCTGACCTGTCATCTTTTCCTCTAGATGCTGGAGCCACAAGGAAATATATTAATTTACCGATGACAAGGGGAGAAGCATTTAGTAGAGGGGTTAGTTGATTTTTTAAAAATTTAGCTATAATACAGCTTCATTCAAATACTTTTTAAAAACTTTTATTGATGGTTTAATTCACTTCCCTTTAAACATACTTTATTATTCTCCAAGAAAAACTGTACAAATTTAGTATGCATTTAAACTCTTTAACACTCTGAACTCTGTTTTAGTCAGAATCAGACATCAGAAACTCTTTACTTTCCTCAATGAGAAACATTCAGATGGGAGATCAATGGCACAAACAAAAAAGGAATAAAAAACAAATGAAAAAAACTAATAGGTAAAACCATATATTTTCTTTTTCTAAACCTTCTGTAATTTTTGTAATGTACACATTGTTTTTCAGTGATTATAGTCTAACCTGTAACTAACTGACAAAACAGTAGAAAAAATTATTTCTGCAAGTTTGTTGGCAAAAACCTGTTGGCAATTGTTTTCCATAATTTGTGTGTACCATCTGTAGTGTTATATTTACACAAGAGATGCTACAGAGTTGACATTAGTGCTGCTGTACTGCAGTTTTTTTCCCTGCCTACAGCCATGGGAGTGGTGGGAGTAGAGGTACCGATTGACCGTCTGAGTCCTGCAGCTAAGTGAGGACGTTATGTCTTTATGTTGTGTTATGCTGTACATTTTTTTAATGTCATATAAGACACATATTTTAATTTAGTTAAGGTTTTCTGTAGATGTTAATTTAAAGAAATCTTCCCCAGGAGGTCACCTTGGGATTTTAATAGATTGATGTTGCAACCATAATGATATTGAGTAGCTCTTTGTTGACAATCATAAACATATTTGAATGAACCTATAATAAAGATTTTCTTTTAATGGTTTGAAAACAGATGGACTTAATCAGGGGAAGCCCCTGATTTGGATGGGTCCCATAATTCTTAGCTACACACCGGCTCCTGAGCCTGATACCACAACCCAAATGACAACGTCTGTGTTGTGGTGGTGTTGACAGAGTTCCACACTGTAATAGGCTCCGTGGATATGTTGGAGTACAGTTATAGCCATGAGTGCACTGCATGACTTTGTAGTCCTTCCCTGGAGCTGAGTTAGTGTGCCAACACCCCGTCACTGCAAGCCAACCACCAATCAGCATCCCCGTTCGGGAGGTTGGGGCACATGAATCATTTGTCAGAGGGTGAGCGCCTCAGCGTCCGGCAAGAGGAGGAGCTGCTGCTCTGCTTGGATTAATATGGGCATGCATCGCCAGCAATGCATATATATTTTTCTGTGGGGAAGGAAGAGAAGAGAATCTTGAGTGGGATCCAGGAAAACAGTCAGCAATGAAAAAGCAGAAGGAAACATGTCTATGCTTTCATGAATCACAGCTATGCAGATAGTCAGTCTTATCCACAGTCGTGTTTGTGACCTGGAGAAATGAGAGTCGATGGAAGTGGGGTGAGGATGCATGAACCTCCTGAGTGCCATCTATGTTTACATGTGTGACATTAAAACTAAGCGCTGCATGGTACGAGTGACTCGTAGCCTTGTCCAAACTAACCTCACCCTCGATCTGTCTCCAGGGAATAACGCTGACAAAGCTCAGCGTTGATGGATGTTGTTATGCGTGGAGTTCAGGAATATGTGTAGAGGAGGCAGACCCAGGCCTGCCTCCCCTGCTGCACGATGCCACAGCTGTGTTGGATTTAATCTGCATTCACGTTTCTCCTCTGACTCATTCTCAGCAATCATAAAAGGGCTGTTTGTGAGAATGTGACGCAACAGCCATATTCAGTCTCTAATGTGTAATAAAGGTTTTTGATTCAGTTGTAGCTTATGAGGGCTTTTGCTGTTCAAACAATCTGCGTGATTATTACACTGGGACTAAAGCTTGTTCGCATATTTTTGTATTTTGCCGTATATAAATAACTAAAATGCATAGTGGGTTCCTGCCCTATGCAATGCACTATGTTGTGAAATTCCACAGACAAGCCTCAAAGAGCCAATATGGAAACTTGAACCTTTATCTGTGTTTGGATTTATTTTACTGAGAGAGAAATAAAGAGGAATTCCGACCGTGAAATAGTTGACAACCATCCAGCATACCAGGAAACCATCTTTTCCACAGTGGGTGGCATTGCCAGCAGCGTTACCGTGGCACCAGCATTCTGTGCGCCATCTTTTTTTTTCTCAGTCTTTACCACCACCCCTCTTCTCATCCATCACCATAAAAGTAGAGATTTTAATTGTGCTGTGGTGCCTCCTATTTAGTAATAGTTTACATCCGTCTGATTTATCATCAAACCTGAATTTGACTTCAGGGAGGGCAGAGTCTGCCTGTCTGGCTGTTTGGTCTTGAAGTAAATGACTCACGAGTTTTGAGAGAGATTAATGTGCTCCTCGTGATAAATTATAATGACTTGTGTTGTTATAATTGATGTGATGAAGAAACATTTGATAATGTAGCAGCATCATCAAATGTTTCTGATCAGCCAGCACATAGAAACATGCAGCTTTTTAGACTGTAATTTTTCTTCAGGAGGTGTTTAGACTTAACAATATAGAAAGTAATGCTAATGGTCTGTATACTGGGCATGCGTGATGATTTTCAAACAATATCTTCAGCTGAAAGTAAAACTATTCAAAAATTTCCACATAATTACTTACATTTCAAGGAGCAGTGTTTTGTCGTGACACCTGACTGCGAGTTGTAGATTCCAGCTATCTGAAGACCCCTCATCCAACTCACCCTTTCCAGATGTGAAGAAGGAATTATGATAGCCACTTGAAGTATAAACAGAATAAATGTGCCACTGTAAAGCCTACATTTGTCTGTTCTGAAGGAAAAAAAGAAAACTGGAAAAGCCAACACACAGCTGAGCCTCCAAATGTTGTTTGTTGCTCCAGACTGTCTCAGATGGATGATAAGATAATCAAACCAGACCACAAGGAGCACTCAAATGTTCCTTGTAAGAGCATCAATGGCATTTATTTCTAAAATAACATGCAAACCACGTTTCTATCTCTGTGAAGAGTTGAGGTCACTCCCAAAGTGCTCCACATGCTGCAGATATTGATTAAGTGCATGACTGCAGCATTTGATTCATTTTGTACTGTAATTCATAAAAACTTATTGACCTTTTTTTTAAACTCATTATTGGACATTTGCAAGAACTACAATAATTTTACTCTCATTTTACCACCACCTACATGGTATACTCTGTAATTTACACTAAATAATAAAAACCTGTTTACACAAGTGTTTCTGAGGTGTTGTTACAGCTTGAAGGAAAAGTAAAACCTTTCCAGAACATAGAAGGATGAGTCAAGCGATAACGTTCACCTACCTATGAGTTTAAATCCAACTAGCAAGCCTACTACACACATTAGTTAAAAGATTACTGTAAACAGTTTAGTGTCTATTGATCCCTGCAGCAGGTAGACAGTACTACCAGGCTGGAGCTGAGGAGGAAGTGACGTGTCACGTGCGTGTGTGAGATCACGTGTGGATGTATGAAAGTATGTGTGCATGTGTCGTTCTTTACAGAAGCCTGTAGGTGAGTATTTGGTGACAGATGGCAGGGCACCTCAGCCAGATTAATAGCTGGATTGTCCAGTCAATCGGATCTTGCCTGCAGCGTACGGGAGGGCGTGGTAAAAATAGTCTGCCTCGTCTAATCTGCAGTGTGAGGGAGAGTATGTGTCTGTCTCCGTGGATGTCTGTGTGTGTTGTTCATGTGACTGAAGGTGGGTCCTGACCGTTCTGCGTGCACCTGAAGTAATCAGCAGGCAGCCTATGAATGAATGCACAAGCACTACTGCACCAGAAAATACAAAAGCAGCTGAAGAAAACTTGGATCTACGGGTAACCATGGCAACAGGTGCAGTCCTTGATGTGCAGCCTGTTGACAGCGCTGCATTGATTCTCACTCTCTGTGAATTTATTAGCAGCTCACTGTGATTGGTGGATCATCATCCACCTGCTTGAGACACTGTAGACAGGGAAGCTGCCACCTGTCTGCAGTTCTTCAGTTACATTCTTATATCAGTCAAAATAAAGTGAATATTGCTTCTGATCAGCCCATCATAAATGAATGTTGGGATAAATACATATCAGTTTGGGTATCACCGTACCCCCTAACTGACCCCCCCAGTGTGCCCGGGATGTGTCAAAGGCCTCTTGCATAAGTCAGTATGCTCTTCCTGTTTCTTCTCCAGATCTTTGCAATCTTCGCCTTCTCAACGTGTGGCAGCTACTCTGGCATGTTCAAGCTGAGCGTGGAGTGTAAAGACCGATCAGAAAGTGATCTAAACATAGAAGTAGAATTTCAGTATCCTTTCAGGTAAGTATTATGTTACTTGTGTGATCAGCTTTGTAGAAAAGAAAATAAAATACATAAAAAACCTACTAATAAATCTACTTACTTACTGTTCAAGCTCCAAGACTATATAAGTAACATTAGAAATTGCACATCGAATATTACATTGAAAAGTATAAAGAGCAAAAATAGACATATTGAAGTAGTAGGGTCAAATCTCAGAGTGGCACAATTACAATGTTTGTTTTGTCCAATAAATAGATGTATAAATGATCTAAATAACTCAAAAAGGAAGGAGCAAATGTCAGGCTTAAAATGTGAGAATACGGAAATGAAGGTACATGAGAGAAATTACCTTGATGATTGTCAGAATAGTTTCAAATGTATATTGCACATATATAATTAATGAATGGATAGTTATTGTTTAATCTACTACACAGTAGTAATCAGTTAAGTTTGTTGCATAAACTTTAATGTCACAATCTTCACCTGAAAAGTAAAAAAGTTTATAAAGCTGTCAGATAAATATAATAAGCTAAAATGTTAATGACAGAGTTTTATAATTGGAAATACTCCCTGAAAGTACCCCATATTTCTACTAATGTGCAATTTTAGCTGTAATCAAAATATAATAACTATAAAATGTCATGACACCTTGTCACACACACACAGTCAGCTCTGTACTCATCACAGCCATTGCACCATGTTCTACATAAACAACTACAGTTTGTGATCATTTACCACATGTCCTCAGCTGTTTCACTTCTTCATGAATCTGTGTGTCTCTGTGTTGCTCCATCCTCAGGCTCCATCAGGTTTACTTTGATGCCCCCAAATGCAAGGGAGGAGAACAGGACCGCTATTTTCTGGTCGGGGACTACTCCTCTTCAGCCGAGTTCTTTGTCACCATCGGTGTCTTTTCCTTCCTATACTCGATGGCAGCCCTTGCTGTATATTGTTTTATCCTAGAGAAGTACCGCGAAAACAACAAGGGAGCTCAGATTGTGAGTTTGCTTGTCGATTATTTTGTCCATCATAGACAATTAATGACGGGCTGTAAAGCTCAATGTTGTGTTTCTGGTCCCCAGGACTTTGTCGTGACAGCAGTATTTGCCTTCATGTGGCTGGTGTCTTCATGTGCTTGGGCTAAAGGCTTGTCAGATGTGAAAACAGGCACCGATCCTGAGTTGGTCATCACTTTCATCCCAGCCTGCGAAGAGCAAGAAAATCGCTGCCGTGAAGTCAATGATCCCAAGGTCTCCGGACTCAACACCTCTGTGGTAGGCCCCAAATGCTTCACTGAGCTAAACTCTGTACAGAGTTGACATGAGAAATATACCATTGACCCCAAACATTTATCTCCTTTCTGTTGCACAGGCTTTTGGCTTCATCAACGTGATCCTGTGGGTGGGAAACCTGTGGTTCGTCTTTAAGGAGACTGGCTGGATGGCTGCATTCGCTGGAACGTACGTCCCATCGCAGGAGAAGCAGCCTGCTCCTGATTCCTTTGGCCAGGGAGACTACGGACAGCAGGACCCCTATGCCGGATCCCAAGGCGGATACCAACCCGACTACGGCCAGCAGGGCTACGAGGACGGAGGTTACAACCAGGGCTATGAACAGCAGCCCACCTCTTACTCCAATCAAATGTGAGGCTGCCCAGCCAAACGGCCGCAGGATGGTGAGTACGTACACAAGGACATGGACATGTTAGAATCAAGAGAAACAAATATCAGCTTTCTTTTGTTACTTTTTTTTCAATAAAAAGATTAAATCATAATGGGTTCAGTATGGGGCCTATGTGAATTACCCACTTGGGTCTAATACTGGTACCACTTGGATATATTGGGCCATGCTCATTCAACTCCCATGTAAGCTGGCTTAACTGTTCTGGGCATTTCACATGGGTCCAGCAGAAAACACAGAGAAATTCCTGTATGGGGCTTATTTATATTCCATTTATATATCATATGGTCCCCACATGTAAATGTTGTGTAGGCAGTAAGTATGAATGCTTTCCAAATGACATAGTAATATTTACATGTCCATTATCAATGGGACAAAATTTGAGAATTTGTCAGATTTTTGTGGAGTCCAGATGATGTTTCTCAGTATTACATTTTGCATACAGCAAATTATAATACTGAGAGACACCACTGAAAGCCATTTTAAGCGAAATACTTTTATTTCAGGGGCTCAAAAGTATTTGGACATTTGACTGAAAAGGAGTTACTTTGCCATTCAGTTGTCACTTCAAGACAAATAAATCAGATAAAAGTTGTAGACTTGATATCAGATTGGCAACTTTTGGACCAAAGCTACCAAGTAAAAGGACATCTTAGTGCAAGTAAAGGAGACCAGCAACTGAAACAAACAAAAAGAACAATATAAGTGTATAAGAGAGACATAAAAACCCTTACATATCACCAAATCAATAGCTTAATGCATTCATTAAGAAGAAAGGAATCTCTAGTGAGCCAGCAACATCAAAAGGCCTGGAAGACCACAGAAGACAACTAAAGTGGATGTCTGCAGAACCTTTTCCTTAGTTGAAAAAAAGGGAGAGAGAAACATTCACAACATCAACAGAAATCAAGAATACTCAGAAAAAGTAGGTTGAAAGTCCAAAATTCAAATTACAATAAAGATCATGTGACATGTGTCTTCATAGAGAGACTTAATCAGTCTGTAGGGAGCAACAACATTAGATTATGATATGGTTAAAAACAAAAATGGTCTCATTTTCTATGATTAGTATTAGTTCCTTTCATATAAAATAGTGTAGGGAGTTTTTTTCTCCCAGTGATATACTGATAGAGGTAATTCTGTTCCTCCTGGACTTTGTATCTTATCACATCCAGTTGAACTATCTTTGTCCACTGTGTCATGGAATAGAGTGGACAAAGATGGGCAAATACATTATGCACTTCAAAATAAATTTGGATAAAATGCCCTTCTACCAAATATAAAAAACAGTAATTTCTACGTGTATCTAATTCAAATATTGTATTAAAAATGCTCAGAATATTTTCAGAAGAGAGTTTCTATACTTAGTTGATTAGGTGTCGTAGGTCTACAGCTGGGCAGCATGGTGGCTTCCTGGTTTGCTTTGTTGCGTCACGATTAGAAACTGTCCTGGCTGTCCAACTAAATCCTGACCGTGACTGTTATGTCATCCCATACATACTGCAGAAAGTATTTTAATCCTTTAAAACTACAAAATACAAGGCACAGAAGGATTTTTGATGCAATATCCAATGCATTTTAATACTCAAATATAAATACAAAGACTAAATTAATTTTGTACTTGGTATGTGTATTTAACTACACGAATCACAAAAATGGCCCATCACTGACAGTTGATGGAAGAAGCCATCACAAAAATTAGCAAAGTTTTTGATCTGAATTTGTATTTGACCTAAAGGCAAGCTGCAGTTTTCAAGGACTGCTGTTGTTAGCAGAAATGACAGCAGCAGTTGTTCATCCAAACAATCTAATTCTGTGTAACAAAAGTGAGAGGTATATGGCATGGCAGCATTGTATTAAAGTAAAAGGGAAAATTCAAGTGCAGCTCTTAAGTATTTTTGATCTCTGCCAGCCACAATCCCATTGATTTTGCTCCTACTTTATATATGTGTGTATATACATACATATATATGTGTATATGTGTGTGTGTGTATTATTTAATTGTCATCTGGCTTCCCAGACACTTTTGTTTTCCCTTTATATTTGGGAGGTAAAGTCACAGAGAGATGAGCTCAAAATCAGTGTGAAGTCACTTGTTGGGTATGTCTCACACTAAAAGATGTCCTTCAGTGGTTCTCAGGAAGCAACGTTTTGTCTCCCCAAAGCAGATGGCTGCAACAGTGATGGTATATTTCTCTCAATGAAATGTCGTAGCAGATTATTAGAGTAAAAAATCTCCATCTCAGTGTCCCCTGCTTTTGTTTTCAGAAAACCCAGAAAATGATTACTTTACACAGCAGCTTTAGTAATGTGATTTCAGAAAGAAGTATTGCTGTAGATATGTCAAAAGAAAGACAATGACCAAGTTGTTTGGGGTGAAAATGAGAGTTTACAGGGACAGAGTATTACAGATAACAAAGTGTCTGCAAAAGTTAGTCAAGAAGGGAAACAACCAACCACACTGTTTGCTCCACCCAGGAAGCAAAACATGTGTGAAAGACTTCCTGTGACTGCCTACACTAAAATATTGGGAAAAATCATGAAAAGCTAAGCTAAAAAAAAGTCAATACAAAAATATAAATAAATAAATGAAATAAACAAATGATGCTAAAGCATCATCTTCAGAATCAGAGCTAGACCTAAAAATAATCAAATTATCAGATGTGTCACGGTTGAAGTGACTGTAAAAAGCTATTTACATGTGAAACCAGTGGATTTAATGTTTTTTTTTTTTCTGCAAATATGCACACATCTGCAGGAACAAAAACCTAAGGTTTTGAACCACTGAAGGAGTTTTAAAGCTCTGAAAATAAAAGCCAGGGTAGCTAAATAACACTTTGGTAATACATTTTTTTTTTAATCTTTTACTTATCTTTTCTACTTTCATTTGTTGACACACCTTGTGGACAGATTCTACAAAGCAGGGTGTCTCCAGGACCTGGACTTGGGATCAGGACAGGGAAACACTGGTTTGAGAGTGGGAACTTTTTAAAACTGAACTTGAACCTTGACTATTTATTATTTACTCATGTCTATTAAACATTTGTCAACTTCTATACATGTAGAAAACTGCATAATAACAAGAAATTGAGTAGCGCTGGGTAATATTTTAGCTTAATAAAAATGGTATGAATGACAATTAACATGTTCCTTCCTTCTTTTTTTTTCGCACCTTTCTTCTCCTCAGGGTGACGTTGTGATTTTGAAGAGCGGCTCTTGACCACCACCTACATTTCCACACTCCTCTGTTTGTCTGTTTGTGTTTCTGTTGGTCGACAGGCGGAGGGGCGGGGGGGAGCGTGGAGGGCATGTGCTCGTGCAGCTGGGAAATGGATCTCCGCCAGGGCCAGCAGGATGTTGATGGGTGGGCGGGGGGGGTTGGTTTGGGTGGGGTGGGGGTCTTTGCTGTAACATGATGTTTATTCTCGTGATGTATTTAACTGTAGAAGACAAGAGAGGACTGTCTGTTTGGTAATACAAGAAAAACTTGAATACAAATACCAAAACATTCGTTGATGAACATTTAAGAGGAATCTTATTATGGAAAAGACTTGCATTCATGAGGGAGAAAAAAAAAACTGTAGTAATATTTAACTTGGGAGAATGTATTTGTCTGTGCTGTGTAAATATCAACATGCTGATATAAATATATATATATATATGATTATATGTACACAGTTGAATAATTGTGCACTCATTATTAGTTGTTATACAACAAATGTTGAGCACAGAGTTATTCAATTGCATTTACTTTGGTTCTGTTTAGGAGCTCACCTGAATATTTACCCCTCAGTACTTTTAATTCACACCAAAATCATGTCTTCATTTACTCATATTAGATTATAAACATAGTTTTTTTTTTTAATTTAATTTAATTTAATTTTTTCATCAGATCAGATTTACTGAAAAGACTTCATAATCAGGGTGAAAGCTGCTGAAAATGCAAATGAAATAAGAAAAGATATATATCTATGTAAAAAAGTGAGTAAAGACAGAGTAATATACTGTATAGTAATAGTAGTGGTGACAGTGAGTTGTAAGTAGCGTGTGTCATCTTTATGTTTCTTTATGTGTTTTACATCAAATGTCACTGTTGAGAGTGGGTGAATCTGTGTGACAAAGAGTGTTTTTAATCCTGGCATCTCAAATCAAAAAGGAAATTAGTGAGCATTGTAGCATCTCACATTTGCTGTGTTGTTTCAGAAACTGCTGTAGTGCTGGCAGTCTGGAAATTGTGAATCGGTCAGTGGAAAAAAGTTTTTGCAACCATTTGTATGTGTGTGTGGGTGTATATGTGTGTTTGTTGGTTCATTTGGTTTTGTGTAATGACATCAAGCAATTTTTGTCGAGGAACCTCATCCTGTTTTTGATCGCCTTTTATGTGGTCCAGAAAGTTGTACAACAAAATTATATAGTTTTTTAACTGGTGTATCAATCACAACGAAATCAGTGGCATACGCAATCGCATTAACATGAAGTTGGGATCAATAAGACTAGCGTTTGTTTGATTTGAAAGATTCTTGGGCATGCAACATGTTATAAAGGGGCAACATGCCTCAGTATATTATCCTCCTGCATCTTCAGTCCTTATTTATCGTTCCTCTACCTGATGGCAAGCCAGTTTCCTGCATGCATCCTACTACTTATACCCCAAAGCACTCATAATCATACGTGAGGGGCTGAGGCTCACAGCTGCAGGAATGTGCTGGACTATACAGCAAATGTACATCTGAGCGATCATACTGGTTTCTGCACAGCACATACGACACAGCAGCTCTGCGATATTGTACTCAAAGCACAAAGAAAGTGCTGCAATAGTTACTTCTCACCAGATATAAATAAACCTGTATGGCTGCCAGTCCTCTGTTTGGATATTCATAAGCATGTTTGCCAAATGATAAGAGATGTATATCAATTGGTAGCTTGCCTCAACAGTCTTCATCAGGATAAGTTGTTGTTAGCCACAAATGTATCATTGTCCATTTTACATACATTTCCTTTTTTTTTTTTTTTTAAATGCAAGCTTCTTTGATTTAGGCAGGGTAGAAGCTACTGATTTTCTCTCTTCTTCTAGCTCTCTCACCTCTGTCATTTTTCTTTCTTCCTTCCTTCCTTTCTTTCATTCTTTCTCTTTTTTTCTTTCTTTGTTTCTTTGTTTGTTTGTTTTTTTCTTTCTTTCTCTTTTTTTCTTTCTTTCTTCCTTCCTTCCTTCCTTTCTCTCTCTTTCACTGTAGCCCTTATAAATATGCTGAAATCAAATATACTCTGTTGTTAGTGGTGAATGATGTCTTGTGATATTCTCTAAGCCTTTGGATAGTGATGTGTTTATTGTGTATGATGTATTCATAATAGTATTTATGATAATGGTAAGTCTGAGAAAAAAAAACATATCCAAGACTCTCCAGAATTCTTCTGTATTCTTATTATATGGAAATTCTTGTGACAAAATAAAATAAACTCAAAATTATTCTGTTGAAGGTTAAAAAATGTGTTTCCTTTGCATGAGAGTTGTTCATTTAATAATCTTGTTTGATTTTGTATATTTCAGCGCAGAGGGCACTGACAGTTTCATTTAAAAAGGAAATTAAAAGCAATACCTCTTTTATATTGTAAGATGTGCTGTGATCTTCAGGTTGCACAGCGAGAGTGCAGGGGGACTAGTAAAATGTCAGTGAAGGTATTTCTGTAGCTGACCTATATTTTTTCTCTACAGCAGTTATTGGTTTTACTCCAGATATGCACTGCTCACAGATAACTTTTTTAAATTCAGATTGTGGGTTTTACTCATCTGTGGTTTTACTGGGGATTCACCATAGTGCTCCTACCCACATAGCAGAAAGGTCTGGGCTAGATCTGGCGTCAAGCTGGCACTACTGGACAACTGTTGGCATGGCGAGTGTTATGTCAACCGGAAGTGGGCCAGGTCCGCCTAGTTGACGGCAAGTCACATGTGGCCCTCATATGAAGAGATCCACTTTCTTCATCAACTAGCTCTGTTCGCTGAATCTAAGAAATTCTTCTGTCCTTATAATCCAGTCATGATTTGAATGAGGATGCCACTTTACCATTGCAAAAGGCATTGTTGACCCAACAGCCGGGAAAGCTGCCAGACAGGAAAAACCTTGTTGTGAAAACAGACACTCAATAATTTAAAGTGAATTTTTATTTTCAAAGCCTGCAAAGACCCAGTGAACTGAAAGTTACAACAAGGTCAAGTAGTCATTTTAGACACCCAAATATGCATTCCGTTGGGATTGCTGAACAGATAAAAAATAACAAAATGGAACAAACAGGCGTGGGAGACCAACTGAAAAACGCCCACCTTATGTCAATCAAAATCCAAGCGATCCAAGATCCATGCCGGCAGACGTTTCCAGTTGAATTGATAGCTCGGCTTTGGCTAGCCATCAATACTTTTGGAGTCAGGACACTAGTTTTTGGAGCCAACCTATAGTGGTCAGGTGAGGAACTGCAAATTATCTTATTTCCTAGTTTGGGTTTTTCCTATAAGTTAGATTGTTGCCGATTGCCTGTGCATTTTATGAAGACTGACTCATTATGTTGTCATGGTGAACACACAAACAAACAATCAAACGAAACGTTGTCCCGATATAACCCTTTTGAACAAAATGTATCTGATTAGATTTGTCTTATCAGTTTCTAAGTTATTCTAAGCCTTGCAAAACTTTTGTAAGTGGGAAAGGAGGTTTACTAAAGGACTTAATTCAGTAAAAGTGTTGCAGTAACAACCCTTAAAGAATGACAGTCAGGAGCCGCTGTTGCTATGGAAATAGTAACATTACGTTACCAGGCTGCGGCGCACCGCCCCGGCAGCTCCAGGGGCAGAAATGTGGAAGCCAACGCCCCACTAGTAACGAGCTCCTCCTCAAGTCCCCACGGACCTCGGTTTATTTTCACCAAGACCTTACGGAGGAGTTGATTCATTCCTCTAGCCTGAGCAGAAGCCGCTATCCACGACCAGAGGACTTTTTTTCTTTCTAAACTGTCTGGTGGACTTTTGAGCTCCAGTTTGTTTACTAAAACTTTGTCCGTCGACTCTCTGACGAAAAACCTCCCCCAAACGAAGCTGCTGTTTTTCTCCCTAAATTCAGAATGGCAGATACAAGTGGGTCCAACCCTGCAGCCAGCTGTCTGGATAGGACGAAAAGTTACGTGAAGACGCAGAAAGGCTTGATCCTTGCAGCAGAAATAGTAAGTTTCCTCACCGGAGCTCGAAATGTCTTACCTTTACATCTGCTGTAGCCAGCTCTGTTGTAAGAAGTTAGCTGCAACATGTGGAGTGATTTGTGTTTTCAGTTCATCAATATTTCATAGAATAGTAAATGAGTTAATGTTGCTATTGATTTTTTTTTTAAAGCCACAGGACACATAACAACTTGTATTTCTAGTATAAATGTGCTCAGTTGTCCTTTCACTTTCTGGAAGTAGTCTGCTCCTGGAATGAGACATGTGGTCTGCAGGGTTGAGGGATCAGGAGCAGAGGTCAGGAGTTCCCACCTGTCACTTGTGCTTCACTGTTTTTTCATTTGACACCAAAGTGCCAGAAGTTGAGTGTTTATGACAAATGCAAGGTCATGTGAGTTAACTTGGCCTGGTGTGTCTTGTCAGGCTTCTTTATTTGTACTTCACACACTCCGTGTATGCAGAGAAGCACTTGTCTAAATATGGTGAAGAGATAAAGCAATGCATATCACATTCCTCTTTGTATAAAGACCCGTAAAGGAATTTCCTGCATGCTGTGTATTTGCACATTTGAGATTAAAGTATTACGTTTTTAGAAATGGTCAAGTATAAATAAGGTTATTTAGAGGTGGTGTACAGGTGTGCGCTCATTCAGGTGGAAGTTCAGACATTACTGCAACACCAGCAAGTTGTAATAAATAAAGTGTCCCCTGGACAAAGTGCAATATCTTCCTTTCTGAGGATATGGGAAGTGATTGTACTTTGATATTGACCAGACCACAAGTGTTGCTTGAATGCTTTTGTTTGAATTTCACAGCGGTGAGTTTTCTTTACACATGACTCCCTGTCAGGTTTTGCATAAGTTCTACATTTTCTGTAACTCACATTTACTTGTGCATTGTTCTCATGTGCAGATTTGGCTAATTTAGTTCTTTCCATGATTTGCATAACTGTGCCATTTCACTGCTGTAGTTTTAAAATAACTCCAGAGGCTTTTCATGGTTCATAAAACAACACACAATTATGTTTTAAAATGTACTGTCTTGTTATAAGTTCAACTTTCCGCTACCATATTAAGTATATGAAAGTGTCACATTAACCTTGCCTCGACCAGTGACACTTTTAAAGTATCATAAGTGAGTTTTTACTGTAAAGCATTGCAACTTCAGAAGTAACTGCTACTATTGTGCATTTTAAGTCTCTCATCAGATATATACATGTTTGTGTATTCATTACAATAAGTGTAAAAGTGTGTTATTACATATCCTAGTCGCCACTGATGAAAAGGTTGTTCTCTCTCAGCTCAACAAGCTAAAAAGCCAGCTCTCAGATGCTTCTGGTCAGCTATCCACCCTCTGTAAAGCCCCCCCCAACATTTTTTCCAAGGAAATAGAAATTCCCGACTGCTGTGAAGTGTAGTCCTGGGAACAGAGTAAGCATGATCTGCCTAACGCACATATCTGGGTTGCCATGTCTAGATAGCTTCACCTTATTCTTGATACAGAAAGAAAACGCAAATGTAGCTGCTACTTAGTGTGATGGCTTGCAGTTTGATGGGAAATAGGGAATTTCACCACAGGAGCAAAGATTGCTGTGGTCTTTCAGGTCCTGCCGTAAAAGTTCACCAGTCATCTGCCTGGTCATTTGTAGCATGTTAAAATTGCGGGACAACATACAGCTTACTGACTTGTGTTGTGCGATTGTCTGTTGGGCATGTGACAGGATTGGTCAGTAGCAATAAGTTGGACCGATGAGTCATGCACTGGGCTGATTTTCACCTAATGACACGTTTCCTCGTCACTCAACACATATGATTTTCACATTAGTGAGTGAAAAAAAAAAAAGCCTAAAAAAGTAATCGATTTCCCTAGCAACCGTTGCTGTTTGGTGTTCCCCTGAACCACGGCCTAGTTCTTGGCTCTCTTGTTGCTGCTGACTATAATTAGTCAGCCGTTAGCAACAGTTTCCCTCCAGTCAATTTAAAAAAGAGCAGCTCATTACACTGATGTGAATAGATCCGGGCTGTGATCATGTAAAGCCCTGTGCAAATGGATCATTCTCTGTGTGTTAAAACATAAAGGTGTCAACATCTCTGAGCTTTTCGTGTTGTGAGGGACTCTTGTGCAGTGGGTGTTTTTCTGTGTGACGGCCTCTTCAGAAGCCAGTGGTCTCAGAGCAGCCGGCTCTGGTCTGAATAGAGCTTCTTTTGTGCAGGACCTTGGTCTAGGCCTCTTCGCTGCTCTACAGAGGCAGTCTGTGCCAGTCTCGAGAACACACAAATTACTGATGCATCTGACCTGCTGGCTGGAGGGCTGTGGGTTGCATGTGAGGGCAGGAGAGGCTGTAGCGACAGATGTAGGGCTGCTGTCAAGTCAGTTAAGCCTTGTGTGTATCATGTAGACTGCGGTGATTTGACACTGTCTCCTGAGTTGTCTGTGTCTGAGAATAAGAAATTGCTGTGTGCCAGATTCCTAGACACAAGTTCGTATTAGATTATTTACTAGGCGTCACAAGAATAAGTCATTTAACATATTATGAGAAAGCTCTGAATTCAGCTTAGAAGCATTTAATTCAGTAATGCTTTACTACACTTTATCATACCAACTAAAGGAAATCGTATTGTTGCGATACAGAGTTAGTTGGTATTATAAAGTCAGTTCAAAAAGTCATGGAGGAAGTTGTGTTTTGCAGTGAATCTGAAGATACCTCTAAGGAGTCAGTGCTGTGTAGATGGATGTATATTGTGCAGTGATAACCTTTAAAGTTCTTCTTTTTAGGAAACATGATGATTTTATTTATTTGTTTAGTTTTTGTCATTGAAATGAATTTTTTTGTGTGTGCAAAACTCAACCATCTCAAAATCTTTCAGAAAACAAAGCTTTGCCACTTTCTTCGAGGTCACTAACTTAAAGATTCAAATTAGCAGGGTAGAGTGACATCACAGATCCAGATCAGAGTAGATCATCAGAGTATTTTCCAGCCTCCCCCCCAATTAGTTTCACCCAGTTTTACATCCTGCATTTGCTGGAGGTCTGAATTGGGCCATGCCAAGCTGTAACGCAAATATAAAAGATAGAGCACTCATGTCTAGAAAGACCTGCGGTGTGAAAACAAATATATGTCCTCCCACCCATCCCTACCCCTAATCCCCGTCTGTCTTTGCATGCAGTTGTACTGTAGCTCTGTGGAATTTATCAAAACATGTCATAAGGCCTAAGAAAATTTCAGTTCAATAATTTCAATTCAAATCCTACTTGCTGTTCCTCAAGCACTCAAATGTAACAATAGATGATGAATAATAGTCAGTTAATCAATCAAACTTTATTTGTATGGCACTTTTCATACAATAAAATGCAGCACAAAGTGCTTTCACAGTAAAAACAATATCACAGTCCTAAAAGTATTTCAGAGCAAACTGTACAATGAAGCATAGTTCAAGAGTATCATATGATGTGTCTGTGTAAATAAGAGTTTCCTTTTATCAGGACTTTAAATTAAATTCAGACATACTTTATTAGGACTTGGAACTCTGTCAAGTTTCTACCCCTACACAGTTGTCATGCTGCTCACCCACGTTGTGTAAAACCATCAGCCTACACAGTTTAACAGCCACAATGGTGATTATTATTTCAAAAGTAGACTCAGTGAGATGTAGGCTGCCTAAGTTTATGATTTCTCAACACTGGGAGTATTTTACTGCACTGAGAAGAATCCACACTAACTTTTTTCCAGCATTTGGAAAATATGATATAACCAGTACTTGCTGTAAATGAAAGCAGCATGTGATAGATTGACTGACAGCGTGCATATAAATCATCTTGCTTCAGGAGTATTTTGTGCAATACACATCTTTTCTTTGAGAAAATATTAACTTGGAGAGTATCACCATCAGTTGACTGAATAAACATAACAATAAAGGCTTTGTTGGAATGACTTACAGTCTCGTCGGCTTCATCGCTTGAATGGACTAACATTATTGTCTGCTTCTGCTGAATGTGATAATGTTCTGGTCCTGTGTTAGGCCAGATGCTACTGATCTGCATACTCTGCATAATTTGAATACTTTAATTCAAAAAGATCTGTTAAGCGTTGTATCGGGATGAATTACAGCTGAATAGCAGCTGTTGGCATCCTAATAAGACAGTGAAGATTTTCAGAAAATGTAACATTTTTCTCATTGTTGTTCAGATAATCAGTTTCATAATCCTAATCTGCTACGCGGCATCTTCGTATGGAGGCTACTCTGCTGTTGCCATCTGCGAGATGATCTTTGCCATAGTCATCTTTGTCGTCTTCATGATGGAGATGGACAAGCAGATCCAAATGGTCAACTGGCTCTGGACTGTGAGTTCTGCACACGCACACAAACCCACGCTGGCGGATGTATGTGCCAAGTTGCAGAATTCATCCTCTACTTCCTTCTTCTGTGCAGGATTTTCTTCGTGCTGTAATTGGTGCTGCCGTTTACATGATCACTTCTCTTATCTGTGTCATTGGAGGACAGGGGGACGGACCACGAATCGCAGGCGGGGTTAGTCAGTACACGATGACTCAACCTGATGTCTCAAGTATAACATGAAACTGTGGCTTCTGATTCAAGTGTTGTTTTATGTATTTTGGTAACCACTAACTACTACCTACCATGTTACTCATTTCTCCACAAAGTCAATATTCAGACTACCTAGAGATATAGATACTGAGACCGAGGGCCAATTGATGCTGTGACAGTCTTGGACTTAGTTACGTTTTTTTTGTTTTGTTTTGTTTTGTTTTTCCCCCATAGCCAACAGTTTGCAAATGGTAGCAACTTATTTGGTGTTTGTGCCAAAAGGAACATGTATGTGGATACTGACAATGTGCAGCATGGATGTGTGCAAAATATGTCACTTGAGAAGTGGTTGTCCTTGCACTTCCCTTAAGTAACAGACTCCAGATAAGCTGCCGTTTTCAAACGTCCACAAAAAAAAAAAAGAAAAGTTGAACTAAAACTTCCTGCACAGTGAGCAAGCATTTTCAGGAGTATAGTTAAAGTTTTGAAAGATAACATTGCATCAGTCACTGCCTATGTATTTATTTATTTATTTTGTGTCTGTATATATAGCAGTGGTTAGGGCTTTAATTGGCAGAACCTTGCATTTTAACCCTGCAGCAGGTGTTGGTTTTTGTGCATAGGTGTGTGTGAAAGTGAATAGTGAATGTGTCCTCTTGGCAGACCTATGAAACATATTTTATGAACAGATGAAATCGTGATTGTGCCAGAGAGGACTCAAACCACCGGCATGAGACCTAAAAGGACAGGACAGAGGAAGAGACTAGACAGGGATGGATGTAGTTTGTGTGCCACTGCCTGTTAAAGCAAACAAATGATAGAAAAAGAAATCAGAAATTCAAAGCACGCCCCCCATTCTTCTTTCTCTGCTAATGTCACCAAGTGTAATGCATTCACAGAAAACGCATTTTAAAAATGCCCAAAATGTGCTCAACTCTCTTGAGTCACTAGGATGCAGAAGTTCTTCTGGCAGTGAAGTTTTTGTCTGTCTAAGGTAAAATTGTCCTCAACCCACGACATCCTCTCCTGTGGCTGTCATGGTTTATGTTCAG
>JAOWBL010000022.1:14728829-14766657 GCA_028564865.1 Zenarchopterus dispar
CTTTCTTTCTTTCTTTCTTTCTTTCTTTCTTTCTTTCTTTCTTTCTTTCTTTCTTTCTTTCTTTCTTTCTTTCTTTATGCTGGAGCTGTTTCTTTTCTTTTCTTTTTTTTTTTGGACATGTAAATGTGTGGATGTACAGACTTTTTGTAGTATGTGCCTCCTGGGTTCAGTCACCATGGCAGCGTGACAACTCAGGAACGCGTTTCTACAGAAATAACAAGTGAAAGACCCAGTCACCCAGAAATCATCATTACGCTTCATTTCACCTGCGTTGTCACCTTTCATACCTGCCTGGTAGGTGATTAAAGAAAGCAGCAGTTACTTAGACCTGTTTCAGGATGTTGCCCTGTAAGACAGGCGTGTTAAAAAACAGTGCATAAATATGATATTAAACAATGACCCTTTTACTCGTGTTTCATTGCAGCTGGGTACTCTGCAGTTATCAATTCAAATGAACAGTTGTATTCACACTGGGAGTTAAATAAGTTAAAGCACACACATTTTCCTACTGGAAAAAAAGTGCATGTACTTGATTGTACCTGTGGTTCGTCTGGCTGTAGGTATGGTAAAGCACTCACGACCACGACAACAAAGCACGGATATCTAAGAGATAAGCAGAGCAAACTCAGGGCTGCTAATCAAAGTAACGCACTGCAGTTCCTGAAACCGGTCATAAAAGTCTCTGCTTTGGGAAACAGGCTCGACGTGAATGTTGGTGGGTTTTAATGGTAAGAGTAGCTGGGGAAATAAAGTCAGGGGAACAGGTATTCACACGTGCGTTGCTGTATCATGTGTCAAAATTTTATAGCTTTGCTCAGTAAAGTCAGCGTTATAGAGTATTATGTGCATTCTGTTCACTCACTTGAAAGTTAGTTCACATTTTGATTTTATCTGAGACCAAAACATATTTGTTCAGTCATCAAAGTTTTTACAAATTCCTGTTTTTAAACGAGGAGTGGGAGTCAAACATAAAACTACTGACAAAGATCTGTTTTTGTGTAGTTTGTCAATTAATCTAGACAGAACTCTTTTTTTTTTTTTTTTTTTTTTTGCCTGTCAACTCTAAGCTATTCATGGAGCTGATAGATGAGGTACAGTAGAGTTATGAGGAAAAGAAAGTAGAGACAGAGCAACTGCATGGAGAGGGAAAGGGTGCAGCTCCCATCCTGTGTCAGCTTCCTTCCTCTCATCTCTAAAAAGACGCCTGTTTCTACAGTCCCCACACTCATATAGGCAACCAAGTGCTGCTGGAGCGGAGAGGCGATGTGAGGTAGTTGTTTTAGTGCTGTGCTGCACAGTTGTCCTTGGCTAAGCCGAAAGCAAGCACCACTCAGCACTTTTGCCAAAAATCTTTTTTTTTTTTTTTTTTGTTGCGGTTTACACCCTGTGTTGCTTCAGTACACACAGCTCTGGACTGGTCCCATCCAAACACGACTTACTTTGTGACTAATTACTTCAAATCCTGGATATCAGAAGTTCAGCACACACTGCAAGTTGTAATCCTCAGCCTTAAATACATTTGTTCACGATCATAGTAACTCAACAGAAGCTTAAATATCGTATTAGTCATCGGTGCAGTGATTTTACAGTCTATGACTGACAAGCTACTATGCAAATTAGATGCATATATACTAACAATGCACATACTTATTGTGTTTTTGGTATAATTAAGGGATACATTGGCGTACTTTACTGGTGATGTTGTTAATTAACACTGGACCGCAGACAAATTAAAGACTGAAGCGCCTTAATCTGTGGGATTTGTGTTTATGGTTTAAATGTTCTCACTCTCTGTGATGATGATCTTTGTGTGATCCATGCAAAAAAAAAAAAAACAAACAAACAAAAAACCGCATGTGCTAACAATTGTTTAAGGCTAAGTGTCCTTTGTCATGAGTTACAAAAGCCGATCCCATGAGGAAATGTAGTTAGTGAAATGACTTTATGTTGTTTCCAGGCAGAGGAAGAGGACCCCGACAGAGGCCAGCCCTGCATGCGCTGTGGAGACCAGTGTCCCGGCTTCCGTGTCCATGGCTGGAGGTATAAACAGCGGGACACTTAAACATTGACAGCTCTGCCCGGGAACTTCACAGGAAATGTTTGGTTTAGGAATTTTGAAACAGAAAACTGGAGTTTATTTCAGCTGAAGGGTGATTTATTCACAAACCACATGTTTTCATTCCACTTTTCAAAGAAACTATTTTTTCCTTCTCATGGAAGTCCACTTAGCTGTACAAGATTGGTGCAGATGAACATTAGTGGACAACAAACATGACACGGGCAATAACCCAGGGCACACGATGGTAATTCACTGGGCAGATCATCCCTGCTAACTCTGTTGTAATAAAGAATTAGGGCTATACATGAATGAAGGCCATTAAGCCTCTACATCCACAGCAACAGCAGCTCCAGTTTGTTTAACTGAACATTATCTGCATGTGGAGACACAGCAGCACAGAAGAGCAGGATTACCAGTAATCATCCTGCCACATGTGCTGCATGTCAGCGCCGCAGCAGTTTGCACTTGAGACCTGTTCCTCAGTCACTGTAGGAAATATGATTTACCATGTGTGAAACTGGACCATGTGGTGCACCTGCTCTGTTGGGGTGGGCTGTTCGCATAAACCAAGTGGTCATCTGGAGCCCAAGTAAAGCTCTGTCCAGCATGAGGGTGCAATTTTTTTTTTTCTGTAGAATATCTAAATTGTTCAACTGTGCTGTAAAAAGACGTGCAGTTCTGGGTATTTCTTTTTAGATGCACTTTATGTCCAACCTCATGCACTTTGTCTTTTGGGCACTCCTCTGTCATTTTCTCTGCGCCGCGAATGACGTCACTGCTGTTCAGCAGTTTCACTCAATGAAACGCATAAAACACATTTGTGTGTGGTGTAGAAAGTGTGTTTTCCCCCTCCAAAAAAATTGTAAATAGTCACAATTTTTTTTTAAAACTTTGCATGTGATCACAAGGGATCCAGCATTCGTGTATAAAACAAGATGCTTTTTAATTACTATTTAATAGTGATATACTCTAAATGTATAGTTTGCATTGCTAGAAACTGGTCAAACAAACTTGAAAATATATTTGAATATTTCTGGTTAAAACAACGTTATTACAGCACCAAACAGTATTTCTGCTTTTGGGGTCAGCTGCAGGTCTGCGTAATCAAAATCCATCTTTCCTTCACTGAAGTCATTATGAAATATATTTATGAGGTTAATTCTCCACTGATTTTCCCGGTGGATTGGGAGATACATCAAGTCTATACTGTAAGATGTTTAAAAAAATCTCTATAAGTTTGGACTCACTATATAGTGAGGCCACGTTACGGAGACCCCACACGCTGAACTGTTTGGACAAAAGTCACGTATGACCAGTTATTTCTCTTCATACGTGAAGTGACTTGAGCTTCCTTGTTTTGTTTTCCCTCCTGCTTGTCGTCTTCCCGCGTATATCCAGCTGGTTGGGTCTCGGTCTGTCTAAACCGGTCAATCACTTTAATAAGATTTAGGCTGTAATAGCAACCCTCCCGACCACTTCAGAACCCCTCCTCCTCTGTTTCTCTTTCAGTGCACAGTTCCTCCTGCAGACTAACGTCAGTGTTTTATACATCTTTTAAATCTATTTTCCAAACATGTTTTATTTCATAGTTTTGTTCAGATAGGTGGGGTGGGAGTTGGTTGTTTTTGTGGAGCAGAGGTACTCACTTCACTCAAAACTGTTTCATTTAGATTTTGTATGACCTTTTTTACCAACTACATCTGCAGGTTTTATGCAGATTTAATTGACAATAAAGAATATTTTAAAGGTTTACTTCATCTCCATGTCATATTTTGATTTATAGTCCTATATATTCATTGCTTAGTTGAAGCTAATCATGGCTTGGTAACATAAAGAGTAAAACAAAAGATCAAGATGTGCTCTTTATGTAATCAAAGGCTCTGATTTTATCTTTAATTTTTCTTTTCCTTTCTTTTTTGTACTTCTTTTTCTTCTATTGAGGTCAAGACAAAAGCTTAGAAGTTATGTAATATAAACACGTGTGCTCCAGCTACTGTGCCCATAGATCTGTTTAGTCTGTTCAATCTGTGTAGGATTAACATAATGCTCTTTATTGTTTACATTTTTTTTTCCATTTTGCATTTGGCTGCTGGTCAGATTAGGAATGAATTTCAGCGAGATGTCAAGGGCAACTGTTTTGTTTGGACATTTCTGGTCCCTTGTTTGGTGCAGAAACACGAGCGACATGAAAGTGATTAAATGATTGAGATTTATAGGGGTCAGTTTTAAAGACCCCAGAGTCTGGCCATAATTGCATCCTCCTTAATATCCAATTCAGAGTCACACCTTTGCGGATGTAGAGGAGCAGCCAAGTGAGCGCAGCCTCAGCTGCTGATGCTCGCTGAGAGGGAAGTTATCCATCTTCATCCAGCGCTTATTCA
The DNA here is from genome assembly GCA_028564865.1 of Zenarchopterus dispar. Lineage (NCBI taxonomy): Eukaryota > Metazoa > Chordata > Actinopteri > Beloniformes > Zenarchopteridae > Zenarchopterus > Zenarchopterus dispar. Next base: position 14,733,270 of record JAOWBL010000022.1, read on the forward strand.
GACAGAGCTTACGCTGAGGTGGGGCAGATGGTGCTTCCCCTGCCCAGGCAGCAAGTGAATCGAGTTAGTTCTGACCCACAGGTCCCCAACACGCTCCAAGAGTGTTCAAAGTCGCTGTTGCTATTAGTCTGAGTAGTCATGTGGCAATTACTCACTCACTTATTGGTGGCAGAGAATGATGGGACAAGGCCCATCTGTTTCTCTGTGTCAGACCTGAGTAACGTTCCCTGTTATGGCCTTGAAGTTAGACTCAGCTATATGTTTTCACACACAGGGTTGTTGAGTGGCTGCTACTCTGGATTCCCCGTGACTTTTAATAAACACTGACTAATACTGTAGTAATAATGCCCAAGTCTTGCTTAGATTGAAAATTAGCTGTCTAAAACTTTTATTATATTGGCACTTGTTATTTTGTGGAGTTGTCTTCAAATGACCCCATGATGATTTTTTTTTTTTAATTTTTATTTATTTATTTATTTGCCTGATCAAGAGCTCAAGATTGAGGAGATTTTAAAAAAAATGCATTTCATGACACAGTAAGTCATATGATATGTTTCAGAAAGATATAAAATCACGTCTGTGACTCTTCTAATCCTCTGTGAATGGACAAAGTTGGGTGAAAACGTGTCGTGATGCTGCCAGTTTAATATTTCTAAAAGAAACTTTGTTGTCATTTGTTGCCATCTTGATCACATAATATGACAGATGTTGAACTGCATTGCTCATAGGCTTCTCCGCTAATTTCAATGAATAATAATGACATCAAGACTGGACTCATCCATCTGGTATGAATCAGTCGCAGCAGTTTGTTCGCAGGAGGGACTGCTGACTTGGCAGTGTTGGTGATTTAGACTCAGACTTGTTTCATTTTACTATTTTTAAGGTTTGAAACATGCACAAGCTTCTGCTGTTCTTCAGCTTGTTTTTTTTTTCTTTAACAGATTAGAGCATGATATGAGCTTATTAGCAGTTACTCATGTTTAGAAATGTGGATGATTGCATTTGGTGAGGTAAAGCCTTTTGTTTGCACCCCCTCCATGCGGGGCGGGAGAGGGTGGGAGTCAGTGCTGGCCAAGACATTGAAAAGGGGCTGCTGAGACAGAAATGATCACATGGAAAGGAGCTGCTGTAGAAATCTTGACAGTTTCGCTGGAGCAGGAGTGTGGATGGGACCGCAGCAACACACTGACCAGGACTAATTTGTCATGGTTACAGCAGAAGGTAATGAAGAATCCATATTTTACTGACGAAGAGGATTAGATGAACTAGAAACTGAAACAGTCATTAACTTGGGAGAAGAAAGCAGACTCAGTCTTGAGTCTCTTGTTTGTTTGCGTGCTTAGATGAGGCTTGAGTGTTACAGACTAACTTTTTTTTGTTGACTGTATGAGAACTGTGTGTCAGGAGTTTAGTTGTGGGACATACCATCTTGTCCAGGATATACTGATGTACAAAACTGTGTAGGTTTGAAAAAGAAAACAAAAAAAGACAATTTTTTTAAGATGTTGAATTTAAGTTATTTTAATAAGAATGGTTGGGGTTTCTCAGGTGTTTGGTGAGGATGCCTCCTGGACGCCTCTCTGTTGAGGTCCGACCCAAGATTAAAAACTGAAGATAAGTGGATGGATGCTAGGAGGGTACTTGAACTTTAATGTTATATTGTTGAAACTGAGTTAAATTTGGGTCAGTAGTCCAGGAAAGGAGCCAAACATTATTGATTCAAAAAGATTTAATCTAATAAATATCATGTGAGTTTAATTCATTCTGTGTATTTAGTTTTTCAATACATTTCAGTTTAATTGTCCTATTTGAGGACAGTAATCTCATCTTTCCTCAGTCAGTATACTTTTTCATCTGTGGTTAACCTTTTTATTGTTGAGTTTCTAAAGCTGGTGAAAGAAAGAGACTGTAGCCATCAGTAACAGCAGCTGCACCAGCAGGCTAACTATGTTTTGGTCCGGCAAAGCAAATTTCGGAGCATATTGCAGATGCGCAGATGAAGTAGCATCTGCCAAGGCCCCTGATTACAACACACACGGCTGTTGGTGGATTGACTGTAATATTCCAGTTCACGCTGATGGCTTTTGATGTACTCAGACACAACGATACACCACATCTTCATTGTTTTACTCCAGTTTATAAGTACTCTCCCTCACTAAAATATAAGAAACTAGACATAATTTTCTTTTTTCAGAGACTGCTGGTTTGATTTAAAGTAAAGGGGCTACTCATACCTCTCTCTCGCTGCTTTTTCTCAATTTAAGCTTTGTTTCTTTGCCAAAATCTAGAATGAGAACACCTTTGATATTAGTCTGATCTAAAACTTAAAAGTACGTTTTGTACAGTCACGATTAAACACCCACCTGTATCTGTGAATGTATTTATATGGTGTGGTTACTGGATTACGTTTTGCATTTATTTTGAGATGTGTTTATTCTGGTATGGATGCTTATATAGTGAGTCTCTGCTGTCAAAGATGACACATAGTAAATGTTATTTTTTTGTGGAGACAAATAAAGACTTCGTAGGCACGTTATAGTATTACCCTGTATTTTGTTTTACCCATAGGCACTTCATTTCGTTACTGTTGGGCGCACCTGCTGGTGGTGAACGCTGGTTTACAGGCTTTCATTAACTCTCCTGTGTGTGGAGGCTGGTGGCGGTGGGTTACTGGTGGACTCATTGGATGAGGCATGTATCTGCCATCTGTCCCCCCACCACAGGTCCGTGACTGCGTCGTCCTGCCCACATACGTGGGCTCCACTTTCTCGTCTCCCTTTTTGCTAAAACAGGCACATGCGCGCAAACACAGCTGGGACCAGATTTGTGCCAGCATGACTTAAATCTGACCCAAACTGACTTGTGTATTTACTATTATTTACTTTGGTTTGATCTGCTTGGCAGCCTTGGACGTTGTGCTAGCACACAAAGCTGAGTGGTATCTGCGGTCCGCCTGAGAAAAGGCTCGGGGATCTCATAATAGCATCTCTTGCCTCTGTTTTGTCAACTTCTCGACAATTATCTTGTGATGTGTAAAGAGAAATTAGCACATTTAAACTGATATGCAGTTATTCAAAGGGATTTCTTGTGTTTCAAAAAGGATATACTTTTTGTACAACAGTTGATTAGAGGGGTAGTACTCTGTGTTTTAGCCAGAGTTTTGGGTGTACAAGCTCTTTTTTTGTATGGGGGTTGGGTGATGCCATAAAGCAGCTTTGTGCCTTACGAACTTGAGCCACAAGTACCAGCTGGCAAGCTGTTATGCAATCGCGACAGAGATGTACACTCGGCGTAGACAACGCACATGGCAGCATTGTCACACCCACTCAAATATGTGGCACCCACACCTCACTTTCAACCTGGGGCGCTTTGCTTCGACTCCACCAGTCCTGCACACAGTCACACCCACCTCCAGACTGAATGCAGTCTGAGGACGAGAGGGTCATTACGCGAGGCTGAGGGAGATTACTGCTCCCATCTTCACCTCCCTCACTTAACTGTCCTTGATCGACAGCCCGGCTTATGTCAGTGACCTCATTTCCAGCCTGTTTTTGTAGAGATGTGCTGGTCCTGATGCAGATCCGGTGAGATGTTGGTGTGAAGAGGGCAAGAACCAGAGATTGTGTTAGACTTTGTTGCTGTCTGTCAGAATAATTGATGGTGGCATTTATGCCCACGTAATCTTAAAAAGTAGATCGTTAATGTCACACAAGCTGCTTCACCTGGACAGGGGTCTGCTACAGGTGGTCTGTGTGTGATTACTGACAGAACTGCTATGAATTACATCAACTTTGCGTTTCTGATCCGTTAAAATGACGCTTTTGTTTTCGGGTTTGTGTGGATTTGTAAAAGAAAGAGACCTGATCAATGACTGGGAATATTTTTGTTAAAGTGTTCATTGGCATGAAGTGATGTAAAGATTGTGTTGTTATGCGTTTCCAGTCTTGTGGTAGTAGCTGCGTTAGCTTCTGGCTGCAGGAAGTCTAATTTAGTCAGCCTGAAAAATGTTTCTGGGCTGGTTTATGACGTAATGTCTCCAACACTGGGTGTTAGTAAATTATATGGGTAAAAACAGGGAGAGCAACATCTGAATGTGATGTAAGGCTGTTATTACTGAGAGAGCGCTTTTGTATGCGATTGTTTTCACAACTGACAGTACGTCCTTGTTTTAATGAGCTTCTTTTTGTTCCAGCCTGATTTTACAGCCAAATAATCAACCAAACCTTTAGAAATAAAAATTCAGCTTGAAACGTTTTTCTATTTGTATTTCTATTCTGTTTGATAAAAAAGGATAGATACAGCTTAAGCCAAGACAACTTTTGCACCTGAGTACCTGAAGCCCCTGGTGAAGCTACCTGTGACCTGAAAAGAAACATTTGACATTTGATCAAGTTTCGCTTGTGATGTAAATCAGTTATTGAGTCCTCGGGGATGAATCCTAAAGCTGGGTCTGTCTCCACAGAAAGATCTGTGTGCACTGCAAGTGTGTGCGAGAGGAGCATGCAGTCCGTTCAGTGCCGGGGCAGCTGGAAAAGATGATGACGAAGCTGGTATCAGACTTCCAAAGACACTCTATCTCCGATGACGACTCTGGATGCGCCTCCGAAGAGTATGCCTGGGTCCCACCTGGGCTCAAGCCTGAACAGGTAGCAACCAATGTGCAGAGCAGCTGCAGAGTCGAGACCTAAATTAATGCTACGCTGCTGCAAATGATGCTCTTTTGCCCTTGGACATGTTCGTACATAGACTCAAACATTTTGATAAAATGTTCTCTGATTAATGTGAGCAGTTGAATAAATTGCTCTGTAATTGGATGAATTGGTATCTTTTGTCTCTCATTTCTGCCTTTATGTCAACACACTTGTCTTCTCGTGCAGGTGTACCAGTATTTTAGCTGCTTACCGGAGGATCGGGTGCCGTATGTCAACAGTCCAGGGGAGCGGTACAGAATCAAGCAGCTGCTGCATCAGCTCCCAGCCCATGACAGTGAGGTAACAGGTGTTTCCATCAACTTGTGCGTTTGTGACTCCAGAAACATCTCATCCAGAGGAAAAAATCTGCAGTTTATTCATGAAAATAACCATCACATATTTGAATCTACAATGATTATAGATTCCCAAATCACAGACATTTTAAAAAATACAGAAAATTTAAGTTAAAAAAGCAGTTATTCTTTTATTGTTTATATATTTTTTAGAGACTACTAAATAAATTTCAGTTATTTCCTCATTATCTTCTTTTAATTTGTTCAAATGTATACTTTCTTGGATTTTAGGACCCTAAACACATTCAGGAAACAGATTGTACAGAGATAATTTAGTCTACAAATGAAGTTGAAAAAAAAAAACCCCTATGTTATTTCAAATATGTGACGTCAACAGGTGATTTTAATAATGATTTGATATAAAAGCTCTATCCATGAAAATCTGGATCGGGGTGCAGGTGGGCAGAGAAACATTGTGACCAGAAAGTCATTCACTTGTTTTCTTTGAATTACTGACTTTCATGTTTGCAGTTATTTTGAATACGAGCAAACCTCTGTTTGTGTTTCCTGCAGCCCCAGTACTGCAACTCTCTGGACGAGGAGGAGAAAAAGGAGTTGCGTTTGTTCAGTCAGCAGAGGAAAAGGGAAAACTTGGGCAGAGGAGTTGTTAGACTTTTCCCTGTAACCATGACTGGAGCCATCTGCCAGCAGGTATAGAAAGACTTATAGCAATTTGACAGATTCAAGTATGAGGCTAATAAAAGCTTCAGCTATCGTTTTTTTTTTTCCTTTTTTTTTCTAGCATTAATGCACAGATGTAAAAGCCCGAAGTAAAATGTATCAGAGCCATGAAGGCTGGAGTAAGTAAAGGTGCATGTAGGCACAGGTATAGCTCAGGGCCTGCAGCACGCTGAAATTTCATGATCACAGGGCTGTAAAAGCAAATTACTGTGAGAACACTGTAGGCTGCTACAGTGTTCTCCGTGTGTTAAAGGATACACCAACGAACTTCCTTCCCTCTGCACCACACCCCCACTGAACCACGTCACTTTTTTCCAGTGTGGCAGGCAGATCTGTGGTGGCGATATTGCTGTGTTTGCCAGTCGGGCAGGACATGGCAGCTGCTGGCACCCGCAGTGTTTCCAGTGTGCGTCCTGCAGTGAGCTGCTGGTCGACCTGATCTACTTCTACCAGGATGGTCAGATATACTGCGGCCGACACCACGCTGAGAGGCTCAAGCCCCGCTGCCAGGCCTGCGACGAGGTGATTGTCCCTCTAAAACCCTCATACTGTTTTAATTCAAACTCACGTCAACAACAGCAGTTGCAGCAGGTCCATAAAATCAGTGTTGTGGGCGAGAGCAGAGAACTTCTACCAGGCATTCTTCATGGAGCATAGTTCAAATATTATATCATAAAAGTGTTATATCATGAAAAAACAAGGCAAGAATCATTTGAAGTTTTGTTTTTGAGAGACTATCACAACCTGCAAACAGAGATCCTTTATTTTTGTTTGTATATTCCCAGTTCAATCATAGTTTTATTTCAGTATTGCCCCTGATACTATTTGTAGATGTTTCTGCTGGTCTCTTTCTGCTGGGAATGGCCTCTCACTGTGACTTAAAGGATTAGTTGAGACAGTTTACTAATGGATCAGGCTGGACCGACTAACAAGAGTTCTGTAGGATTTCTAAGCCAGTAACAAGAAGCCACCAGTAGCATCCCTGAACTCTACTTTGTTCACTCAAGTTGGCAGTGTTCAGGAGCTGTTGTTATCCTGTTGGAGTTTGTTTACCTCTTGGCCCAAAAATCAACTTCTCTTTTTCTCACGTGTATTTTCAATTTCAGATTATTCTAGCAGATGAATGCACAGAGGCAGAAGGAAGATACTGGCACATGAAGCACTTTTGCTGCTTCGAGTGTGAGGCTGCACTGGGCGGTCAGCGCTACATCATGAGGGAGAGTCGACCGTACTGCTGCTCCTGCTACGAGTCCTTGTATGCTGAGTACTGTGACACCTGCGGAGAACACATAGGTACTGCCGTGACTGTGAGGAAACTCATTTATCAGGATTTAATTACAACCGTCTTTGAAAGGGTTGTACAAAAAAGATATTCTTGACCATTTATTTGTGCAAAAAGTGAAGTATCTTAAATCACAGATCTGACTCAAGGGGCTTTACGAGAAGTTCATGAAGATCAGAAGAACATTTATAATTCCTTTAACCTTCATAGGACGTATTTCTCTTCTTCAGTTCCAACTTCAGTGTAGGTATTCTGCCAACACAAGTGGGACTATAAGTGATGTAACTGTAGTCTTTAATGTTTTTTTTTTCTTCATATCATCAGTGAACCACAGGCTTAACAGAGCTACATATATGACTTACAGCCAGATCACAGCCACCAGTGGAAACTAACGTGCAGGTCTTTGCCCTGTGGGAGGAAACATCTTACTGAGAGCCAACAGTGCTGATCTTTTCATCAGTGTTGATTACTTTGTGCTGCGGTTCTTAAGCTTAAAAAATGTGATTTATTATTAAGCTTTTTAATAACTCCTCCTATTTGGCAGTTAAACATGATTATGTTTGGAAGCCTTCATTTCTTCATGTACAGTTTTTTAATGTAATTCAGACTTCAGTTTTAATGACACATCTACCTTACAGTATTTTAAAAATGATCTAATTTACTTTTCTTTTTTTTTTTTTTACTTCAGCTGCCTACAAATACTTATTTTATAGATAGATATTTATTGATATCTTATAAATGTTTGATAAGGGAGCATTGATTTCAACTCTTCAAAATAAATTCCTTGAAAGGTTTTAAATGCCTGAAAGTGACACAAATCTCGTGTGCTATATTTTGTTATAAAAGGTCTTTTAATCAGATTAGAGGCTGGGAGAGACATCCTACACTTATAGGTTACAAGTGGTACTAATGTAGTTTTTAGTGGTATTACAGAAGTTTCCATAAGCCAAACTGTTTTCAATCTACCCATCAGGTCTTAATCTGGTTCTGAGAAAAAGAAACATGCTAGCTAGGGATGGAAAATGGGAGAATGTAGCTTGTTAAAATACCTTAACTTGGGTATTTTGACATAACTTTATATAAATAGGGTTTTGGGTTTCTCATTTAGAGCCATATGGTCATAAATAGGAGTACGACCAAGATAAAACTAAAAACCAGGTAGCTAGTCCACACATAAAAACACCCATATAGAGGTGAAGCTTTTCATTATTTATACAAAGTGCATAATGATAACAGTAATAATAAGCTCTGCAGCTGGGACAGGTATTGAGAATTGTAAAACTATGTCTCCTCAGGTATTGACCAGGGCCAGATGACATTCGAGGGTCAACACTGGCACGCTGTGGAGTCGTGTTTCTGCTGCGCCCGTTGTCGATTGCCCTTGCTGGGACGCCCCTTCCTTCCACGCAGGGGGCTCATCTTCTGCTCCAGGTCCTGCTCGCTTGGTGAGGACCCCAATAACTCAGACTCCTGCGACTCAGCACTGCAGAGTAAATCATCTCATCACAGTAGACGGCCGGGGACAGCAGACAGACACCATCAACTACAGTGTGGTTCTCCACTGCAGACACTAGAGGGCATCAACCCCACTATAACTCCCACAAAAGAGTCCACTCATACTGCGTTGGAAAACAGAGGTGAATATCATAGATTGATCTTTGGAGGATGAAAAATTGTGTAGGTTGCAGTAAGCTTGAATATCCCACATTAACTTTATTCCTCCACGTTTATTTGATCTTCTTCTCTCAGTTGTCCACTGCACTGCTCCAGTTCAGAATGGGTTTCCTTCACCCAGCGGTCACCCTCAGCAGCGGGGTTCCTACTCACCTTTACCACACATTCATCTAGGAAATGGTTTGGGTCCGTCCTGGCCCAGCGACGTTCCCCATTACAGTTTACTGCCAAGGGACTCTGGTGTCAAACCTGCAGACAGTGGTCTTCAGTCCCAGGGAGAGCTCAGTAGAAGTACTGGACCAACTGGTTGTAATTCAAGAGGAACCTCCACTGATACAGACTGTATGAATTGGGTAGAAAAGACAAATCAAGCTATGCAAGGTAGCTAGAATCACTAATACGCAATAAACTTGCATCCTTGATGAATCTTGCTAACAATGACATGCCCTGTGTGTTCTGTCATTATTCTCTCCCTAGTGTTTCCTGCTCAGAGCATCTCACAGGTTAACCAAGGGATTTCCTTCGACTCGCCTCCCCTCTCATCAAACGACTGCCCCACTCTCCCACCTCCTCTGCCCGTTAAGTCTCGTGACTTAATGCCCCAGGATTTGCCCCCTGCAGTTGTTTCTCAACCAGAAGATCGACCCTCTGACTGTCCACCCCCCATGACTCGCAGTAGCACAGCGAGAGTCAGCTTCAGAGAACCAATTAGCAGCAGCTTCTCTGTTGAAGAGGATGATGATGAGGATGAGGAAGGGCTCCTGCGAGAAGAAGGAGAAAACCAGCAGGATGATGAAGAAGAGGAAGAAGGGGGATTTGGAAGGAGGTTGCATCTGCAGAAAGGCATCCCGCCCCAAATGGATCTGCTGGGTAAGTAAAAGCCTTCAGAGACTTTAATGAGAAATGGCTCAAGCTGATTTGTTTGTGTTTTGTTTTTTTTTTTCAAATCAGATGGTTCTTCATACCAGCATCGTAATGTGAAGAGAGGAAGGAGTCATTGCCGTGTCCTTTCAGACCCAGTTTCTTACTCGGGTTCAGAAAGGCGCTTCAGAAGCTCACGGTCAGACCGGCCCCGGCTGGATACCCTAGACTGGAGAGGCGAGAAAGAAAGCCGGGGATCCTTCAGCTCCACCTCACTCATCCTCCAACCAGGACAGAACAAACACGAAGACTCCTGTTCTACCTGCTCCTCATCCTCAGACTCAGAAGAGGAAGGCTTCTTCCTGGGACAGCGCATTCCTCTCCCCCCACAACTGCAAAAGCAGCAGGCTGACGAGCTTCAACCCAAGGAGGCAGAGGAAGGGAGAGAGATGCAGAGAGACGGGGGACTGAGAGGCAGCATAAGACGGAGAAGAGCTCTCAGTCAAAGTGCAAAGGACAAAGATAAAAACTGTGCTATCTCCTAACTGGCAGCCAGAAAACAACAACAACAAAAAAAACATGTTACACTTTATTAATGTTGCACAAGAAGGACTAACAACCTTTATTTCTCTGGTGTTTTTGGGTGGTATGATGGCGTTGTAGACTTTTCCAGACCCATCGTTACTGACACACAAAGGGAAGTAAAAGAAGCCTCAAGAGTCAAAACCACACGTTAATGGTGTTGGTGTCTCATGTTTGACTTCAACACATTACAAGGTTGAAAATGATATACTCTGTGTGAGTCATGTGAATAGTGATAAATGTGAAGTGAGGACTCAGAGTTGTGTTTAACTGGTCATCGTCCTGCAGTGAGGTGTTACTGCTCTGTAAGGTTTTATCGATTTACATACGTAAACTACAGTAGTACGTTTTAGGTTCAACAAAGACAGGCCTGTTCCTGTGGCTTCAGTGACCTAATTTAAGCAGACTGAAGTCCTCCAGTGTGCAAAGCTGTTAAAGTGCAGCTAATGCGGTATGAATTTCTGTTTCGATTAAGACTTGTTAGACTAAATACCACGGCTGACCGAGCGTTTATCGGACACCATTCAGCTGTTTTTAGAAAGGGTTTTTGTTGTGGAGCAATTGAGTTGACACTAAGTTATTTTACAGGGAGATGACAACCATGGTTCAGTTGTTCTCGCTAACTGAAACTTGATCACGCTCTTTTCATTCCTGTATATTCATACATAAAACCAGCTCCATTTCACGTTCTCTGATGTTCCCACAGCATCATTGTTCGAGAAGCTGAACACATATTTCAGCTCTTGTTCAGCGACAGTCTTTTGTGACAGTTAATATGATTTAAACACTAAAGTTTACAGAATATCAGTCACAGCAAAACAAATCCTCAGTGTAAAGACGACATCACAGTGTGAACTGGTTTGGTCCTGCACGCAGATGACAGCTGGACAGGTAGAGGTGTGCATCCTGTCACCTGCAGCTTTTTATTTAAAAGCTCACTCTTTCTGCCCCTGCTTGCTCCCTGAAAGATTTCTGACTATTCTGAAAATACCAAGGGTGACACTTTTATATGAACAACAACACTTAAGTGCCCACTGACAAATACAATACAGTCTGTGACCTCTAAATTACTTTTTTTTTTTTTGTAGTTTTGATTTACAGCTGCAGCTGAAGTGTTCAGTATGCCTCATCAGTAACAAATCAACAAAGTATTTTATCTACAATGACATTTTCTATGTTCTTAAGTGCTATCTACAAGTGGCTCTTATAATTTGTGGACACTAAATAGCAGGAAGTGGAATTTAATGTATTGACATGGTGAGTTGTGTGAATTTTGTGCATTAGGTTGGCAGTATACTCAAAATACTTCAAAGGCTGTAGTGTGTGATCACGTTACTTAAAGGTAATTTGTTTTTATATACATGGTGTAGGTCACTGTTTTATTTGGGTTAAAAGACAGATATAACATCTGTGTCTCTGATTGGTGTATATATTTATATTCAGCATATGAGTAAATATGTTTAATATATTTGTCTAAATGTGCGTCTCTTTCATACTTAATATTGTAAAAGCGGTATGTGGTGCAATTTAATAGCCCGGTCGGCCACCTAATTCTTTTCCTCTTGGGTTGTGGCTGGCAATACTTATAAATTAAGCATTAGATATAGAAAATATAGGTAATTTAATTTTTGTTAATTTATAATGAAGACGAGCATCATGAGGCTGTTTACAGCCAAAGTGATTTTAAAGCTCCTGGATCAAGAGACAGATCAACATTATTTACCAGCTGCACCACATCTGGTAAAATGTTCATGCAAATTTTTTTTTATAACCGTTATCATCCTAACCACATAAGTCTTCCTGTCAGATATAATGATGACAAATGCACAGTTCAGAGTCCAGCTTTGGTAATAACGGGTACCATCAACAACAGTCAAACATTTCTTGAAGATTATAATTATCCGATGTGGTGTTATCTTCTGGATTCGCTTTACATTCCGTTTTATAACTTATCGTCATAGTTTTACTTTTTATTTGCGGTAGTGTTTCGTTTGTTTCCTTAAGACTGTTTGGACCAATCAGCGCGAGGGGGCGGGGCCTCGGCCGGCCACACGAGAAGTTGTCAAACAGGTTTGTCTTGTAAGAGGATTCAAACACGTTCATGCGGAAGGACTGAGACGAGTACTCGTTGGATTTTAGCAAGAGTCCCAGCAGGGAAGCTCAAACCAAAATTACCAGGTGAGTCTGTTGAAGAAAAAGAATTTAAAAAAAAAGAGCCCCACTCTTAATCACCCTACACCTTTATTGAAGTAGACGTGATCTTATCGGGGTGAAACGTCCGCGTAGGCCTCCGCGCTGCGGTACCTGTGAGCAACTTCACGTTGTTTACCTTCACTTTTGTGTGTCTCTGTTTGGTTTCCTGTCCCACTTCATGTCTGTCCTCTCCTCTCAGCACGAGAACATGTCAGCACTTGACTTAGAAACATGATATTAGTGGCTCTATTTTGGTGTTCCTGGCACAGCTGACGTCATTAATGGTTTTAACCTTTCAGTCTTAATCGTGTATTTTAGTGTGGGTTCTTCCTGTTGCAAAGAGTCTTCTGGTTCATGGAGGTCTGGAGACACCAAGACAGGTGAAAGCAGGGGTCCTGAAGGTTTCGTGGGTCTGTCAGCAGGAGCTGGGCCCGGCTCAGACCGGAATGACAAATATGTCGAGAATTTGACTGGCAGATGAAGACTATACATACATGTTTAAACGCACACACTTGGTCTTTATTAGACACAGAAGTACAGGAAGTGTGTTTGATCGTTAAAAGTCGTCGACTAATTAGTTAGTCTGTTTTTTTTGTTTCAATCAATCTCACAAGATCCCAGTACAAAGTTTGGTAAGTGACTGCTTTATTTATTTAAGGAAGACTCATGGTCATTCCCAGAGCAGCTGTTGCTATGTGAGATCTGCCTCCAGACCAGTGGTTTGTTGACAGCTGTTTTAATGCACCTCCACATCACCCATCACACTTCCACTAGTCTTTTCCCAGTCTTCCTGCTAACTGAAAGTTGTCAGTTTTATTGTGTTTGTCTGCGGCGAGATGGATGGCTGAGAGTAGTTGTTTCAGTCCATCTTGTGGCAGGAGTCAATGAACTTGTAAGACGGAAAAGCCCACTAGAGAGCAATTGACAGGAGTAGTAAATAAAGTGGTTTATGTATGTGGAGTTAGTATAAAGTGGCTGGAAAAAAGGGATGTGTGGCTATTTAAGATGAATTGTTTTTATTGAGTATTCATTTTAGCTCTTTGTTGAGAGGTCCTTCATTCCTACCAAGCTGACAGATGTGTTTGTTGTCTACAGGAAATCCAAATGTCAAGGAACTAGAGTTCAGCTGAGATGCTGAGGTTGCATATCCTCAACACTGGCCTGAAGATGATCAGAAGACGGGTCTACAGAGGTGTAAATAAACACTGAGGGCTTTTATAAAAAAAGGGGGCAGATACAGGTACCACGACTCAAGGACAAAATGCCTGTGGAGGCGGTCCAGCACCCAGCGAGGCAACCAGCGAGAGCTGCTGTGGGAGTTAAACCACCACGTTTGCGACCTAAGGGACAAGTGGGTCCTGATTTCTACCGTCGAAGCCCACCAGTACCAAAGCAGAGTGCTGTGGAGAGACTGGAGGCAGATAAGGCGAAATATGTCAAGAGTCAGGTGGCTCTTTCCAAACAGCAGCCTGTCAGGCTTCCTGAGGTACGAAAGCCTCTGCTGAACCCCAGCACACCCCTGCGGCCCACCAAGAAGACCAGCACCCAAACAAGTGCAAAACTGGAGGTAGTCCAGCTTGACTTGGAGCACCTCAGTAACCTTATTAGTGATGTTACTGATGGACCTCAGCCCGGTGCAGGGTCAGAGGAAGGTAAAGGTGCTGAATTTGCTACCACAGCATACAACTCCCCCTGCAAAACTCCAGCAGACACACAGCGGATACACGAAAGGCCAGGTCCAACTCCACATCCAGACAGGTCCAGTCCAGCTAAAGTGAGATTAAAAGCACCTGGACCCACCAGGGGAGAGAATCCAGGCTCCCGTGGGGTTTCAGCTGCAGGGAACGTTCGGAGAGTGGACGTCATGCCTCAGGTTGGCCCTATGAGGAAGGCTTGCAGACCACCTCAGTACATACGGCAGCCCCTCCAGCCCGTACCTTTACATTCCCAGTTTCCACCCAACCCAGGTGCTTCACACCTGCGTGTCTTCCACCCCAGAACGACAACGGGTTCATCTCCCCTGAAACCAGTTGTTGCACCATCAAAACCTGATCACACTCCCCCTCCTTCCACTGAGCCCCCAGCTCCCGCTCCGCCTCCCACCAACCTTCCAGCCTTCCCTCCTGCATCTCCAGCGATCACCCGTTTGTCCTCCTCCAGCTCCAGAAAGCGGCCCTCTTTGACTCGCTCCAAGTCGGACATGAGCGACCGGTACTCCCGAGCCGGGACAGAGCTGGAGCGCTTCTTCAACCTGTGCGGCTTGGACCCCGCGGACCTGCAGGAGCTGACTGGCTCCAACGCTGACATCGTGTCCCTCGCTCGATTTCGCAGCGTCAGCGCTCCTGGGTCCGAGTGTTCTGGCTGTGACAGAGAGAATGATCAGGATGATGAGGAGGACGAAGATGCCGGCAAAGCCTCAGATCGGGTTCCTTACGGTGTTTCTGTAATTGAGAGAAATGCCAGAGTGATCAAGTGGCTGTATGGGCTGCGGCAGGCCAAGGACAGCACAAGTCAAAGTACCAACTTGTAGTGTGGAGTTATAGAGTCTGTCAGCTTTAATTTACAAGTTAAAATTTCAACTTATTTTCTTTTTCAACATTACCTTGGATAATGTCTGAAGTGATTGGGTCCTGCAGCCCAAACTAAGCTGTGGATTACCAAATATTGCAGTTTGTTTTCACATGTAATCCACTTTGAGTGGGTTTCATCATTTTTTTTTTCAGTTGTAGAAAATGTTTGATGAAATTCCTGTTTATGTGTTTTCGTTGTTATTTTTTGACATTTAATTTGTGAATCTGCGGCTTGGGGCTGTTAGCTTTTATTATTGCAGCCATGACTTTAATGGTCATCAGATCAATTGTAAATAAATGGCATTAATGATAAAGTGGTGTAAGTATGTTGTTTGGTCCTCTTTTGATGAGAGAATTTGAGAGAATCACACCAGTGTATTTAAACAGACTTCATGAAGAAATTGTTTGATTTTTACATGTTCACTGAATTAAATGATCAGATCATCATCATCAAGCTGTCTTTGAAGTACAGATGCAGAGTTTATAATTGGTGAAATGAGCTTCTTGTGATTAAAAATGTCCTTTTTCAACACCAAATACAGTTGTGAGTGGGAAAAGACCCTCTTTCAACCTTTTATTTTGTAAGTTGAAAAAAAATCTAATAATATAAATACTACACACAAACAACAATGTATGTCATGTTGCAACATGTCATTATTTATTTAAGAAAGAACAAGCCAAAATACAAATGCAGTGTGGAAAAAAGAACTGTTTTGAAGCATTGCTTTGGGGTTTTTTTGTTTTGTTTTGTTTTTGTTTTTTGTTGAGGTTTGCGAGCATTCATCGATGTGCACCTTTCTGAAGGTGTCACCATAGGCTTTCAGCCAGCTTCACGTCTGGACTTTGATCTATTACAACACCACCCTTCCTTCTTTTTCAGTCGTTCTGTTGTAATTTGCTGGTGTTGTTTGAGGTCGTCGCCCTGTTGCGTGACCCAGATTAAGCCAAACTTTAGCTGTCAGACAGATGAAATCACATTTAACTCCAGAATACCCTGAAGTACAGAAGTGTTTAAGGTCCATTCAATAACTGAGGTGTGCAGGTCCTGTAACTACAAAAAAGCCAACATGACACCTTCTACCGCTGTCTTTTACCATCAGGTCAAGGTGTTTGGTTCTCACTGATCATGGCACGGTGTAACTTGGCCAAATATTTCAACTTTGGTCTCATTTTGTCAAAAGGCGATTGTTTCAAAATGGTTTGTTTAATTTAAACTTAGCAAACCTAAGCCCTGGTGCCATGTTCATTTTAAAAAGAAGCAGCTTTCTCCTGGCAACCCAGTCAGGCTTTTTAATTGTACAGTGATGAATCAAATGTTTCTAGTCTGTACAGCCAAAATTGTAGCTCTTGGGCTTTTTTTTTTCTTTGTAGTTTAAGTATTACACAGACTGGCCTTGAAGTGTAGTACTTGTTGGTATCTCCACTCCTTAGAAGACTGGAATGTTTTTCTTTCACAGGTAATTGTTCACACTCTGTAATGATTAACTTTAAATTGTATAGAATTAGCTTTATAACCCTTGCCAGACAGATGGGAAACAGCTGTTGTTTCTGTAATATTGTTGCTGATGTCTTTCCTCTTTGGCATTGTATTTACACACACTTGAATGCTCTGGACCAGAAAGTTACCTAAACTGGTGCTTTTACATTGATGATCACACATGATGGTGATCAGTACATTTGATGACTGACTACTTTCCCCTTAATTCCCGTAGAAGTGATTTATTTAGTTTTTCCAGACACCAGTTCTGCATTTTGAATGACCTTTTCTTAATAATTACACAGTCACGTGCCAATATTTATCTCAGGTTGTATTTATCTAATTATAAAACCTAGTTGGAGCCAGTCGATGTTTTTAGTTTTTCTTGTAATATGACCTTCTGAATTTAACGGGATTTTACTGTCCTCCCCTTCTGCCCCCCTTACAGCTGGATGTTTATTGTTGTTGTGGTCAAACAGCTGTACAACTCTGTCTCAGATTCATCCGTCCAGAGTACATTATTTGAAAGGTTTTGTTCTGTTATTTTAAATGTCAAACATGAGCTTTCCTGTCTTAAAAGTTACCTGCAGGTCCTGTGGTGAATCTTTCGTTCCTCACCAAAGCCACTGCTCTTGAGCTGAATGTACTGGAACAACCAGTTCTGGATAAAATGTCTTGCTACTTTCTTCATAGATACATTTAGATGACAAATGATACTAAAACTACACATCCACTGAAGAGCCTGAGAGGGCTGTCTTGATAACCCTCTGATAAGAGAACTGACTCATCCGTCTGAGCAGGTTCTAATCTTTGGCACCTAACTCCAATCATTGATTCAAACTTTATGGAAATGTGGAAGTCATAAACGTTAGGTTCTGATTAATGCTTCAGTGTCATGGCTCTGTTTTTATCAGTTCATGAAAATGACTGCAGAGCGTCCCATGTTTGATTATATTGCCTTTATCAACAGGGCCTGCTTTTTTCTGATCCAGATAGTAATAAAGAAGCCAGCGTTGTGCTCACTTTATCACTACTGTCGATTTAATAACAGACAGGAAAGATTCACAGTTGTTCCACTAGAGGTCAGAGCAGCACGTACTGAGACACACTGGACAGCATCTGCACTCTTTATAGATGTTTTCCTTTATTCTGACTTTCTGAAGGTTGTCCTGTCAGAGAAATCAACAAGACAACAGTCAGTGGAAATATAGGGCTCTTTCATTTTGAATTAAAGGAGTTTCTTAACTTTATTTTTCACATTTTAAAATTTGTGTGTGCAGCATGGACATCTAAAAGGTTACTGTGAATGTCCTGATCATTGTCCATTTCACTTAAAATCTTTGTAGCTGTTTTTTTCTCCCTCCGATCTTTTAAACACACCTGTAACAGTGAATGTCACCATTAAATGGTGTAAAACGAGTGAGTGAGTGTCCGAAGAAGACCGGATTATAAGAGTTGCTCGACCAGATTCCACCTGCAGACAAGAAGAAATAAGTGCCACTGAGTGGATGGAGAGTCATTGTTGCTGGCTCCACGCAGTGGTTTGCATTCAACGTTTTTTTTCTTACCATAAAAAATGAGTTGTTTTCAGAAGTTTACAAATCAACTCCAGACTTTAAGAAATTGTTTATCAAGGCAGACAGAAGAGGCATGTGCGGAGGATCAACAGAGGGTAAGAAAAAGATCAGATTTTCTAATCATGTTCGAGACATCGTTTTTGGAGTTGGTCGTTATATTTCTACTAAAATGAATGTCTTGTGGTTTCAGGTGCAGTTTTTCTTGTTAATCAGTTGTAATACAGTTATTTCTCAGTGTTTTTTGATACTATAATAAAAACAAATTTGTTCACATATTGTCTGAAAATGGATTTGTTCTTAGATGATAAAACGGTAAAATGAGAGAGCACACTGTCCCACCAAGAGTTAATACCTGGAGTAGCTTAGGAAGAAGAAATAGAGTTAAGTGTTGTCTTTTATGTGAATTTTAGAGCTTAATACCACTCATCTGTTTGGATATTTCTTTCACAGAAAGAGGGTTATATTGTTTTATTTCCAAATACTGACATCATTGCTCTCTCATTTTAAAACACAAACAAACACCTCCTTTCTTGGGTGCAGCAGGTATTAAGAACTGACGCTACAGTATAAGTGACTTCACATTAGTTTTGTGCCTCGCACTGTAAATGAGCTGGAACTGGAGAAACTGATTTCTCGATCTAGGGAAATTTCCAATTTGCAACGAACGGTCTGCCCCATTTTCTCTGTGATTTATAAAGCAGTTTTCTACATAAAATGTGCCCTCCATTTTCATTGTAATTTATATTACTATATAAATCTTGGTGAAAATGGAGGGAAGAGCTTTTGTGCTGTAAAGTGTTTGATGATGTGTAATAAAACAGAGCAGCACTGCATTCAACCAAGAAACATCAAAATCAAGACTCCAGTAAAGTCAGGAAAGATTCTGGTAAAAAGGATGTTGTAAGAAGAGGCTAATAAGAGTTTAGTGACTGTGCTGACCTGATTTCCTCCAGCAGCTCCCTCCACCAGATGAAGCACGGTTGTCAGATTGAGTGCCTCAGAGCTGTTTTTTCCCTGACTTCCTGTCTTCTGCTTTCTCTGGTCCTCACAGGGGTCAAGGGGGATTCCTTTGGTCAGGAAGATGTGTTATGCTGTGGGTGGGGTCCCATATCAGATAACCACAGCAGCTATAGGGATTTCCTTGCAGATTTTCCTCCTGGATGTTGTGCAGGTAACAATCATCTCTTACACTCCCAGGATGATCTGTAGTCACCTCAGTACTGACCTCCATGCAGCTCCTGACTTCAAGATGAAACATGCCAGCTGGTGAGAATATTTTTTCACAGATGGAGGCCTTCTATGTGTCCATGATCCTGTTTGTGAGTCGGGCCTGGGATGCTGTGACTGACCCTCTGGTTGGATATCTGGTGAGCCGCAGTAACTGGACACCCATTGGCAAACTCACCCCATGGTTGGTTGGTAGAACACACACCTCATCCTGATTTTAGCCAACACTCACCCTCCGACTCTGAGCTGAGCCATCCGTGTTTTTTTTCTCGCAGGCTGGTTATTTCCACTCCATTTGGTGTCCTGTCGTACCTGCTGCTGTGGTTTCAGCCAGCAGACTCCATGTCTGAGGCTGCCAGCGTGCTGTGGTTCCTCACAGCGACCTGCCTTTTTGAAACACTCATGAGCGTAAGTGTGTGAATGTGTAACAGCGGTGGAAAGCAACAAAGTCAAGGCATCTCGTCCTTACCGGAGTATTTCTGTTATTTATGACTCTTGCATTTGTCTATATTCTTCCATTCTGCCATATTGAAAATGAAGACATTTAAATAACAGCTGTAATCATTGTTGCTAGGTTCTTGGACTATGGATAAGTCGGGGAAAGCCTTCAAAATACATATTTATAAATTAAAATTTTATTGTTTATGTTTTTTGGATTCAAACATTAACATAAATTGCTCATGTCTGATTTATTATTATGATATCTATAAGCTGTTAACAGCTCCACTAAAATCCTTTTCCTCTTAAATTCTTGGAAAGGTTGCATTACTGTATTTTACTAAAAGATTAACACTTAGATGCTTAAAGTACTTTTTTGTAAAAGAAGGAAAATGCAATGCGTACAAGTAAAGGGCTTTGTTTATCATCTGTCCTTCATCTCGACTTTGCTCATTCTTTCTCCTTTTTTCCCCTGTAGTTGCCTTGATGACAAACGTTACCATGGTTACGGGATTTGATTCTCTTTTCACTGTATCTGTTGCCATTTTGCTCCAAGCAGCATCACCATGGTTAATGTGTTTCTCACATCCCGTGTGCTGTCTGTGGGTGTCATGTTTTCCTGCTGGGATGGGTGAACAGTGTTATAACGTCCTCTACCTGTCACTGAACATGTTCCTGGGGGGCCGTCAGAGGGACAGGGACTCTGCCACCGCCTACAGTAAGAGTGACTACTTTCAGTCAAAACCGTCAGACAAACCAAGTGGTGACGTCTCTGTGTTTCTGTCCTCCTTTTCACCAGGAATGAGCGTGGAGATGACGGCGATGCTGCTGGCCTCCGTGATTCAGGGGCAAGTTGTGTCTTTTTACAACACGGAGAAGCAGAAGGCCTGTGAGCTGCTGGACCAGGAAACTGCTCAGAGCACATCTGCACCACAAGCTGCTCTGCTGCAGGAAACGGTACTGCGGTTTTGTAAAAGAGGAAGCTACCTGAGACGGTGCTCATATTTCAGCTGTGGCCTCTCAGTTTTGTGTTGCCATTGTACTCGCGTAGTCCCAGGGAGCTCTTGTTACCCTGTAATTAACTGCTCTTGGCTTGATGGAGGCATTGTTGTGTAATCATCTGCTCTATGTATGTGTGTGTAGACACGCATTACTCACAATGTGAGGACAAAAACATGTTTACGCAATCACATAGTGGGAACCCACCATATGAAGTCAAAAACATGCCACAGCGAAAGATAATTCAGTGAGTTATGTGTGTAGCTCATCAAGACCGTTTGGGACCAGTACTGGTGTCCTAAATCCAGTCTTTGAGAGGCTGAATGTAATTTCTGGCAATCTGGTTAATGTTTGAGCTAATGTGTAAATTGAAGTTAGGTTAAAGGTCAGAGTAGGTAAACTGGTAATGGTTAAGGTTGGAGTCAAGTTGTTCAAAATGATGGGTATTAAAATATAAGTGCGTGGTCTTGATGTTGATGAAGTCATGTGAAGGCACTTTACACAGAAAACAAACAGTCCAGTTAAATACAGTCACATTATAGTCCACTTCAGTCCATTTCACAGTATTTTTTCTAATATAATCTGGATTCAAAATCCCTGTAATACTATTTCATTGAAAAGAAAAAAGGGGAAAACAAACAGCTGGAACCGATTGAACTGAATCTTCACTTTGGCGCAATTCCCCGGTCCCGAGCAAACACAAGTCCACAGTGGAGGATAAAAATAAATAAATATTTTTATAAATAGATAAAAACAGTAAGAAAGAGCCTCCAGGGAAGATTGTTATCGTCCTCGGTCGGTTGAGGGTTTGAGATGACAGGAGAGAGAGATACCTGCCAAAGAGACATGGACAAAAACAATGTTAAAAGTAACAATAATGACATATTCAGAATTAGTGAGGTTATGTTTAGATGAAAACTAGGTTTAGGATTTCACTGGTGATGGCTCAGTTAAGGGACAGAGGGATGGACAAGGCTGAGAGTGGACGTGGGCCTAAACAGGACACAAAAAGAGGAAAAGCAAAATCCTCCTGTGTGTTTATTTTCACTGCTGTGACCATGTTGTTACAAATATCTCAATACCTCTTAATAGAAAAATAAAAGTTGAAATGTATTTCTGAAAAAAAAATCATAATGTAATTAGACTTTATTAAATAATAGCATGTTAGAAACATCTTCGCCAGCATTAAAACAAGAAGAAGACAGTTTGCTTAATTAAATACAAAATCTGTTGGGAAAGCTTATTTTATGGTTTAAATCTGCTTCCTGGCCCCCCCCAAGCTCTTCTGTTCAAACGTTGTCTTCCTTCCAGGTTTTATGATAATAAGCTAAACGTTTAAAGCTCCAGTTTTATGCATTTGTTCCAGGCAGAGTTGTACCAGTCCTCTTTTATGATACTTGGCAGTCAAGCGTCTGGATTTATATGAAAACCTTCTTTCAAGAGAAACAAGTAACCACACTTATGTTAACTATAGCATCATTAATAACAATTAATAGTGGGATAACTTGACTCTACTTGAGTGCAAAGTAATGGCACTTTTAAGGAGAACTGTTGACTCGCGTTTGCATGCTTCTACTCATGAGTTTATAGATATAATTTGCTCTGTTCGTCAGTCACAGTTTCATGTGTGTGTTTCGCCCACAGCGAAAGGCCTTCGTGACCTCTGCGCTGGTCGTGGCTGCTTTGTTTTTCCTTTGCAGCCTGGTGGTCTTCTTCGGGGTGAGAGAACAGCGTGGTGAGTCAGTCAGATACAACAGCGTTCAAACACAATTAGAAACACATACGTGTACCTGCTTGGACTGTAGTGCGGTTTAGTTCATCAGAAATATCCCACAACATGAGTGGGAAACCTGGACACTGGATTTATTCATTTACTCAGCCTTGCTGCAGTGCATTCACTAATGAAGATTAATGATGCTATAGTTTCATTTGTATCTTTTGTTAGCGTCTCTTTGCTGTGACGACACAATACGACCATCCTATCTGAGATCACTGAGGATGCTGATGTGCCATGTTCCTTACCAAAGGCTCGTGCTCGGCTTCGTCTTCAGCGTTCTTGCTTTTCAGGTACACTTTGAGTTCAGTGTGGCTGGGAGGTGTTTGTCTTAGCGGAGCACACTCTGTAAACTCCCAGGGGCATTCACTTTTATTTATTAACGCTGTCTGTTTGACCTCAGATGTCTCTGGGTAACTTTGCACTGTTCTGCAGTCATGCCGCGGGACTGGGAGCTTGGTTCCAGCTCCTCCTGCTGGTCCTACTGGTGAGATGTTCCCTTTGATGTTTTCAACAAAGCATTTCCAGTATTTTGTATTGCATTTCAAATTTAAAGTTTGACAATTTTCTCACAGGTTTCTGCTTCAATAGCAGTTCCTCTGTGGCAAATAGTTCTTCTGAGAATCGGAAAAAAGGCCACGCTTTTCATTGGACTGTCTGTAAGAAATCAGAAATCCTGGTGTTTCCAGTTAAACTTAGTTTTCCACATTTGAGCCTTACATGCGAGGCCTCTTTATGCCTTTGTCTGTGTCAGCTCTTCATTCCAGCAGCGATCGTAGTTGCCTCTGTCCGCAGCAGCCTGCCAGTCTTCATGACCATGTGCGTGGTGATGGGATTCAGCGTGGCGACCATGTTCTTGCTACCCTGGTGAGTCAGCTCCCAGCCTGTACACGAACTCTGCAGTCCCTTCCAAGTCCCCTGTCAGATCAAATTTGTATGAAAACTGAATGTGGAGCACATTTATTATTCATTGCCTGGAGACAAGTATTCAAGAAAATCTGCATTGAAGACTGCTCAGAGCTCATGACTATAACTAACATGTATTTATGCATGTCAAACTTCATATGGAATATGGAATGGAAAATTTAAAAATAGTATTTTTGGGGCAAAAACTATTTATATTAATAAAAAAATTCCACAGGTCAATGCTCCCAGATGTGGTGGATGACTTTGCCTTGAGACATCCATCCTTTAAAGACCTGGAGCCCCTCTTCTTCTCTGGTTATGCCTTCTGCAGTAAGCTGGCGGGAGGGCTGTCAGCTGGACTCTCAACCATGACATTACAGTGAATAAGACCTCCATCCAGTCATGTCATGTGTCTGTTGTTCCTGTGCATCCCTCTGTATTTTGCATTTTGTGTTTCACTCATCTACAGGATTGTGGGCTACGAAGCAGCTGCGTGTCACCATGGTGATGAAGTGGTGACAGCTCTGATTGTGCTGTTCTCTCCAGTTCCCATCACACTTCTGCTGATAGGGATGGCGTTGTTTCACACATATCCAATAAATGAGAGGCGGCACCCCCAGCTAAAGGAAGAACAACTCCAGTAAGGTTTTTTTTTCTTTTTCTCCTTAGTTGATCACAATACCAGTTTGATCAGACCTGTGAGGTTTAAAGCAGCCTGCTGCTTGAACAATGACCATATCAGTGGGTTGTTTTAGTGATTAGTCAACTGAGCCCAAAACTACCTCTGGCTTTACGGAAGGTTTTAAGAAAGTGTCAATGTTCTCAATGAATATTATATTTATATTTATAATTATATATATATATGTATATATGTGTGTATGTATACACACACACACATCTTAAATCCTGCAGCTCAAGAAATGACAGACTTAGTTTGCAGTTTGTTTGAGAAATTAGTGGACCCTTAGCTGCCAAGAAATCTTATATTTTACTCATAGTTAGTAAAAGCCAAAAGCTGTACAAACTGTAAAAAGTGGTAATACCAACGTCTGTCAGTAATTTAGCCATATTAAGTAGAGGTTATGGAGAACTACTAAAATTAGCCCTTCTATGTTAAAAGAAAAAAAAAGGCTCTAACTGTCTTGGATGCTGTTTTTATTTCCAAACATGTGACTGCACATCCTATGAGCTATTTAGGTGAAAGATGAGTAATTTTCTTCTAGCATTATATGGCCTTCTTTACATTTTGTTTACTTCAACAGAGTTGAGCTCTTATTCAAAACGGACTCACTGTAAATAAAAACATGAAACATTTTTATTCTTATAATTTGTTTCAACCCCTTTCAAATCTCAAATAAGAATAGCAATGGTAATTTTTATTCATTTATGTATTTATTTTGTTTGCTTCATCTAGCCGAGAGGTTACATCATCGCCACCAGGCCTGCGTGAGCAGACGGGGGTGCCAGCAGTCCTGCAGCGCTCCCCTGCTTCTGTCACGTCAACACCTCGTCCTGACCCAAAAACCAGCGCGTTGTACAAGTCTGATTCCTCACCATGTCATCGGGAGGATAGAAGCCTCTCTGTCAAGTCATCCACTGGTTCACATGCATCAAACATCCTCTTTGGAAAAAGCAGGAGGTCCACGCCACATGTGCAGTCAAAAATAAATCCTATCTGGCACAAACAGAAACTCAACCCTAACGAGCACTCTGGAGCACCTAACAAGGGTGGAACAGTTCCTGGTTCTTTCTCTAGTGGGTCACAAGTGGAATCCAAAGTGTCATGGGTGTAGAAGTACACGTCGGACAGAGCACCACTGTGATGATGAGTCCTGAGAAAATCCTTTTTAACTCTTATTTCTGTACTGTAAATATGAAGCTACAGCAGCAGTTTGTTATCTTAGCTTTATAATTTGATTTGATTTGGGTTTGATTTGAGTAATACATTTCTTGGACTTATCCAGAGAGGAAAAGAAATTGAGTCGTGTTCAAACACAAACTCAGTCCTCAAATCTAGTGTTTTTCATTATGTGTTCCTGTGATCTCACTGTGAAGGCTTTTTTTTTGTTATTTCCTTTCATTTTGTAACTTCTGCTGGATGGATATTTCCCACAAGTGTGTTGAAAACTACACACACACACGAGTACAACATTAAGAGTGTACATAGTCTTATATTCATCTTTACTCTCTCTATGAGCGTGTTTCAGTTTGATTCCATGTCAGTACTCAAGTAAAAGTCGATGCATTTCTGTGTGAGTTAATGTGAAACAATTACATACTTTTTAACCTGATGCATAACGCGATATTTTAAAATTTATGAAGTGAGAAACTTTTATTCTAGCAAATATATTGCCAAAATATTCCTTCGTTTGTTCTCGAACCACTTTCTTCTGTAAATTAAAATTATATAAAAAAGGTCTTTGTTGCAGCTTGATTCAGAATATAATGGATAAAGTTTATTTTTGATGTCACTAGAATGATGATAAGTCATACAGGACAATATGCAGAATACTGCAAATGCATCCAAAGATCAACTTTTTTTTTTTTTTTCATGCCTAAACTATTCACTTTAATGCCACTATTTTTTTTTAAATTTTAAATCCAATATTCCTTATATTGGAGCAAATAGTAACTCCCCCATAGTTTGAGGTCTTTAATCTTGAACTATGAAGAAAATATGTGAAATAAATAAGAAAAAAAGACGCACAAACTGATAACAAAAAGAACAACAAAAAAAAAAAACAGAAAATGAAACTGAAAAGAAAACATACAAAATACATTTTTTATTGGGGGTGGGAAAGTGGAGTGGCAGGCTACACAGCTGAAGACATAAAAAAAAAAAAAAAAAAATCAAGTCTTGATGAGCTTTGAAGTGTTTCGTGGCTCTTTTAAATCCAGTTTCAGGTCCCCCCTTGTGACAGATGGAGGGCCCTTATCATCAGGGGTCTCATCATAATCCTTGTGTGATGGAAGACTAAAAATCACAATTAATATTATAGCTGTTGAAGTTCTATATTTCGCCATAGGGCCACCCCCTGTGTAAATACCACGCTCGGTCTGGCGTTCAGATGGTCCCGTGTAACTGTGGTGGTCCTCGCTTGGCGGATCCAGACCCCCGCGCGTCGTCAGCAGGCCGCCCTGCCTCCTCCTTCCGCTCCGAGCGCTGCAGGGTGGTCCAGAGGAAGCAGACCGTAGAGCCGAAATGGGAGTTGAAATTGAGACAATAACGCCAGGCGACGGTGAGAATGAAACACATTTTCTTATGACAAGTCGTGGTCATTGAAGGGTTTTTAAGAAATCTACCGTTAGAGCCCACTTTTCCGTTTTCCTCCTTTTCAGGGCGGACATTCCCGAAGAAGGGACAGCGCGTCGTCGTGCACTATGTCGGTGAGAGCAGAGGATAACTACTGATAGAGATTTAAAAGCTGTTTTGTTATCCTGCTGCCTAAACTGAGCTGGGTCTGTTTAGGTAAAAGCGTTTGGAGCAGTAAAAGCAGATGTTTGTTGGGTCAAAAGTGATCCGGGGTAGACGGTCTGTGTCAGATCAGCAGCCGGCTGGCTGGGCTAGCATCGCGGCTACGCTTCACGCCCTGCATTAAAAAAAAACAAAACAAAACAACAACAAAATGGTTGTTGTGTCTTTTGGGATAACACCTGCTTTTATTACCTACCTTTATCAGGTACTCGTTTACTCGGGTATGATAGACCTCCATAAATATTTAAGTACCGTATCTACTGTCACAGTGAAGCTAATGGGAGCCATGCTAACGCTAGCCGTCAGTGGATGTTGTTGTTTGTTTGTTTTCTCTCTTTTTCTTTTTAAAGCTGTCTGGTGGCTTTCATCTCCGCAGAGCTGATAACCAGTTTGATCACGTTTTCTCCTCTAAAGGCACACTGGCAGATGGGAAAGTGTTTGACTCCTCGAGGTCTCGGGGAAAACCGTTCAAATTCAAGATTGGACACCAGGAGGTGATCCGAGGCTGGGAGGAAGGAGTAGCTCAGGTGAGACACACACCTTTAGACTTGGACTAGAGACTCAGTGAAAAAAAAACAAAAAACATCACACCATAACTGGATGGAAGTATCTTGAACTGGCAGCCATCCTTATGTAAGACAAGGTTTGTTGACGTGTAGATAAACATCTTTAGTAGACGATGTAAAGATCTGTGACTCAGTGATGCATGCTGGGATGACAGTTTTGTGATATTCTTTATATATTCAAGTGGACAGTTAGTTGAAATGGGCAAATCTTGTGAAGAATTGGAAAAGAGAAAATTGCCCTGTGAAGCTCCTCCCCACTACACACTACTGATGCAGATGAAATATGACTATCATGAAAGAGTGATAGGGGTGTCTTTCATCACTTGTCCCACTTGCACAATGTGAGTGGTTTGACACCAGTGGCACACTGGTTTTGCAACCACAGGCATTTGCAGTGTCCTACAACTCATGTCTACTAACTAGTCATTTAAAATTCAACTTGAAATTATGTATTAATGTAAAAAAGAATATGGAGGCAAAACGTAAAGTAAATCAAGCTTTATGGGACTCGGAGAGAGAATCAAATTTGTTGGCATTGTGACAACGGCACGATGAAGGCCTTACAAGTAATCACACATATTGTTTGTGTATGCAGGCTGGGTCATGTCACGGTTTTTGAACTACTTATCTTGGGCTCTCTTTACAAAACTGGCACCCAAGTTGGCCTCTTGTCCCTCACTGTGACGGGGACCACACACAAAAAAATATTTCTGAGCGGTTCATTTTAACATTTAGTTTGTTTACTGCATCAACACAGAACATGCTTATTTTCCACGTCCCTCTGCATCAGGTTGTAGAGTGAATGAAAAGAGGATTTTTTTTTTTTTACATCTTACCCAAGATTAGGCAGATCTTAGTTATACTGTGTGAGATATAATGATCTTATATGACTGCAGAAATTGTACAGTTCATAGGAGCCTTTTAAAAGGAAAGATTGAAGCGATAAGATGAGCAACATGAACCAAGACACGGGGCTCGATCACAGGCCTTGATGCACTAGCTTTGATCAGTTATATTTTGTAGCGCACCATATTTTTGGACTGAGTGGGTGGACTTCCCACAGTTCATAAGTCACAAATGCAAAAAAGCTCACAAATAGTTTTCCCCTGACTGATCTGCTAATGAACAAGCCGATGCTGTGCCAAAATTTGATTACTTGTAACCTCCTTATAGAACTCCTTGAATAAATGTTCAGATTATTCTCCATTCAAGTACATTCATTCATCTGGTACTTACCAGGTTACAAAATTAGGAAAATATAATCTCAAATGCATGGCATATCATGATTCTAGTATTTTATTAAAAGAAAAGCTTATCCTAAATACAGAAGTGTGTGAAAATATAAGTACACTCTTACTTCTCACATAGGAGCTGAGAAGGTTGGTAGCTGGTAGAGGCCAGTTGTACTTGATTAACCGATCATTGGCAAGTGTGTTGGAAAAGCTTTTAAGGCCATTTCCAGACTATAGCAGGGGCCTGGGATAAAACCCATAGACTGTATTAATAAAAAGAACCTTGACAAACCTCCAGTGATATATAGGTTTTCAGATTATTATTTTATTTTATTTTATTTATTTTTTTGACCACTGGGAGCAGAGTCAGCCTAACACTATTTAATACAAAGATTGGCAAATGGGTGGAATGAGCGAGCACGGAGGCCACCTGAAACAGGGCTACCTTAGCTCAGTTACTCCACTATAGTTATGTTAACTTGGTTTAGCTCATGTTCAGCCAGACACAGATTACATTCATTGATGTCTCTTTGGCTTCGTCAGATATGGGTCCTAGCAGATGTCTGGTCAAAGTTAGTTAATCCAGAAAGGTGCTGGCTTACCTGGTGGGTGGTTTGGCTGGAGGAGCTGGCTGTTTGGATCACTGTCTGGGCAAGTGGCCAGCGGGCTAGAGGCTGTCTGCTGGTTAACCCTAACCCTAACCCCCTTTTTTTAAGTATGTTTATTTCTGCTGCAAATTTAGACAATTTAACACGGGCCATCAGGGGAGATGGACTTGTTTTTGGGGCTTGCCCCTCATAGTCAGTTGAAGGACTGCAATTTTCTTGACTTCTTGGATCGTGTCAGATTAGCAAACCAGATGAAGGGGTAGACTTCCTCCCTGGTCGTTCCAGCTGGTGAATGTCCATCACAGTGTAGGACCCCGTTAGTATAGACAGTATTAAGCTCACTACCAGCTGATGATGCACCACCTTTGCTGTTTTACAACCAATAAAATAAAATTACAGAAGAAGAAAAACAGCAAAATGGAATTTAACATATACGATGCCTTAAAACTACCCTGGAGCCCATTAATGGAAAGCCCAGTGACTGTTTTGTTGGTTTACATTAAGAAAGGCTTTTCACAAGTGAAAATACCTCCCACGGGAGTGAACGTCCCAGCGAGTTTGCAGGAAGATTAGACCATTCATTGCTCAGAGAAATTGCGAAATTATCTCTGCAACTACACCTTAAACTGTTGAGAGGTTGAAACTTCATTTTGTTTTATAAATAAATAATAAATAAGTAAATACAGGTTTTATACAATTTGCACATCATGTTATACTGAATGTTACTCCGTTTATTGGGATATGTCTGTCTTGTCCACAGATGAGTGTCGGTCAGCGGGCAAAGCTCATCTGCTCACCAGACTACGCCTATGGCAGCAAAGGTCACCCAGGGATCATCCCACCAAATGCTACTCTCACCTTTGATGTGGAGCTGCTCGGCCTGGAGGCCTGAAACTTGTGCACTCAAATTTAATTTCACTCAGATTTTCAGGGTAAGGTGATTTTAAAATAACTCAGATAAGCAGCATGTCTTGTAGAGTACTCTGTAGCATGTGGTAGTGAAAGACACACATCCATCTGCACTTAAAGTGGACATCAGATGCCATTTCCAGCTAATTTTGTGATGTATGCGGTACTTCTGTATAACTCCAAGCAGTTTACGCTAGAACGAGAACAAAACGCATCACAAGCAGTGCCTCTTCCTTAAAAGTGATGATGATGATGTCCTAAGTGTTAATCTGATTTGTTGAATTTCTACAAGTGTTTCCTGAGGGATGAGGAGGCCTCATGAATACACATAACTTTTGTTGCTGGTCAGGGACATAGGCCATATAAGAACTGGACAAATCCCCCGTGATGTCACCTGTTGGTTTTCTAAAGATTTTTTTTTTTTTTTTTTAAATTCATACTAAACAGTACCATGTTGTAAATGAGCAGAACTGACTTACGGAGCCAGCTTAAGCTTGTGCTCTTACGTCAGTCATAGTTAGCCCTTTTAGCTTGGATGACTTAGCTTGCAATCGATCAGCCTAAAGGCATCACTGAGGATGAGTGGCTGTGGGTCCCAGCAGACTGGAAGGGTCCTGAAATGATCCATCATGACTCCTGGCTCCTTCATTCGATCCAGGCTGGAGGAGCTGCTGGGGAACATTTGCAGCAAAACCTCCTGTTTCAAACATCGGCATCAGAAATGACGAGCCCTTGGACTCTTCGAGGCCAGCCCTCAGCCAGGCAGGACTGACTGTTGGGAAAATTTATCAAAGATTACACTCAACGCTTCTGGGGTGGCTGTAAGAACTAAAACTGGATAATTGTCTTTAACAACCTTTAAATAAACCAAATATAAACTTCCCTGTAGATATTATGGAAGCAAAAATAAAACAGTTCATATAATTCAAAACTTGTTTGCCCCTTTTTTCACTCTGAAAAGGAATCTGGTGCTGATATATGAATTAGCGCTAGACCGGCTGTGACATGTTTCCCATTGGCTGAGTCAGCTGGAATTGATGCTTATGAACATTAGCGGCTCTCTTTCATCTGTGGTTTAATCCGACCAGTCTAGACAATCACCTTCTTTTAATGAGGTTAGTCTTAAAATAAGTTTTTCCACATATACTGTGAAAACATGTGACTTAACTAGTAAAATTGTAGATTAAGACATTGAGTTGTGTGCAGCATTTTAAACTTCCTGCAGTTTTCTTTTTGCTTTTCCTCTTTCAGAACTCTGAGATTGAGCTCTAGTTTTATTCTTATTTTTATTTCGTTGCAGGTTGACTCCTGTCTTGGGAAGATGGGGGGAACAGTGTTCACATATGATTCCTGCTCCTGATTCCTTCATAGGACCTATGTCTATAGCTTCACTAGGTCATTCTTCTGTCTACTCAGATATAAATTGTATTATGTCACTTGCTTTAATACTTAATAACTCTTATTCAGTTTATAGTTTGAATTCCAACAGTAATAAGTCATAGGCCATCTCATCCCTTTTTTTTCATATTCTGCTCTGTATTTTTATAGTGATGTTTATTTTTATGATTTATTTTCTGTTTTTGGAAGAAAAATTGACTTTTGACCGTTTAATCTTAAAATGCTTTTTGCCATCAGGATCATGTTTTGGATAAATAGTGAATCAGTCTCATTCCTGTGGCTCTGTGGCCTTTACAACTACATCGTATTGATTGCGGGTAATGAATTGTCTTGACTAAAGATAAGGATAAATTGTTTGACACGATATTTCTATTGATAACCTTTGTGATACTTGCTGAGTAAATTAGAAAAAGGAGAATACCCAGGGATACACAAACGCATCACCTTGTTGCCATGAATAGTGTAAAGCTCTTAGCACATGTAAGATTTTTCTTCTACTGCAGCATTAGTTCTTTATTCATGTCAAAAATAACTTTATTGGTGTAAGATTTACAAATGAATAAAAATGTTCTTGGCCATAAGAAGGTCTAAGAGTGATCATGCTTTGTTTCTGGGTCTTTATTTGTTTTTTTTGTTTTTGTTTCAAGTACTGAGTATTTTAACAGAAGAGGCTGATTCTCTCGTGATTTCCAACTGCTAAAAATTTCCTTATCAAATATTTAATGGTGTCACCACACAAAAAATGAAACAAACAAAAAGTAAATCTTTCATTTCCCATAAGGACATAGGGTTTTGTTATGTTTACAAGTAACTGATGCATACATGGCAATAAGAAGTCAAAATATATTAAATTAGCACCTGTGAACGTGGGATGCTTTAAAAACTGAGGCGCAAGAAAATATGTTAGTCCAACAAAATTACCATCTTTTTGTTCAAGCCGACTCAGATTTATGTTTTTGTGAACTATTGAAAAGATCTCTGGAAGCCGTTGCTCCGTAGGTGTAATACATGTTGCTTTTGAGGCATTTGTTAGATACAGGTGTGTAAAAGCAGGCTGCAATGATGAAAACTTGATTGTTCGTTCTGTCTTACAGCTCTGCACACATCTTGATCTCACATAAAAAGAAAATATATCAACTCTGTTTTTTCATAAAATCGACATTTATTCGTTCATGTGGATCACAAACTGCATGTTCAGTTTAAAACACAAGTTCCTGCTAACGGCTTCACAGCTGTTGAAATATTTAATTATGAACTCGGTAAACTGCATCCACGACTGAAGCGGTGACATCAGCGATGTGCACACACACACACACACACACACGCACGCCTTATTTCTAGAGCCAAAATGCTATAAATAAAAAGCTTTAAAAACCAAATAGACAGTCTCGTTTTCCTATAAGCTTGACCTGGATCTTCATTACATAAATAAAATCTGTCACAACTTGCAACAAGCTGCATATTTTTTGCTCTTTAGTTTTACAAACACATTCCTTTGTTCATGTGTAGGGCAAATGTCCTACGACAGAATCACATAAAAACACATGCAGTTTTTCTATGTCTACTTAATGGCAAAAATATATAATATTCTGTTCTGCTCCTGAGTACTAAGTTCTATGCACATGCTCCGCTTTGCAGAAGGTGAACTTGCTTTCAAAATATTCAGCGTCTCATCTGTATGGGACTGAAATACAAAAATTTAATCCATGTTTCTTTTTTTAAAATCTGTGTTCTGTATTATTAAACAGGCCAAATAAGTGCAAACTATAATTATGTTTTCTGATCTTTACTTGATAGAACTGATGCCAAAGGAGTTGAATTATTCTTGTTTTGTTTTTTTTTGTTTTTTTTTAATGTAGTGATCCAAAAAGAGGAGTATCAGCTTCACGTAATTTGTCTTCATTTCATGGTGCTA
>JAOWBL010000022.1:14769494-14780023 GCA_028564865.1 Zenarchopterus dispar
TTGATAAAATACCAAGACTAGGGGGGCCTTAATATCCATCCATCCATCCATCCATCCATCCATCCATCCATCCATCCCTCTAGGGGTACACCTGGACAGCTTGTCTGCCCATTGCAGGGTACTGTTTTTATTTACAAATATGAAGGCTCAGTAAGAGCCAAATGATATTCTGTTTTAAAAATAAATTAATGGCCTGGTATATAAAATACAGCATATAATAAGATCCTCTTTGTTTTTACACACCTGCAGGGACTTACTGTGAGATTGGTCACAACAGCAGGTAAAGTGGAAGGAGAGGAAGAGTCACCTGTGTTGCAGTCTTTCCACGTTTTCTCTCAGTCTGGCTCGTAAATGTCGTATAGACACCTCCTTCTGTTGCAGGGGTGTAAGGTACTGCTCTGGAGTGGGCGGCTTGATCCCATGGTTGTCGCTGCAGGTGGTATGCTTTAACTGAAGCCTGAGCCAACAGAAATGAAAGTAAAGATAATTGAAACCACATCGTTTTTTTTCTTTTAAATTGTGGTTTTACTTCACAGCTGACTGGTAGTAAAATGTTTCTTTCTGTTGACATTGCTGCAGAACATTTAAGTAAATTAAACACCAAAATCACTCTGAAGCCTACTTGTGATTTTAAAGTGCCCCATTATGGTTCTTTTTGTTAATATAATTTCAGTGTACATACAAAAGCAGCTGAGAGATGCTGAAGTCTCAGCTTGTAAAAGACCTTGAAGAGGTCTGCAGTTCATCTCAGGGACAACACACAGACAGACAGTTACATTTATAGCTGCTGGCAGTTGAGACTGCCTAGTTCACCCACTTTAATCTTAAATGAGGAGTTGGAGATACAAGATATGAGTTATGGATGACACTTTTGATGATGAGACACTTTATTTAAAAAAAAATCAGTACTCTTACTGTTCAAAGAGAAGGTAAGAGTGTACAGTAGTGTCTCACCTGGGAGTGCTGGGAGTACTGGGATACGCCCGGGCTCTGGGGCTGCCCTCCGGAGCCCTCATCCGACCAGGGTACGTCTGAGGACTGGATGGGTCACCGTGGGAATATCTCCCACTGACACCGCTGGTTCCCACTGAGCGCCTTGCTCGTTTCAACATTAAAAGAAGACATCTTTAAACAGGATATGCAAGATGTTTTTGAGGTTTGAAAAAAAGACATACAAGAAGCAGAGGACTGTACCTGCGCTGGCTGGAGGATGGCTTTCGACTCGGAGTGAGAGACATTGATGTGAAAAGCGATGGTCCAAGCTTTCCACTGCTGTTTCTAGAGAGGAACACTGGGATCCATCACAACTAGACTGTTGTGACCGTTCCAAGAAGCAGAAAATATCAGAGTAAAACAAGCCAGTAAGTACATGACAACCAAATCTGCACATGATTCATAATGTAGGTAAACTAATCCCAAAAAAACTGCATGGAGTGATATTCGTTTCCCCCCCTTAACTGAGACTGTGTGTGTGCATGTGTCCATCTTCACTGCATTCTGGTGACAACAGTCTGACCCTCATAAAGAATCGTCTCGGCCCAGAGCAGATAAAGCCTCTTTTCTGAGCTGACACAAAGAGGACCAGTCAGTTCATGGTCTGCGTCTCTGCCACTGTCAGAGCGACACCATCCACAGACTCACAGAAACATGATTAAACACTCACTGCTGACAAATGACCACCAGAGAAGGTCTGAAACTTGGTGGCTGGCGGAGACATTTTACCTGTCTACAATGAATCACGAATGGGCAGTTATCGGCATTTAACAGAGCAGATGAGGTTTTCCTCCAATGGGTCACAGACACATAGCCTCAGATAAATAAGTTACATTTACTCTTAAATCCTCCTTAAAACTCACTGAGTAAACTGATGGAAAGACTGTATTTTTGTAACTCTCACTTTTTAACTAACAATACAAATATCCTGTTTCCTTTTTTACACCGTTGTATATTTTTGTTTTATTCCTCAGAACAGGCTTAAAACTGAAAATAAGGGTTAGTGTCTAAACGCGTCATGTTTTCAGAAAGTTATGCAGAGAAGACTTGATTGCTTTGTGTCAACTGGAGAATAGTTTTTAAACAAGCTTTTTGGATAACACCATTCACACAAGGACAGTGAAGTGCTTCTCCGTTAACAAGCCTGGGATCCTGGAAGACGGCTTAAAGAGCTGCTGAAAAAGATGAAACAAGGAATTATGGAGGAGCCAGCAGATACTTTGATGTTAAAACAGATTAATAAGCTGCTGCAGACGCTCAGTCATCCGGGTCAGAGTAACTCTCAAGGGCTTGAAACATGGCAACTGGGCTTCCTTTTCTTTTGCTCTTGGAGATGTTTTCCCGTCCTTTCACTGAATGGTTGTGTGTCTGGCCAGGTGTCCAGCAACCCAGGAGCTCCACATATTCTCACGTTTTCTCCTTAAACTGTTCAGCTTAGACTTCCAGTTCGAGTCAAGAGTCCTGTCATCTGCAGGAGCAGTCAGATGACTGCAGATGTGGGATGTGTTGGTGGTGGACCAGCTCCACAGAGAACTTTGTGGCATAGTGTGTGTGGAAACAATCATCTCACCTCGAAGGAAGAGCAGTAATAAGCCAAACCCCCCTTCCCTTTTGACAGAAAAGGTGAAGGCGGTATTATATTATCCATCTATCTGTTATCAGAACTGATTCTTTTTATTTAAGGTAACAGGGTCCGCTGGATGCTCTCCAAGCTCTCTTTGGGCAAAAGTCAGGAGTTCACCTTGGACAGTTCACTAGTCACTTCAAATGCATGTGTCAAATGAGCTTCTTTCTCTTCAAATTATGTCTGAAGAACTTCTCTAAAATGTTAAAAATGCACTTCTTACATAAGTAGTAACTTTTTAGCACCTTAGAAAGTCTGCTGAACATGCACTCGGCAGAATTTGTAATACATGAGAACATAATGCATTATTTATACACCAGCAAAAGCAACTAATTTTGTGGCTGTGTGGTTAAAGAGTTTTTCTCCACATCAAGTAAAGAAAGAATTGTCAGTATTTATAATGTCTTTTTTTTTTTTGAAAATCTCATCACACCCAGTTAAAGTCCCCACACACCAGTTTCATCTACTTTCCCCTCTCAAGCTTCTCATCCTAATGTTTTTCCCTCTAAATATGAACTCAAACACACACTAACATTCTCACCTGAAGATTATTCACACATTTAAGTTTGAAGTGGAGTCGGAAGGAAACTGGTCATGAAATTGACATGAAAGCACTTGAACGCTCATTGTTACCCTCCCAGAGGTAATGAGCTCGGTGTTATCTAACAACATCAATCCAAGCTGAGGACAAAATGTTCTTCTCTCCCCCTCAGAAGTCCCTGTAGCTTCGGAACCCTGCTGATCAATACATCTCTGTGGCACCTGGAGACACCACGGACCCGCGAGCCCACCGGCAGAGTGTCTCACTCGGTCCTATATTTAATTTCTAGGACGGTGGGTAGGAGATCTCGCCTCCCTCTCCTCTGTCTGAGCAACAAGTGGCAAGTGCTGGTGAGAAATACGCAATCGTCTTACGTAAGTGTGAGTGTCTGTGGACAGTGGAGGCGTACACGATCATCGCACGGTAGGCGGATGAAAGTGAGACCTGGCTTCAGTATAAACGCTGCACGGATGGCGCGTCCTTGAATCGTCGTGGAGTTAAATCACGGGAGTTAAACCACATCTGTCGCCTGCGGTGAAGCAGCTGAAAAGCAGGCGGTCAGAAAGTCTCACGATCGGTTCTGCGCAGCCGGATGACTCCCGAAACAAGGGGAACCGACACCTCAGGAGCTACTTCCCATTAAAGACAAAGGCTCAAGCCTCAAAAGCTGACGAACAAACGCAGCGCCAGATGCGCCCCACATACAATTGACAATGATCCCGCCAGAGCCGCGGATCTCCAAACAACCTTCTCCAACAAACGCAGACACGCAAAACGGACGCAGCCCGCCACTGACACGGTACCGTTTGGGCAGGTGGAAGCTGCGCACCGCGACAGAGCCTGGGTTCCTGCCCGACTGGATGCTCCCCGGCGACAGCAGGAAGAAAAGGTGCCGGTGGTCCTGATGAGAGTCCATCCTGCAGCCATGAAGCCCCTAGATGAAATGAGGCAACTGCGTCTGCTGCATCGCTGCTTCTTAAAGTGACAGTAGGGAGTCATGATGCCTCGTCTGTTGTCAGTGACGGCCACTAGTTTAAAAACCCCTTACCCACAACAAAAAACAGGCTCAGGGTGTTGAGGCTCCAGCTGGACTAGAAAGACACTCACACTTGAAATGATGGACGAAGGTGCACAGTTGTAACTAATGCAGATCACACATGTTGAATTAAGTCTGTTTTCTTCTCTATATCATCAACTATTTAAAAGCCATCCATTTTTTTAAATTTATTTTAATAAGTGCCACAATGAAAAACATCATAACAAAAATATATGCAATGACAAGGAACAGTTGCAGCTCCAAACTTCAAATTCTCAACTTAATTGCACTCACCAGCCACATTACTGGGAACACATCTAATAAACTGGTGCATGTACATTTGTACACCACTTTTATTAGGTACACCAAAGTAACTGGTGAGTGTAAGTAAAGTACTCCACAAATATAGTAAAGTGCTCACCCCTGAAAACATAAAGTTGTGTCAGAAGAGAAAAAGTGTGGGCTGCTCAACGTGCACAAAATGTATATTTTCAAAAAACACTAACACTGTTTTTTTTTTTTTTAAACATTCGGTAGCTTATCTGTCACCGGTATCAGTGAGGTGCCATGCAAGAAGCAACTGATTGTTTCTGTGTTTGAGTGTCCCAAAAGCTAGTCACCAAAAACAAATGTTCTAAAACACTTGTCTACAATACAGTTTTACTGTTTTTTGTTTTTAAACATGACAGAGATTCAAGACTCACCCAGGGTGGAACTCATATGTAACGTTTTAAATCTTGTGCTTGAAGCAAATCCAAGAGATCAGTTTGCAAAAGACTAACTGAAAATGAAGGACAGCGAAGGCCAGAAAGACCCACTCCTTGAGATAAAATGTTGTTATAATAAACAATTAAAAATAGCTTTGAATCTTTTGTTGTCCAAAAAATGTCAAAAACCTTAGAAAAAGAGCTTCAGAAGAAATGATCTTTTACTTAAACCGTCCTCATAAGTGAAAAAAACTTTAACACACACAATGTGTGTATAATTGAATGGAAGTGAGTTTTTCTTTTCACCCAGGCTCTGTGTTTAACCCAGAAACCTGCTTGATTGGTTTAAATATGTCCTGGCACAGTAACACAGAACCGTGTCACGTCTGTGTGAGGCAGAGCCAGCAGAACTATGACTATGAACCCCGGTTTTACTAATCGTAGAATTTGAGTCCAGGCGTGATGAATATGTCCTTGTATGGAGCACTCTGGTGAAGGTGGATGACTTGCTGCTTTTTCAAGAGCAGGAAGCAGTAAAAGGTGGTGGCGGCGTGGGTGCGAGTGCCTCCTTGACAGAGTTCCTCCAGACTGAATCTGGGGTCAGAGCTGCTCTGACTCTGCTGTGGAAACACACACACAAAAATTACATTTCCAAAAATCATCTCTGATCCTCTTTCTCATCGTCAAATCCTGGTGGCTGTTTATTTTTAAATATTAAATGGAGGAGGAAAGCTACTGATCTGTGTTGAGAACAGACTGCTCCGGCTCCGTAAAGGTAACAATCTGGCATGGTTGGTACTTCTGTGATTTAAATATCCAACTATTTATTTTTAGAACCTTACTTTTAGAGCATAATGAAGCCTCTGTGCTCGCCTGGTTATTCTGCGCTCTTCAAAGTCCTGGCTGTCCAGCATAGACTGCAGGTGGGAACAATAACATATTTCAATCACTGACAATGGGCACATTTCCAAGGCAACACAGGAAATAAACATCTGCCATCTGTTCAGTGCTGATAGACTACAGACTGTCTACTACCTCAGCTATCTTTAGACAATCATCCATGATTATTTCAGATTCAATCCACAGATATGAGTTAGTGGAAAGTGTAAGGAGAAAGGCCTCTCTCCATGATGCATCCTGACAAGCACCTGAGTGTGGAAGGATGCTGATTGATCACGCTGCTCCAAGTGAGATGGATGGACAAGCATAGAGTCCTCTGATGGGAGATCTGGATGAGGGCACTCTGACCTGCTCTCATCCTTCCAAACACACTCCACATATTAAAGACATGAAAACAAATGACTCAGCAGCCCCACCCCCCACCCACCCCTTCCAACCCAACACGTCAACCTGGCGTGCTAGTACTTACTTGTGGAGCATCTAAATAAGTCTCACAGCTGTGGCTCATGTCGTCCAGGGCTATCAACTGTTTTTTCTTTGTTTTTTTAGAACTTCCCGATAAATTTACAACACTGTTGTCTGTGTTGAGGGCACTGAGATCTCTCTGAGCTGTGACGTAAAAGTGCAGGGAAGGCAGAACAAAACACAAGACAATTGCTAGGACACAATAGCTATGAAAATTACAGCTATTAGACTTTATAATCCCCTCAGTGCTCATACAAGTTATTACCTTCTTGTTTCTCTTGCCGCATCTCCTCAATTTCCCCTCTTGCAATAAAATATTTTAGCTTGAAGATACTTTTGGCAAAGAGCTGCAAAGGCAATACTGAATCAAATATCGCAATGAATAGCAGTGTTTCACTTATTAGTACGCAGGTTATGAATAAGAATAAACTTGCTGGTGCAGCAATTGCCTTTTACCTCTTTCATCTGTGGATTTGTTACTGCAGAACACGGCTGTGAAAAGAGTTTTTCTGCAGCTCCACTCTCCTTCCACTGCATGAGCTGCACAGTCGGCGGGGCCATGTCCAAAGCTGCAAGCAGGTCTGAAGAGTCAGAAAGCTGCTCCCTGATGGATTCGTTGCTCAGCTCCTTAGTCTGGTCCACTACCAACTTCCGTTTCCTCTTGCTCACCTTCTTTTCTGAGTTTGCTAATGAAAAGCAGCAGAAGGTCATATGAGAGCTAGTTTTTGTTTAGCCAGATGTTAAATGTGCAACACAGAAAGGACTTGTTTGCCTCTCATTGCAAAGCAATCTTGTCATCTCTAAACACATAAAGACATTGGGAGGTTTAAGGATCCCAGGTTGGGTTGTTTGTGCCTACGAGTTACAGCCACAGGTTCTAGGGCAAAGGCAGCCTCCTCATTAACAATCAGAGTGGTTTCATTTAGTGCAGGGGTATCTGCCCTCACAGAATCTCGTCTGTCAGCATCTGGGAAATATATGTGTAAAACAGAAAAGTTGTCCACATCAAGCAGTTATCCAGAGGTGAGAACATAACTATACAACAAATGTAACACAAAATATCAGCACCTATTTGATGTGGATGATCATCCAGCGTAGAGCTCTTTTGATTTTCATTTTGCGGTACTTCTTGGAGGAAGTCTATGGTCTCAGCGCTATTGCAGGAGTTTGTCAGAAAGTCTACAGAAAAAAAAAATCATAAAATACCTCTTTAAATTGTCATAAAGAAGAAAAAGGAAAACCATTGTCAAAATAAGAGAAATAAGGTTTATTGATGACAGCCTTAGTGCTTGAATCTGTAGTGAACTGGGATGGCTTAAAAATGAGTGCAGGGAGTTATGGGAGTTTGAGTCGCTGGATATTAAAAACTGAAAGGCAGGTCGACTGAGCTGCCTCAGATATTGTTAGTGTCTTAATTCAAAGGAGGGATTTCTAAAAGAACATGTTCATAAGCATGTCCTTCAAAAAAAAAATCTGAAGCTAAAGAGACCAAACTTGTTTTTACAATAAAGAAGTACAAACCTATTAGTGAAGTAAAATACATAGTTTATGATCAGGGCACCCCAGGTTAAAGAGGGCAAGACCACATTATAGTTTCACATAAGTACGCAGAAATAACAGGCTATTAACTGCAGGTTCAAGTATAACAAATATTCTGAAATAAAGTGATAACCAATGGTTAAAGAGCAGGTGAGTGAAACTATATGGAAAACACAATGGGTTCTTGAACTGAGAAGTTTACAGAAATCATTGAATCACAAAGGACTGAATTCCCCAGCTCTTTTCTTTTCAGACACCAAAGATACTGCAGAAATGCTAGTTTTGGTGGACCAAGCTTGTGAAGAAAAATGGCCTTTTGGACTTGTTTAAACATGTGAATATAAGTTTTCTAAATTTCAACATAAAAGAAAGAAAGGTACAAACAAAGGTACCTGAGAAAAGCCTACAAAACAAGATTTTTTATAGTTCATTTGAAATTTGAGTTAATTAATAGTTAATAATAACTAATTATTATTAACTATGAACTAAGCTACCAAATGTTAAAATTATTATTAATTAATTAAATAATTAATAGTTAATTTGAATCTTTTTCTTTTAGAATTTTACTACTAATACATATAAAAAATGTATTCTAATCAATTCACACAGACTACCAAGAAGGTCAAATCCTTTATCCTCGTCCCCAAAAGCATCTGTGTGTTGTCCGAAGCTCTCAAAGCTCCCATCCAGCAGAGTATTTGCATTTACCAGGGACTCTTCTCCGGCTTATCAGAAGAAAGAAAAGAAGGGGACAGAAGAAAAAAAAATCAGTTTCAATTGTGAGCTTCAACAGAAACAAATCACTATGAAAATTAAGTTATGCTGTTCAAAAAACAAAAAAAAAAAAACAGAAGAGGAGGTATGTTCACAGATTAAAAGCAAATGAATCATATTTAAATCAGTTAACATAAAATGAGAACAATCTGGTTCTTACCAATGTCTGCAAAGTTCAGAAAGCCATGTTCAAAATCCTCTTTCAGGGTGATTTCCTCTGATCGACTCTGGTTTAGTGAAAAATGGTCCACAATATCTATGTTTCTGTTGTCCCAGCATGGACACAACACAGTGTGGGCACAAACAAAATGTATAGTAGGAATTTATTACAGGTTTAAAAACCTAACTGAAGATCAGGTATTCAAAACATAAGAGACATAGGTGTTAAAAAGAAGAAGAAAAAAAAGATTTTTCATTTACTCATCTCTCACTTAACTGTAGCGTAAACTGACAAGAGACCAAGAGTTTAACAGGGTGGGATGTACTGGAGAAAAAGTGAATATGTTACCTGGGTTGTGGTAACTCGGCATCAAAGGCAGTGAAATCCTCAATCAATGTGATTGCTTTTATTGTGGCCTCGAGCCCCTCCACTGGCAGATCTGTCTGACCTAGGGTGTTGAAAAGAAAGAATGCAAGTAACACAAACCTACAATGAGTCTTAAAAATGATTTGAAAGAAAAAGGTATTGCTTTGGGAGACATAAAAAAGAGAAAAGAAGAAAAATTAAAACGTAGTGTGAAAAAAAAAAAACATTACAGAATAAACAACACCAGGCATATAAAACTGTTAAAAGCAACCTGCATGACAATTGCTCAGTGTTTGAAGCGCTAAGCAACATTGAAACCCACCAGAACAGAGATTAACGGTGTTATGAAGAAGATCTCATTCAAACTAAGCAAAAAGTTCTCATTAACTCTTTGACGTCTCATCTGTTGGGCCTTAAGACATTCTGTCGTCTTAATTATTAAGTCCCCATGTGTAGACTGGGAAAACTAACATCTAATTCAATCCAGCTTATATGGAAACATCTGAGATTTAATGTATGTATTTTATTGTCCCCTATGGTGAAAAAAGGAAGAAAAAAAAAGAGAGAGGAAAAATTGGTCACCTGGCCTGAATGCTATTTTAATTCTGACCAGGGCTTCACTGCAGTCTGCCAGGAGATACTTTGCTTTCCTGGAGTAGATCCTGACCACACCAAGGAGCAGGTGGCCAGAGGTACGCAGACCAATTTTCATCTGCACGGAGCACATATTCACACACTGGCTGTAAGTAATCAAAGAACCTGTAGATTTGATGTTGTGTTTTGAAAAGGGGCACCTTTGGAGAAATGATGTCTCTGATGGTAGTTTCCAAATTGCATTCAAACACATGTGATTTGGTGAGTTTCCTCTCCCAGTGTGCTGCCAGCCAAATTTTAGCCAGAGGTCCACGTTTGGACGTAAACAACTGCGTGTAGAACATCATGCTGGAAACACGGGAGGGATCAAGCACAGCATAAATAAAAACATATTTGAGTCTGTGTTATTTAAATTCGAATGACAACAAAAACACAGATGATTAATTCAGTGAACTATTACTGCTAACTAAGTCGAAGTTTCTTAGGTCAAAGTCAGCTAACGTTAGCAGCAACTTCTTAGCTAAAAATGCCATGACAGGTTAGTTTTCTAAACGTCATTCTGCGACACCACCTTCAGTGTTGTTCACAATTGAAATACACACTTAACTTTTGTTTTACTTTACTCCACGAAAAGAACAACTTTATTGTATTAGTCTACCTTAACTTTGAGTGCGCCGAAATTTCTTTTGACAACTCTGGGGTGCTTGTTGCCGCGAGGCGTATCCCGTTGTTACCTAGCAACGACTTCCGCCTCCAATCTGACGACCGACATTGAACAAAAAAGTTTTCCTAGAACTATTAATAAGAGATGACAGTCACAGGTTCACTAT
>JAOWBL010000022.1:14791439-14805881 GCA_028564865.1 Zenarchopterus dispar
GTGGAACACTGGGGAGGGGGGGGGGCCCATGTGAGATCTTCTTGTCCTGGGCCCCAGCAAGTCTGTCAACTGGCCTGATTGTGGAGCACTACTTGATTACTCCTATTTGATTTTACACTTCACACCATTTCAGAAGAAATATAGTACTACTATCCCTCCATCCACTCTCTATACCCACTCACTGGATGCTAATGCCTGTTCCAGCTGCTGCTGGGTGAAAATCACACTGGTCAGGTGGGCAGACCATCGCAGTGTTAGTGACAAACCAGCATTTACCCACAGTCCATCTCTGCTCAATTTAGCATCATCAATATATTTTACTTTATCCTTGCGTGCAATTTAAATCTTTAGATAATAGCTCATTTGAAGATAAAGAGAAGACACAGTTTATGAAATAAAATAAAATAAAATAAAATGTATTTCGGTTATTTAGGGTTTTTTTTTTTTTTGGACTTATCTTACAAAATCTGGTCTGGGTCATATTTCAGATGTCTGTTAGTTATCAACGATGATAGGAGATATTTATATCTTCTCATACCTGGAGACCAGGTCGAAACTAGGTGAAAACCAGGTGGAGACCAGGTGGAGACCAGGTGGAGACGTGCCGAACCGTCTCCACATATTTCTGGGAACGTTCTCATTTAACGCCCCCATGTGGTCAGAAGCGGCATTGCTAAATAGGCTTTAACTAAGTTTAAAAAAACAACAAAAACAG
This sequence comes from Zenarchopterus dispar, assembly GCA_028564865.1. Classification (NCBI taxonomy): domain Eukaryota; kingdom Metazoa; phylum Chordata; class Actinopteri; order Beloniformes; family Zenarchopteridae; genus Zenarchopterus; species Zenarchopterus dispar. The sequence continues at coordinate 14,792,155 of JAOWBL010000022.1, forward strand.
GGCCTCCACTTTGTCAAAAAGGTCAAAGCAATCCTCTACCTTTACAACTAATTATACTTTAAATATAATTCTGCTGCCCTTAAGGAGTTTCGATGTAAAACATTTACTATTAAAAAGGTTGAAGGAGTAAAAAGATGCAGATAGTTTTGGCTAATTCTTGACAGCCATCCTTAACTGTAAACATGTGGCCAAGAAAGAAGGAGCAGGTGGGAGCACTCATATTGACTCTGTGATATCTGTCTTCCAGCTCTTCGGCTCTAATCTCACCGAGTCCATCAAAGAGTGGGCGTGTCGCCCACGGGCCCACACAAAGATCCTCTTCCTAAAGAAAAGGCAAGCGGAAACTCCGTATGGTGGATGCTTTGGTGATGAGAAGACTCTTCCTTCTCTGCTCTCCAGAGCCTCCGCTGGCTGCGTTAATTACAGGGCCCGGGGCCGCACTCTGAGCTCACTGCGCTCACGCACGCTCCTGAGAAAAAGCCGCTCGCCTGATTCTCACGACGCAAAAATAAAAACAACACACAGGATTACGCCGACTCGCGAGAGCGCTCGCACGCCCCTGAGCTCCAGTCAGCCAGCTGCTCCGCCACATTCCTACCTGTCTTCAGCAACTTCAGCTCAGGCACACCGGAAGACAGCGACGCCGACGAGGACGTGGGCTGGTTTTAAGACTTTCCCACCTCCAGCCAGACCCGCAGCAGACTAGAGGATGTGGAGCGGAGCTGCGAGACGCAGCTGAAACTTTTACCGGCTTTTACGCACCGTGGAGAGGAGGTGAGGTGGACGCAGGAGCTCCGGAGACAATGGGAGACTTTCACTAGATTCACACCGGCTCGGATTCACCATGGCTGTGGACGGTAGGAAGCTTTTCCATCGCTCAGGATTTTTGTTTTAAATAACCTATGGTTACTGGGTGCACATTAGTCGGTTCCTTTAACGCAACACTTGTTAAACCAGTTTATCAGGTAGACTACGTGCTTGACAGCTGCTGCGCCAAAACTCACAGGATGGCATGAAGACAGGAGGAGGTCAGACGCTCCATTAGCAGCCCAAAAACCCGGGCTACATCTTCATAAAATTATACCACACATCTATGGAGGGTAACCGTAAGGCAGGGTCATGTGAACGCCTGCGGCCACGGACGCGCTGTGAGAGACAGACAAAGGAGAAGTCTGCTGATGGACAGTGACAGGGTGCTGAAACGCATCAGAAGACACCAGTTTTTCTTGTCTGATTCAGTTTGCTCTTAATCCCCGCAGCTTCCCTTTAGAGCCCTTATTTGTAGATTTTGAAGGAGGGAAAGCTTACCATGAGAAAGTTAAACAATGTAAAACCCCACTAAGAGGAGCTTTGTTTGTGTTGAGTACATTTGATGAAAATGCCACATAAAAAACATAGCATACATACATATATCTCCACACTGTAAATCTTTTTTTTTTTTTTTTTGTAATGCTTTGCTTCATGAAAGTGTTTTGTTTCTGTGCAGTGCCCCTTAGTTAATGAGAACCGTTTCCTCCCAGATAAAGGAGAACAAGGAAATCTAAAGAGGAAAAGAAAAAGACTCTGACAAATGCTTTTAATTATGTGTTTTAAATCAGTGAGACAGGCACTTTAGTGTTTACAGCAGCAGCCTTGCTGAGACGCCCTCTAAACCAGCGTTCATATGCTAAAGGTTTCGGAGTAAAACCTGAAGGCAAAGCAAAAAAATGGCTTCCAGAGTTTTATTCATGATAACCTGATGATGTTGGCATGCCTTAATGATTGCAGGACTCAGTTTGGCGCTGCTTCTCAGCGGGAGACTTGGATGACAGAAAAAGAGAGGCACAAAGCTAGAAACACAAAGACACTCTTTCATCTCAAAAATTCCTTCCCCCTGACAATCTCTCACCTTCTTTGGGCCAACTTCAGATATTAATAAATGCACATAAAAACGGCTGTACACATAGTATTTCCTAAACTCAGTGGAAAAAAGAAAAATCCCTCTATTCTGGCTCATGAATCCGTAATGACCCGTGGCTCTCTGCCAGAATCTGTGCAGTAATGGCGTGTTTACTGTAGTTCTACACTCTTTAATTACTGGATGTTGCAAAAGCCACCTGCTGTTGAGAGGGCTTGGATATCTGCCTGTGGGCCTCCCTGTAATGATGAGAAGGTGGCTTGTTCTCACTACCAGAGCACTGGCTCCCAGGATTGTCTCGCTGTTAAAAGAGCAGGTATTGATAATATTGACATCGTCCTTAAATGACAGTTTCTCCTGATTTTAACAACTTTTGTTTTCAAGTCATGTAGAGTTTTCTTTTTTTTTTCCACACCATATCTCGTGTGTTATTTCTCTTATTATCGTTGTTATTATCTTTTTTGTCTGATTATAATGCTTGCCACCTCTATCCTTCCAGCTGCATCCAGTTTCAGTTTCTGTAGGCCAGCTGTGGAGTACAGAGCTCTCCCTGAGGACTTCAAGCAACAACTGAGTCGACGCACCGGTGGGAACCTAACGTGGCATGAAGGCCGCGGACAGAAAACAGCAGGAGGCAGAACAGTCAAGCTTCTTCAGCAGCCGGGAACAGAGTCCCTGCAGGTACCGAACACCTGCATGACCTAAACATGTCAAACAGCACACCTGATTCATGGTGTGATCACAGCCTCGGGTTTTCTTTCCTATCCACAAGACTTGAGATTCATGTTTTGCTTTTGTTTTTGGTTTTTTTTTTCCTGCTTCATTGAGAGTGATGAAATTAGACAAAGTTTGTCCAATTTCATCACCTCCTAACAGGATAGTTTCAAGCTGATGTAGCTTCGAGCCAAATTGAACTTATAATCTGCTTTTCCTTCTTGGGTCAACATTTTAATGGCAGGCTGGTAGTGTTTTTGTGTGGCGCAAATTACTTGTGTCTTGAATTACATTGTTTACAGAAAACTCTCCAATAAAGCCCACATTGATGGGAAATGCCGTGGCAGCAGCTGATAAACAGTTGCTGTGTAAAATATTAGAGCAATAAAAATTCAAATTCCCTGTCTTTATAACTGACAGGCTTCGCTTATAAAAAGGTTCTGCCTAATACGAGGAACCTTTTCTTTCACTTGTGACTTGCGTCAGTTGTATATTTCTTTGTTTCCTCACGTGTCTGTGTTATTTTTGTGCGAGGAAGTGCTCAAATTAATTTGTTTGCGTAAGTCAAGGGGAAATATTCAGCAGAGCTGCAGGCTAACGTTTCTCACTACCAGCACACTTCAATTAAATGCAATACAACAGTTTAATGCTCTTTTTTTAAACATTTTAGCTGCTTTGCTGATAAATGATTTAGCAGTAAACAGGCTGCAGAAAATGTTACCCTAAATAGGAATAAGCGGGTGAAGATGATGAGATGGACGTTAAACTACTTTTCTTAAACTCGGGGGTCAAGGAGGCTACTGCTTATTTCTGATCCTTTCCTTTAAAATGAAAAACGGGTTTGGTTTTTGTGATGGCTAAATTATAAATTCATTACCAAAACATTTATTACTAATCAAATTACAGTGACAGAAGTACTCATGTGAAATACTCATCACATCTTTTTCAAAACGATTAAAAGTGAACTGTGGATGTAATGAATTGCATCTCATCTTTACAGCCTTGCTGATGTCTTGAATTTGATCATCACCTCAGCCTCTTCTTTAGACGGAGTAGTTGACGACGTGGGCAGATGCTGCACTTTATGGGAGCATCTGTTTATGTGCGGTTAATGCATCATGATGGTGTTGCACTTTTATTCGTCAAGCTTGTGGGCGAGTTGGGAAACTTTTATGACTGTTGTTGGACTAATAAAAAGCAGTACATGACATACTCTGCATTTGATTTTTTTCCCTAATATCTTTAGTTCAAAAACTGTGAGCGTATCGTGTTTGGATTTATTATCTTTTTCAAATTGAGATCACTTGCTGATTTTACATCTTATCCTCCTCAAATTTTTGGGACTTGAAACATCCTAACTGTTGCTGTGATTCCGGCGCTTTATTCTTTAGGAGGTAGTTTATTTCCTGTAGGATGCTGCATCGTATCTGTCTGGCAGTTACCACCTCGGTCAAAGCCAACGTTAGGGTCATCAAGGCATAAAGATGAAAATGTTTTTTTATCACTCGTCCCTTAACTGGCCATTGGTTTGACATGCTCCAGTCCCCTCAAGGCGTGCTCTGAAAGCTGTGTGAACTGTGGCCCAACATTTTATTACTCTTTGGAAAAGCACAAACCCTTGTTTATTTTTAAAATGCTACATCTGGCCTTCCAGCTTGGAAAGAGAAGTTCACTCTTCCCCAGGCAGCTGCCTCTGCTCTCACTCACATACGGACAGTTGACTTCCTGCGTCAGCACACTTTTGTCAGCATTTCACAGCAAACCTTTCTCTTTAGTATTAAATGTCTGAACCTTTCAGTTGCCAATGCAGGTGTTTCCCCTGTTATAATTACGCTGCGGCTATTTAGCGATGGAAAAATGCTAAATCTAAAAGTGACACAAGATGGATGGGGGATGGTTTTGGGTGCTGCTTCATACCATCTGTGACTTGAAAATGTCCTACGTTTCAATGTCAGGACTCAAAGGTAGAACATAAAGTGTATTTAGATAACAAGTTGTGTCCATATGCTGATGGACGGGCACCTCGGTTAAAACACCTGAGGTATGTCGTAAATAAAGAAAAGGCTGCATTCACTCTTAGACCCGCAGAGCCGTGTCTTCTTTGATAAATCTCATCATGAATGTTCTTTTTTTAAATCCACTTTCATGTAAAAATACCCCTTGACCCTCAAATGTATTTAGTTGCCCTTTAAGTATTCGTAAAGAATTAATAAATGCAGCTTATTTGAAATAGACAGAGACTTCAATGAAAAGGAAAACAGTGTAGAAGTATTATTTTACCAAATGTGAAAGAGAAACGTGATGAAGAAGTGGATAAAAAGTCTTAAATGTCTTTTAATTCACAGTGGAGAACCAGACATCCTAACCTATAACCTTTATGCCCCACTGTAATTACTTATAGTGGTCCCAATTAACAGAAAAATAAAAACATAAGAACTGACTTTAAAAACTGGCAAAAACAACTAAGGCTTTGTGGGACTGGCCAACGTTTCATGTTAACTTTGTTCTCACTTTTAAATCTTACTTTCATTTCCACTTCACCACAAGAGAATTAATCTACTAAAATATTCTGTGTGTGTGTGTTGTACATATTATGTATATGTGCATATCCAGTATGTAGCATGGACATCTCCTTTAATGATATGATTTATGCATACATATACATTTATATCAACTTTTTGTATTTTGTTTTTAACCTATTCTCTGTATTTTTGCACCGTGGGTTGGAGAGACACATCCTTTTTGATTCCTGTGTATGTATTCACAAACTGCAGGAATTGACATTAAAAAGCTTGAATCTTGAAAAATCTTACGTGAAAAGATGACGAGGTGCTTGAGCATGAACATGCAGGTTCTGGATCTGAAGGGATCTGGATGAAAGAGAAGGTCAGATTAATGTTTGACGTCTCTCTTTCCCTGGTAGCCATCAGGTTTTGTAGATTTGTGTTTTCATAGTTTTTATAAAAGTTATGAAATCTACGAAAACTATGACAAGGAGCTTTTGATCACCTCTGATTTCGACTCTCACAGTAGTTTCATGACTGCTGGGGATGATGTATGACTAAATGGTTATACCAGGCAAAAACAAGAAGTTATTTATTTTATTGTGGAGTAGACAGTATTGTCTAATTGTCATCAAAGAAGAAAGGTTAGCAAGCTCCAGTCTGTTTTAGCCAGCAGCTGCTAAAAGGAACAAGCCAAACATACAAGAGCCTTAATGGCATAAAGTAGTCTGTTATCACAGCAAAAAGGGCCTTTGGTAATTACCTGTTGATCGAGAGATATCATGAATTATTTTCAGCCATGGCCAGTCTTGGCTTTCACACAGAAATTATCCTTTTTGTAAAAATGTAAAAATCCGTACTACATCAGCAGAATACTAATCTTACACTTGAACAGTGTTGAGAAGTGTTCAAATTTCAGCTCGACTTTAATCGATGTTATCAGCGACTGTGGGTACCCGGTATGCACAAATCCTTTCTTGTATTGATACAAATGTCATTTAATTGAAATCATTGATCTCACTCATGCAGTGGTTTGTGTTTTCAGATTTTCTTTTAGTAATCTATTTCAAATAAGTTATTCTTATACTGCGTGTCAGTCAGACATTTAAAAACAAAAAAGACACTCAAAAATAACCTAAAAGCATTATCAGTAACCTTCTCTATTTCCCGTTGGTCTCTGAGCACATGAGGATGACCTTTGCTGCTGTTCAGCAGCTCTCCTCTCTGACATCTGTGCAGCAAAGTCTGAAAGAAAAAAAAAGAAAATCTGGCAAATGCGACTGGTCATCTTTCTTTGTTACAAATGGGCACTTTGTTAACAGAGAATGGAAGTTGCTCTCCCCCCAGCGGGTTATTGGGCTCCAGCAGCCTTTTAGCTCTGCTTTAAATAGCACGGGTCTTCCGATGCTCAGTCTGCGCTGCAGCATCAATGTGTGTGTTCACTGAGCGCAGACAGACATGGCATCCAGTCCATCACTGGTGTTTCAGGGTAATAAAGAGTAAGCCTTTCTCATATTCATCTTTTTATGTGAAACGTTGCCAGATCCATGTCCCGTATTCATTCTGCTCCAGTTTAAATTAAAGTTTCTTGTTATCTGATGCGGCATTGTCTGCTCACACAGTCAGTGTTTTCAAAAGGGACTGACTACTGATGCAGTAGACCGGCCTCATTTAAAGCCCTCGGTTACAAGTCGGAGAGCGTGCGCTTTTGTCTTCACCCCATGAAAGGCTCTTTTAAAGGCTGGTCAGAGCAGAAGCTAAAGCTGCAAACATAGAACTGGACCGGGCTGATAACAGACTTGTATTCAGTGCTTTGGCCACTCGCTTCTATCCTCTTCAGCAATGGGAACGGATGTTTTTATTTACAGAGCAGATTTCCTTACAAGTAAAATGAATCTGCTTAACAAGGAAAGACAAAACATGAGAAGACGACCGATACTGATGAATTCAAACATAACCACAACAACGTAAACTTCTGTGAACAAGTCATTACATTTCAAAGAATCTCCCCAACCCCAAAAAAACAAAAAACGTAAGTTATTACAGTATAACACAATATTTAGTGGGGGGTTTATGTTACATGTCAGTGTGGATAAGAGAGTCATCATTATATTAATACAGTGTATACGTCTGAATAAGTCAAGATGTAAAGTGAACAGTCATCATAAACTCTTTTCTCAGTTGTCCCATAAATGAAAGCCAGCCTCTTTTATGTTACATCATAAAATCTTAAGTTGAGGAAATGCTGAATCTGATCAATTTTTAAAGCAGATTTACTGATCAAAGGCACGTTTTGATTATTCCTGCACAGTTCCACATCCTGTACATCTTTGAGATTAAAGAGCGAGCTCTTGAGATCACACGTCTCTCTTGTTGATCCGTTGCTGAAGCAGGAGGTGCCGTTGCTGCCGTGTTTGCTGATCTTCCAGACATCTTGGAGACTCAAATCTGCACGGTGTGTTTGATGTGCTTGCACATATGGTCCTGATCACCCAAGTGGGCCTTAATGAGTTTGGAATGTGTGCTAAGTCTAATATAGGAGTAATCTGGTCTCCTGATGTGTACTAAACGTATCCATGGTATGCACAGCTGTAGTGTGTGTCAGTGTTTGAGTTGATCTTATGATCCTCATGGCAGATGCCCGATTAATTTCCAGTTCCTGCAAAAGTCTTGCATCATGAAAAAAACCCAGTGTGCGTGGATTTGAAGATACTACTTCAAAGATGTGATCATCTGATGCCACAGGCCATTAGCAGACATGAAACAGTAGCTTTAAATGGGAGGTCTAGTTTCTCCTCTTTTCAGCAAGACACTGTTATTCCACTGGTCATATTTCATGCAACGTTTGAAGTTTACCACTTGGAGTTAAAAGCCACTAACTGTGCAACTTTACCAGTTAAAGAGCAATATAGTGGTGCTTGAAAGTTTTATTTCCTGTATTTCTGCCTAAAAGTAACTAAAACACATTTATTACATTTCCACACCAGTCCTTAAAGTAGATTTTTAAAAAAGCACAGGGTCACTCCTTTCACTCAAATCCTCCCACATTTCTTAAGTTTATTAACGTTAACATTTCACTGGACATGTGGGTGTGCTAAAATTGTTCTTTAAACTTTGCTGCTATATTTCATAACTCCTTGTTTTATTATTGCTGGTCAGCTGTTATCCAATGCTAGACTAACGTGATTACACAAGATCCTTATGTGGTCATGTCCTCATCCAACTGTGTTAGTTTTCTGTCCTCAATCAATTATAGTGGGTTTTACAGCTTAATAGGTGTCTAACATACTTTAGTCATATTACACCGGGTGTTCCTCTAAAGAGTTTAATTAGAAGATGCAACTCTTTTCTCTTAAACAAAGAAGCAATAAAGCAAAGCTGGCAGGCTGTTAGGTTGGTATCTTTCTGCAGGACATAGCTTTGTTGGTAACCAATGTGAGTGAGACATGAAGTCAATTCACCAACCAAGTGAAACTACTTTTCTTTTTCTTTTTTTTCTTTTTTTTTTTTATTTAGACTTGGTGTGTAAAGGACTCAAATGCAGGAGATGGCATCAGCAGCAGGAGTTTCAAAACAAAAAAAAGCACTTTATTTAAGAAAAAACTGCACTAGCAGGAAAACAAAGAACATGCAGAAAGGGGTCCACTAGAAAAAAAAACAACCAGGTAGCAAAAGCAAACAGATGGGTTGAAAAACAGATGGACCAGCAGGGAAGAAGGAAAGATGAGACAATGTGTAGGTGGGATGACAAGACACATGTGGGTACAATCAGGACAGATGGGAACAAGGAAAATCAAACTGGAACTAAAGAAGATGAGATGGACTTTAAAAAATAAAAACAGGAACTAGAATAAAAAAACAAGGAAATCTAAGACAAACAAAAGGAGAAATCAGAACCCTAACACAAACACCTCTAAACCATGACATCTGGGCTGAGCTAGAACAGCTGTTTTCCACAGTTTCAGTTTATGTGCTTGACTAAGGTTGTTGTTTATCGACTTCATCTTCATATCTTTTCTTAAATGAAATTTTATAAATTCCTGCTTGTGTTTTTATCCACAGTATCGCTCCAGTGACCGTTATGGGATATACCACACCAGCCCAACACAGCCCAGCTTGATCCGTCCTGTTGTGATGTGGTCACAGCAAGATGTTTGCAAATGGCTGAAGAAACACTGTCCACACAACTACCTGACCTACGTGGAGGCGTTCTCCCAGCACGCCATCACAGGTTGCTCTACAAACACAATAACTAGACGAACAGTACGACTGGGTGGTGTGTTAAAGGAGATTATAAATTGTGTTTCACACTTCAGGTCGTGCACTGTTACGTCTGAATGGTGAGAAGCTGGAGAGGATGGGCTTAGTGCAAGAGACACTTCGACAGGAGCTGCTGCAGCAGGTGCTGCAGCTTCAGGTGCAAGAGGAGGGACGCAACCTGCAGCTGCTCAGCAGAGGTGAGGTTTAGGGGGTACGGAGGTAGAGGGGTATCAGAACTGAACCAGTGCTGCACATATCCTGCAGACCTGAGAAGCTCCAGAGGGATGTTTGTATGTAAGAGTTGCTGCTTGGCCATGCTCTTCTCCTGATCTGTATGTTGCTCCCAACATGCCTTTCGGTACATTCAAATTCATGTGCAGCTGATATGAAAATCAGAGTAGTCGCCAAGTAAACTCATCTGTCATTCTCAATGTTGAGTAAACCAGACAGAAATTTTCCAGAGTAGTTTTTGCATCATCTGCTGCTTCCTGTGAGCCCTAGATAAGCGCTCCCCAGCCACATGCCCCCCACCCCCACTCCCCTCTCCACACACACACAAACACACTCAAGCAAAGAGAGCACATCTTTAGCACAGATTTTCATTCTGATGAGTGAAAGTCTGAACTACAACTGCAGGAAAAAATCTGGGAAAAAAGGAGAGATGTTGTGTTCATGTATGCAGTTCTTTATTCTGATTGTATTCTTGATCCTTTTTTTTATATTTATTTTCTAGCAGAGAGCGACATTAGAACATCAGTACACATACCTAGCAGATACAAAATGATATTTAATAGCCTTAGTTTAAATACATTTTTATGTAAATTGTCCTAAATATTGACAACAATTGTGAAAATGAAAAAATAGCATGCTATCAATGTTCATAACATCCTCTTTCATTTGAAAAATTGAATATTGCTTTTCTCTGCTTGTATACAATGACAGCCTACAGCCCCCCTTTAATTTGAAATAATTAGATTATTTGGCTTCATAATAGCTGAACATGACAATAAATTAATTAAAAGAACAAATGACAAAATATTAAAACCTGCCAACAGAATAATGAATAGTCCTTTCTTCTCATTCTGTGGATTTGTTGAATTTGTTACTTTAATGTAATGTAAAAATCATGTTCTTCTGTATTACAAAGGGTTGTACGCTGGACTATTTCTTGCCTGTGGCAACTGCTCAAAGACACAGCTCCCTTTTGATAACAGGAAATTGTTGCTTTTACACTTTGGTTTTTGTCTAGAGTGGGAGTGGGCAATTTCAGTCCTCGAAGGCTGCATTTTTAGATGTTTCTCTGCTTTAATACACCTGATTCAAATTATTGGTTGACATCGAGGTCTGCACAAGTCTCTTAATGATCCAGACATTTGTATCAGGGAGTGATGAAACAGGAAAACAACATACATGACAGCGGTCCTCGAGGACCGGAGTTTCCCGCCCTATGGTCTAGACCCACAAGATGTTATTAAGTGGGTTTTGTTAACCGCTGGACAGGCCAGGCTAGCTGTTTGCAGTAATTATGCTAAGCTTGGATAACCAGGGGCTTGCTGCAGCTCAGATACATGTTGAAAGATATGCATTGTAGATCCTGACTTTAAAATCAAAAAAGTAAAAATAAATAACAGAATCAATCTCCCTCTCTTACAGGTTCTTTTGGAAAGATTTCATAAATGGAAAAAGAGGACATTGTGGATATATATTTAAAAAACTCCACAGCTTTTATGACTCCATATGGGAAAGGAGGTGCATCTTTGTGTGATAGCTGCAAAAAGAGGACACTGTGGATCTCTAATTATAAAAACTGTGATGTGAATTAGATCTGTGGGATAAATGCATCCAGCCGGTGATGATGTCCAGGACGATGCTGTAAATGGATTTCTGGCAGCTTTTCCTTCCACGTCTTCATGTCAGACAAACAAAATCTTTAAAGACTGACGGTGAACTGTGATTTTAAAAAAAAAGCATTGTGACAATCGGCTTTGTCACTTTATTGATGTATTCTGTGCTGAATTATTATTGATATTCATGTCTAACTGTACTCCCGACTGTTTTTAAATGTCAAGGGAAAAGTGATAAATTAATAAAATAAACATCTGAGGTTTATTGTCATTATTATATTCCTCTAGATTTGAAAGGTCAACATTAGCGCATGACGTGACACTGAACTACGTGTACATTATATAAAACTACAGTACCCACAATGCCTCAGTGCGCATAAAAAGTAATCCATGGCTCCAACCAGCCGATGCCGGCTCCGACCTCGCAGGATCCTGATGGATGCAGAGAGACTGAAAATAATGTCGTCTCGCTCTGACAGGTAAAGGATAGCCTCCTATCAACATTTTTCATAAATGTTTGAACTCTTCATACCAAGTGAACACAAAAATTTGTCGTTGTGAATTGGCTCTCGTCCGCAGCACCGTCCTCATCTTGTGATGTAACGCGAACCGCACTGGTACCGTCTCCTTCCTCTCCTCATGTAAACAAACTAAACACAAAACACCAGCCCGGTTCCGTTTAAAACAAGGCTCTGAGACAGTGGTGGGTTTAGACTCGTCAAATGTATTGAAACAAGAGTTCATCAAAAGTAGGGGAGCTGCGTGACGTAATGTCGTGCGTCACAGACTGATGGGAAACCTCTAGAAAGAGTTAAACTTGAATTAAACCATAAATTGTATGAAACAATTAAAATCCGATTGATCAGGTCTCTTAGAGTGAAAATGATCACAGCTTGTCAAAACGTGTGGCCTCTTGACTACTCTGTAAATTTACAGTTGGGTTATCTGATAGAATATCTTTTTTCGTTGTTTAATTATTTTACCTAAATTTATTCCACCTTTTTATTTTTTTTTTAATTTAAAAATGTATCTCCTATTTGGTGCAGATATACAGCAAAATTATAACAAAACATCTTTCATAATAAAGAATAAAATAAAAATAGACAAAATACTTTATTTGTGAGTTGTTTTGTGGAAAATAAGTGTATATAAACAAAAAAATGTGGCTTAATGATAAAATATTCATAATGTTAGAGTTACTTATTTTGCTAATAAGTAAACAAACATTCATAAAGCCTGTTGAATATTTGCCCTCAATCATCTGTGCCATAGTTGAGTCTTCAGATGTCACATGAAGGTATTAAAAAGTGTTGTATTTGTATTTTGAATAAACTAGTGCAAAGTGGAAGTACAAAAGAAAACTCAAGTATAGCTCAAAACTGTGTTTTAATAAAGGTATATTCAGCATACCAGTTCTCATAAAACGCTGGAGCCCATGCCGTTTTTGTCGGATCTCAACTATGAAAGTTGCGAAACACCAACATCTCTGTTTGAGATTTCAAATCTTCAAAGAAATTTTAATGTCAGACAAAGATAACCAGAGTGAATACAAAATGTGATTTTTAAACAATCCTTTTGTTCATTAAGATTAAAAAGAGCTATCCAAATCAGCCAGGCCTTATGTCAAAAAAGTAATTGCCCCCTAAACCTAATAACTGGTTGGTATTAGTCAAGCGTTAGTGATTAGTAGGGGGGGGGGGTTTACACATCACTGTGGAGGAGTTTTGGCCCACTCATTTTATCAGAATTGTTGTAATTCAGCTACATTGAAATGTTTTTGTGTATGAACAGCCTGTTAAAGGTCACGTGACAGCATATCAATCTGATTTAAGTCTAGATTTTGACTCGGCCTCTGCAAAACTTTCATTTTGTCTTTCTTTTTTGTTTTGTTTGGAGCCATCCAGAGGTGGACTTCCTGGCGTGTCTCAGATCTTTGTCCTGCTGTATAAACCAAGTGGATTTGAGTTTAAGGTCATGAACTGAAATGACCTTAGGAGGATGTCCTCCTTCAGGATTTTCCAGAAGATTGTCCAGGAGAGAAAGGAATTAATTGTTCCACTAATAACGGGAAATCATCCCAGTCTTGAAGCAGCAAACAGCCTCAGACCACCACACCACCATGTTTGAATTTACTTCGATGATTAAAATTTTTTTAATGATCTGAAACATGTAAATGTGACTACATAAGCAAAAACAGAAGAAATCTATAAGAGGGCAAATACATGTTTCACATCATTGTTTCTTTATATATTTTAAAATCATACCAGCTATTTCACAGTTTTCCTTTTGGTGGACCAATGATATCATAACTAAAGCTGAAAGTTGTCTTTTTCAGGACTGGATGTTGTCCTTAAGTCTAGTAAAATAAGTAGTTAAGGTGACCGCCATCTTAAGGTGTAATAAAGTTCCAACATAAAGTCTTTTTCCGTAGAGTTTGGGACACTTGGATACTTTGTTTATTTTAGACAGAAACACAACATCACCTTATCTATCTCTATTTTTGAGCAT
>JAOWBL010000022.1:14813264-14829311 GCA_028564865.1 Zenarchopterus dispar
TCTAGAGAACTGAAGCCTTGTAATGAGAGTTCACGAGTTCTGTACATCCTGACAAAAGCTTTACAGATAAATAGTGGTTAAAGAGTTCTTTTTACGTAGGCATAGATTTGTTTCATATTGTTTGATGTTCGTACATTAAAAATAACTTCTTTCTGTATTGTGAAACAGCCATGTGTGGTTCAGACTCTGCAGGGCCATGAGTATGAGGGCCGCAGTTACAACGGGAAAGGGGTGAGCGATGTCTTGTTAACTTCCAGGCGAGCGTTTTCTCCGGGTTTCAGTCATCACACTCAGCTTCCTCGTCTGCACAGATCACTGGTGTGTCCATCCTGCGGGCAGGTGAGACCATGGAGCCTGCTCTGAGGGCTGTGTGCAAGGACGTCCGCATCGGCAAGATCCTCATCCAGACTAACCTCGACTCAGGTGAACCAGAGGTACCAAAAAAGATTTGCTCCGTACCAAAGGACTTTTACAATACCATACACATTACAAAAGATGAAGTTTTTTTTTTTTTCTTCCACATGATGTCTCCGTGGTAACTGCCTGTCCTGCTCTTGTAACCATGGTAACCGGTCTCTTCGTTGCCGGCCATGCCAGCTGCATTACCTGCGTCTGCCTAAAGACATCAGTGAAGATCATGTCATCCTAATGGACAGCACAGTGTCCACCGGCGCTGCTGCCATGATGGCCGTGCGAGTCCTATTGGTGGGTAGAAATGACATCGTTGTTCCTCTGCGACACACCAGGACTCCTCTTTACCAGTGACCTGTGTTTATTATTCTTATGTGTGGTGTTGGGGTTGAGGCTTTTTTTGGGGGTGTGTGTCATTTCTGCAAAGATAAGTGAGGAATGACTCCTCACTTTCTCACATTAGCAGAGCCTCCGACAATGGTCAGGAAGCCATTAACAGTTGTTGCTGTGCTGTGTTTGGCTGAGCAGGATCACGAGGTGGAGGAGGAGAAGATCATGCTGGTGTCGCTGCTCATGGCAGAACTGGGAGTACACTCTGTGGCCTATGCCTTCCCAAAGGTCAAAATTATCACCACCGCTGTGGACAAAAGCCTGGATGATTTCTTACACGTAATCCCTGGTATCGGTAAGCAATCACACACACTTATTTACCCTCTGTGTGCCTGCCACTTTTGAGACACTAAAATAAACTACAGTCTAGTAAAGTTCATGTCATATCCAGTCTATTTTTGGATGAGTGGTTATTAGCTCACTGAAGAAACTTTTAAAAAGATCAAATATAAGAAGCATCTGTTTTTCGGGCTGACAGACTTCAGGTCCCTGCATATTCTTGATTTTATAATTGTGTCACTTTAGACTTGAAGCAGTTGTACCTTGTGGAGTAAAAGCAGACCGTTCAGCTCTTTTCAACATAGATAATTGCAGAAACTTGCATAGAAACATAATTTTCTGTAGAAACTGCTTGTGGTGTCGATTTTATGTTGATACCGGAAAAGCTCCGAGGGTCATTTCTTATGGTTTAAGATTATCCCTTTGAATTCTTAAATGGCTTTTAGCACTAGGAGACTGAGACACCATTCTTCAAAAGTAAATTATTGTAAAATATTTTTAAAATAAAAAACGCTGCCATATCCCTGTAAGAACTGCAGTTTAGCTTCAGTCTGAACCTTTTGACGTGAAGTTTGCATTCATTTGCATCCCACCCTCCAAGCGCATGCGAGATAGTTACATTTCTTTGACAGATACGGTTTTCCATTTTTTCTTGGTCAGCCCTGTGATTAACTTGCAGACTCGTCTGTAGCCTTTCTCTTTCCAGTGTCACCCTGAAAAAGTTCATGCACAAATAGAAAATGCATGGAAAGACAAGAACAAAATATAATCAGTAAATTAGTCAAGAGTTCACTGTTATTGGTAAGAATTTTGTTAAAGCTGTTTGAGGTTAGGTGTGCAGTATCTCACCCGGTCTGAAGAGTTCACTCGGGTGTTGAAGCGGTTTAAAATGCACTCCTCCTGATGGGCAGCAGGGGGCGACCGCGTGAGGCAACTTGTCAGATTATACATGTCAAGAATCACCTAACGTCTCCTTTCACTTTTTATCTCATCAGTAGTTGTCTTATTTCTTTTTATTTTATCAGCTTTTTAGTGCAAACTATTTTAGTCTTAAAAAGCTCCAAAAAGCTTTAGAGATGTTGTAGTACTTTGCAGCTTCAGAAGGTAAACTGTAGGTAGATTCTTGATTCACACATATTTGTGTTTGGTTAATACTTTCAAAACATTAAAATGACTTTTTAATGCATTAGATCAAAATTACTGGGCTCTTTGTACATAAATCCCCAAATTAGAAATTCATTTAAATCCCCCAGTTTGTGTAGCTGCTTTGTTTCCTCCTGGTTGACATTGGAATGACTACTGCCACGCTCTGAGTCCTCTGCTGTGCATTTTCAGGCGACTTTGGGGACCGGTACTTTGGGACGGACGGGTCAGACAGCTGGAGTGATGAGGAGGACCAGGAGCAGCTGTCGTACTGACTCAAACATCTGTGAGCCTGTGAAAGACAAAACCAAATTACTTGAAAACTCTGGTTATTGTGTATCTTCCTCTTCAAGCATAGACAGATACAAAAGTTCTTGTATTGACATTTATGTACTGAGGAGGAGTCTTTGTTCTCTGATGTAGCCAAAGAGTCTCGGTCTAGTTTTGTGTACGATAGATTTTTTCTATGTTTGCAACTCTGAGTCTTTATTGCTAGTATTTTCTTACAGAATGGTCCAAAATGTGAAACAGTGCCATTACACTTTAGTCACAATACTGCAATAAAATTACATATAACTCTGTATTAAAATGACAAATTAATCTATTATGTATTAATCTGTTTTAGGACTCCAAGTCTTTATTTCTAATATTTTCATACAGAAAGATTCCAGATGTGAAACATCTCCATAACCCATCACATTGATGTCAGTAGACACAATTATTGCATTACATAAGTAGTCAAATCAGAGCAAAGTTATCATTGGTTAAATATTTATTTTTAAAAACTAAGAAATATTTTTTTAAATTCTCATTTTGATGTTTAAAGTGGTGGGATTGACATTTTTTCATGTCAGATGATGAGAAGTGAGACAGAAAAAATCAGCAGATTAATCCACAAATAATCCTTTGATGCAGTCCTGGTTTGTCACAAGTTTATATATAAATAAATGACAATAAATATTTAAAAAACGGTTTGAACTTATACTTCTGCCACAAACCTTGAAATGTGCTCCGTTCCTAAAGGAAAAAAGAGAAAGTGGAAAAAATATAACATTTATCTATTTATAATTAATGTTTAGGAAAAAATGTACAAGATTGAAATGGGTTCTCTCTCTAGCTTAATAAACCTATTTAAATGATATAGGATTTGTATATATTTGTAGATAATGTTCATAATGTTAATAAGGGGGTCACAAGTTAAAGCCAGCTTGAATTTCTGAACAGCTGGTGCAACACTCAGGGTTCATGCACAGGCCGCAGTTCCTGTCTGTGATGCACTTTATGGCCTGCAGGGGTCACTAAAGCTCACATAAGCCTCCCCCGGTGTGATTTATAGTGTCTCCCTTTGACAAATGGTTTCTATACAATGCAAAATGCACACTGACTCGCCCAAATCACAGGTTAAAATACTACTGAGATTTATTGTGTGAGCAGCTGTAAGCAGATATATTCTTATGCTTCACGTTTTATTGCTCAGTCTCGTGCTGAGTTCTTTGTGTTGATTCTCGCTGATTGTAAAAATCTGGAAGATAATGATGTTGATGTCATTTCAGGGTTACAAAATGAGCAGTAAAAATCTCAGACCTCCTGTCCCCCCTCCCCTGCTGTGTTCACGCCCCCTGATCCCTGCCACTAGACCGTCGTTGGTGATAATATGACTACCCACAGTCGTGTAATCTGCCAGCGTTTTCTGTCCTCTCTGTGTCTGATCATGCATCGTTTCACTGTCATGCACCTTCAATGAATCCTGCAGTCTCATTCATGTATTTATTGAGCCATTCATGCTCTTTATGGTGAGATTAGCAGATCACATGAGCTGTGAATGTTGTGTCATATTCACACCTACAGTCTCTGCTGCTCCTACACGCCTGTTTTGGGCTGTTTTTTCCTGCGATAGCTCCTCGCCGAGCGGGTGACACTGTGATCACGGATTTTACACGTCGCACGCTGTATTCTCCAAGACAGCAGAAGACTTGCTCGCCCATGTGACTACTGCCTCAAGGTTAACCTGTTACCATGGAGACAGGCCCGCCAATGAAAATTCAGCAGATGGTTGCGATGTTGACTGCAAGCTTTTTGTTTTAAGGGGTGACCTATTTTTTTTTTTCTTCCTCCCCCCCGTTCTCCCTCCACAGCTACTCAGATGCAGACCCCACTACTCTGGCACATGTGCACGCGTGCACATTCACAAAGGAAAAAAACATGGGAATACTACAGACACAAACACACTTGGATTCCAAGTGAAATGAGTTTGTAAAGTTGTGCATGAAAGAAGACAATACAATTTTATTGTTTGTTTTTTTTTCTTCCTATAAGTAGAAATATCACAATATGTAAAGGTTTTTCTTTCCTCTTCTATGTCTAAAGAAGAATCTTTAGGCAGCTTTTAAGTAAGAAAAGCATTTTTAAAAATCTGCCTTTTTTGTCCACTTTTAATAAGTGAGACTATGAGATAAAACGTTTTTTTTTAAAGTGCCACTTTATTACAAAAGTATAAACTTGACTGACATTTCATGAATAGTAATCTTGATATAAAACATTACAATCTTTTGCACTTTAGCACTTAATTACACGCTTTTGAGTACAAGACCCTGTAGTCTGAATAGCAAACACACAACATTAGCTGCCACATTTAACTTAGCAGGGCTTTCCAAGAACACACCGTAGCTTCATGGCTTCGAAAACAACAAACAGAATACACCAAAAATTTACATTGCAGCTGTTTTGCAGTTTCTGTCACAACATAAGTCATTCCAAAACACAATTGAACATAATAGAAAAAGATAGATTTCTTGACACTGAAGATATATTTATTATTCTTTCTCTTTTGTCATTTACATACACATTGCATCAACATACATAATCACATTGTTTGCTGGAGATATTTGGTCGAGTAAAGTCATCGTTATTGTCTGGGGTTTGGATGTGATTGCTGTGTGTTTTCCTCAGAGCGACGCTCTGCTGCTTTGCAAACCGCTCGCTTCACATTTTTTTGTCATTTCTGCGATATTTTTTTATTTTTTTTTAACACTGATAACAGAGAGAATGTTCATCGATGGAGTGAAAATGAGACATGACGTTTGCTAACATACATCAGCTCTACTGCGTCTTTCCACGCTGCACTATGATGAAACCCAAGCAGATTTAGATGACCACAAGGCAGGGACTATGTAGATGAACAATCCACAGATATGAGTGAGGACTGGGAGGGGGTGGGAGGATGAGTGGACTGTCTCCACATTTAGGACTCGAGCAGTTCTCTTTGTTTCATCTGTACTGTGTCTGTGCAGGAGAGAAAATGAATCCTCGTCTCAGCTGCACGGAGATCCACCAGAGGCGTCCTGATCTACCTGGCTTTGAGCTCTACAGAGAAATAAAGCGACACGCTAAAAAAAATATATATATATCAACCAACGACAATAGAAAATAAAAAATAAGTTAAATTAAAAAAAACATTCATATAGAGGTACCACATGACAGTGCTTGTTTTTTCCCCTTTTTTGTTTTTGTATTTTTTTTTCTTTTTACACTTTTATAGGCATGCAAGTAGTAGCAGGCAAAGTGCAGAAACAGGATCAACAAAGTAAAACACTTCATTTACAGACGGCAGCGGAGACAGTGTTTTCAGTTCATGTCAAGTGAAAGCAAACGTGACAGAGGGAAGTGTCTGATCGACTCTTTGATGCGTAAATGGTCTGAATCGGTTGGAGACTTTAGGAGGAATGCAAAATGTGTGCAATTTTTTTTTCTCATAATACTCTCATTAATTGTTTCTCCTTGTCCCTGAGCGTTCAAGTGTTTTGATTAGTAATTCACTCCTTTGTATCATTTAAATTCCGTCCTGAATCTCGTCGATGACAGGGAAGGCCTGATCATGACAGACTAAGTGCTACTGAAATATTTCACACAATTCAGTGCCTTTTTCCCCCCCAAATAGAGGTCCTGCTTGGGCCTGATGTAAGACTATTTTAACCTGCTAGAATTAAGGAAGAATTTAGGCTTTTAACTTTACTGTGCTTTGCACATATATCAGTAAAATAGAAGTGCTACTGTTATCTACAGATTGCTCTGCAATGGTCTTGTGCTCATTTATTATTCACTACCTTTGGATTCTTTATAAGGTTTATAGATTGGACTTTGTATTCAGCCCAGGTCATAACAGATGGACTTTATTACCCCAAGGCCTCTGGAGCCTGTGAAAGGCTTGATGTTATGACTTGAATGTAAACAGTATGTATGGGTGAGCATGACAGGGGCCCAGCCTCAACTCCTTGTGGTGTTAGCTCAGCTCCTTGTGTTGGAAGGAAAAGGGGGTCACAGTGCAGCCGCCACCTCAGAGCCCTGTCACGTACATCTCCATGCCATCGTTGAAAGTGAAGATGGTGGTGGTGCTGGAGGTGGCAGAGCCGCCCTTCAGGTCGCTGATGCTCTCGTACAGGTTCTCTCCCGGCAGCAGCAGGGCTTTGGCAGGCAGGTGTTGTAACTTGGGGGTCTGTTGTGTCGGCGGTGGGGGAGGGGGATGCTGCTGCTGCAAGGGCTGCTGGGCTTTCTTCCTCCTCGGCCTCAAGGTGGCACATGTGTTGGGTGGCCTCTCTCGCTTCCAGGCACCTCCACCCTCCACGTTCTCGTAGGCCGGATCGCACTCCTCCGTCCCGATGGATTCGTAGCAGTGGTCGTCGATGGGCCCGCCGATGGCTTTGCCCTCCTGAGGGGCCCACGTCTGGGGTTTGACTACGACACTAAACCCCCCGTCTCGATCTCGGTCCCGGTCACCACGACCTAAGGTCCGGAAGCCAAGGTTGGCTGGAGGAGACCCGGGCACAGCTCTCTTCTTTTTTCCAGGTTTGCACACTTTTGAGTACATTTCAGCCACCTGCAATCAAACACCAAATGATCGGAGGTTATTTAGTTTAAGAAAACACTAATCTTATATCTTTTATGAAGCAGCTGGCCAGCTTAACTCTGTCTCAAATGGTACAAGGAGGAAAAACAGTTGAGACAAACCAGATGAATCAAATCACCATCAACAAGCATGGAGCTGCTTCACCTCCCTGGGCTGGAGTGACACTTTTTTAAATCTCAGTGTGACCAAACTCTTTATGAGGAGAGTGTTTATGGCTTTTATTGTCTTTATGTTGGAGGAATCCTGGTGTCTCAGTTCCAGCAGGTCCAGACTTTTAACCGTCCCACTCCACAGCAACACTACAAGCAATAGTCCTCCTGTTCGTGGTGGTATAGATGCTACTTTGATAGAACTGTTTTTAAAACTCTGATTTCTTTGCCCTCGGATGTGTTTCCTTGTACATCCCACAAGAGTCTGGGAAGTCTAGTGAGATGTTCTTGTTTTCTTTGGAGTTGTTCCAGGAATACTGAAGCAACTAAATGTGAAATCTGCACATCTGTTTGTCTCCACAAACCTTTCACTGATGTTTTGAATTTGTTTCATCTCATCAGGGTCAGTGTTTAGTGTCGGTGCCCCCATGGAGCAATTTTTTTTTCTTCCTTAAAAATCTTTAAGCCAATTAGAAAAAAACATACGTGTTGACTCTTTTTCTGAGGATTGCAGCTGAATCCAGGGATTTATTTTGAACCACAGACTGGGATTGTTTTTACCCAGTTCGAGTGTTGTTCTTTTTTTTAAATTTAATTAATAAAAAAGGAACATCAGAGAACTACTGGACTACTTATAGTTTCAGTTATTAGATTGACTGGAATTGGTTGCTAGCAGTATCTAATGATTTTAAAGGGCATTTTAAATCTATAAGTTTCATTGCCTCTGGCTGTGGCCTCGTCTCTGTGCTGGTTCTTTTTCATCTCGGTGCTGGATTTCACACCACAACACAATCTTCTTTCGAAGATTTAAAGAAAACTCTGGAATCAGCTGTGACGGCATTCTTTACTTCACTATATAACTTTCCCCAGAGGGTGCTCTGCTGCTTTGCAAACTGCACGTTTTGTATTGTCAACTCTGAAAAATCAGGTCAGTAACCCTCAATTCTCATATATTCACTATCAAACTACATCCTCGCTTTCATTGGCACACACAGACTCTCACATATATATATATATATATATATATATATATATATATATACACACACAAATAGATGGATAGATACTGAATTAAGTGAAAGAGTTTGAAGAAGCTTTAGAAGAAAGTAGAGCGATAGAAGTGCTCTGCTGTTCTGCCAAACCTTCAAGAAATAAGATCTTCACAAAGGACTTAACAGAAGAAAAATGTTTAAAACCCAAGAAATTATCATTTGAGTTTAGAAAATTCATATCTAATCTGGCAGGATACTCTCTGGATGTCATGAAGTTAAGAGGTTGTACAATCTCATGAAATGAATCCTGATTTGGGGTTGTTTTACATGCAACACTTGGAAAAGCAAAAAAGGATCATATTATCATTGTTTATGCATTTAAGTGCAGTTTTCATTCAGTTGCTGAGCTCTTCAAAGTAGTATAAAGCTTTGTAAGCAACTGTACAAATGATACCTCAAGGATACCTCCTCCTCCACTTTGCCTTTCTTTTGAAAGAAATGACCAAAAGTATACTTCTAATATCATAAAAAGACTTTTTTTTCCTTTTATTCTTCTATTATCATTAAAGTATTACTACCTACATTTGGTGGTTCACTAGAAAATCGTGTAAGAGAAGATGGAAAAATGTTCAAGACAGCAGTACATTTGTTAAACAACCTGCTGGGTGTTTAAAAGACTGAATCAGTTTTAAAAAGGACAGAAAAGGGCTGGGCCAAGCGCGTGTAAAAGTGCGCTGTTAAACCCTTCCTGTTAAAATGTTTCATCTTCAGAAGAACGTGAGAAGAGCTTCAGTGACGTAACAAACGGATGACAAACGCTTTGTTGCGTGTGATGAGGAGCTTGTACTCACTGCAGCAGCAGACGGTGGGGTGTTCTCCACTGTGTGAGCCCCCAACGGGCCCAGAGCTTTGTTTTGCAGCATGAGCACGTCATCATCCTCTGGAGGCTTCCAGATGTACTGCTCTCCATTGCCCATAAACATCACTTCCTGTCAGGGGGACAACAAAGCAGATTTGGGACAGAGCTGGTCAAATGTTCCTACATGCTGGTTGAGAGACTAAACGGCTTTCTGTGAGTGTAAAAACGGTATCTCCAGAATGGATGTAACATGGACGACAAATTAGCCAGCTTCAAAAAGAGCTGTGGTGTTGCTAATGTTGCTAGATGGATTTCACACTGTGTTGAATAGATTTTCCCTGAAAGGAGGAGCCTGTGAGGAAGCAGGTGCTTATAATCCGAATGAGTCAGTTTCATCATGTTGCATCATCCAGAGGAGAATTGGCCCTGAACAGACCTGAGAGCAATCTGCTTACAGGTGTAGGCCTGTGAACTGTGCGTGTAACTAAACTCAGGTCACAGCAGATACCGTGACCTCGTTGACCTCACACAAGGCAGCAAACATTCCCCCCGCTGTCACCTGGAGGGGAGGAGAGTCTTGCATCTCCGGTAAAGGCAGACAGGCAGCCTCACGGCCCTGCTGCTGCGAACATACGAGGGAGGCGACACTGCTGAGAGTGTAAATACCCCACTATCCCCAAGAACTCTTGAGAAATAAACACCACTCGCTGTCTGGACTCCAAAGAGACTGCTGCAGAAGTGCCAGCATGGCACAACATCATGCGTGAGCTAACTAAATCCACGGCAAACGACAACACAGGCACAATTACAGCCATGCAGGTCCTCTGCAGTACCAAGTTAAAATCATCTGGAAAAGCACTCCAGATCCTGATCACAGCCTCCACACCACTAACATCAGCTGTGAATGTGAAAGACTGGTGCTGACAACAGGATAATATCATAAAATAATTATCATGAGACATTTTTTACACAGGTAAAAACAGGTGATTTTTACATTCCTGTCACGAGACTGCGACTCAGTCTTCTTCTTCTTCGGCTCGACTCGGACGTCTGGAGAACCACGAACTCAACCAAACCAAGCAGTCAATGACCTCTCCCCCGCCAGTCATCATAAAACAGACCTCTGGGGTGATGCTGTTCGGGCTCATCGCAAAGAAAGGACATACAGTACATTTGGGAACTTTTCAGTCCCTTTTCACAAATTTTCCACATTTTCTTACATTTCAGGTTCATCTCTGCATGGAGCCATGTCATGTTTTTTCTCATCAGTCCACACGTACAATACTCGACGACGACAAAGTAAAAACTGCATCTTGAAAATGAAAGACTGAATGATCCTACTCAGTTTTAGGTTGAAATTCGGCTTCTGTGTTTTGACACGAATAACTGAGCTGCTTCTTCCTGTCAGTTGTCTTAAATGAATTTAATCGTTATAATTAAATAGGATTCTGTATCTTATAGATTATATTACCCATAGGCTTGTATGAGTTTGAAGCACAAACGTGAGGACCAGATAACATTTCTGCAGCAATTAAAAAGAATAAATGAAGTAAAAGAAGCTTGGACAGACAGTCACTAATGCAAGTGTCTATAAATCAGTCTTTTGTCATCATGTGGTTAAGGAAAAGCCATACCTCCATAAAAAAAGGACTGATAATGGCATGTTGGCACTTTGCAAGAAGGGCAGAGTTAAATTACTCTCAAAGCCGTAGAAGAAACAATTTCTTGATTTCCTCAACACAGCAACGCATGATGAGGGAATCTGGAAATGAGGAACAAGTCATTAACAGCACCGCTACAGTCCAACATGGTCATGGTAGGATTATTCTGTGCATCAGCTGCGCTGGCCGAGAGACTAATTGGGATAAAAGAAAAGATCGATGGAGAAAAATGCAGAGTCAGTTTGAGCTCCAGGAGGATGAGGATCTTGGGATGATGTGAAGCATCACCAAGAAAACACCAGATTGGCTTGAAGAAGTCTTGAGAGTCGTGGAGACGGCTGTGCTCACCACCCAACCTGGACGAGTGTGAACTTATGTACTCTGAAGCACGGGAGACATGACCAAACAAGATTCATATTTGTTGTACTTCAAAATGATTATTTCATTTAAGAAATGCATGCTACATGATGCCACTATGGCTGGATTATTTTCCATCTTTGTCTACGGGCTACCAACTAATTTATCCAAGCCAGTTTCATTAGTTTAATTTTTTTTTCATGATTCTTTAACTTAGCTTATAGAAAGTAGAAGCATCAGCAACCAGAAAAAAAATGTGTCTAAGCCTGACATGTTTGTTCCAACAGCAAATGAATTGTGTGGAGCTGTTTTGTTGTTAAACTTGGATGTGTGCTTCCCTTCATTTCAGGTAGGTTAAGCTGGGAGCTCAAAAATAAAAAAGGATCCAAAAATTAGAGTGTACTAAAATTGCCTAACTGATCAGTCCTACCATCTGCCATCTCACTGAGTATTTGCGTGGTACAGATTTTACTTTTACAGTACGCACTTCATATTTTTGCTTTCATTTTTAAATGCACGTGTAAGTGTTGTCTGTTTGTCCTCTTCTGTTTATCAGTAAAGAAGAATCCTTGGATTTCATGGTTTGGGTTTTTTTCTTGGTCAGATGTGTAAACTGCCTTTCTAAACGAGTGTCTTATGCTTTCGACACATGAGGCAGCGATAGATTGAGTTTAGACAGACCGTAAAAAAAACACACAAACACTGACAGTAATTATTAAATTTAAAGATTATTAAAAATGACACAAACACTACAGTTATCACCACACTACACACACCGCACCCATCACTGTCTTGTCTTTTTGTCAGTCTTGTACTTTTGTGTTTCACATTGGTGGTTTAGTCCTTTTAGGCAGAATTAGGAATTCAGATGTTAATAAAATATGTTAGATTAGACTGTCAAGGAGGGGTAAACCACACGTTTTGCTCAATAATAAATTTCTTTTTTTTCAGTATTGAACCAACAGCACTATGAAGTTTGCTAAGAGTGAAATGGTACAAAGACAGCAATAAAACACTCAAACCAATCCTATCAGATATAAACAGAGGAATTCTTCGAGCTTTGAAATATCTCTGTGTGCTCACCTTTGGGAATGATGGGACATTAAAGGCCTCAACGTTTCTGCGGGGCAACTTTGTGCTGTGGGGGTGTGGCGGAGGAGGGGCTGGATGAGATGGCGGGGCATGTCGTGGAGGCGGGGCCGGTGGTTCCCCCATGTCTGTCCCGCTGTCCCTCTTCTGGGGCGCCTTTTCGGCCTTCCTCAGCTTCCTGACGCAGGCGTACTCTGCCGTCTCCGGAGGGTGAGGGGGAGACATGACCTGGGCCTCGGGTTCAGGCATCCCTCCTTCCACATCCCCGTCTGGGTCCGGTGGCGCCGGGGTGTTGGCAGGGACGGCCGGGGGGGCCGGAGTGTCCGTCTGCCCGGCTCTGCCTACCATGGCGTACAGGGCATCGTCAGTACGTGTAGTGGAGGAACGCTGGCCCACTTCAGAGTAAGTGTGCTCGCCGTCCTCTCCAGTCCCAGACGGGATCTGGGGAAGCTGCCTGCCTTGAGAACGAAGGTCAGAGTTAGACCGACGGCTGGACAGCAGCAGGAGGTCCGTGCTGGCTGGATGGGACGTACAGCCTGCTGTTACACGGTCTCTACAGCCAGTACCCCTCCATACAAACAGAATTCCCATCCTTTATATTGTGACTATGGTTAAATCTGAGCAATGAAAATCTGAGGCCGACAGTAAACTGGGAACTGACATAGATGTTTGAAAATATGCCTCCAAACTGGCTTCATTCCACTACAGTGGAAGCAGGACAAGTATGAAGCCGAACATATGTTTGTATCTCTTCAAAACCTCTCAGGCTACTGTCGCAGTGCCCACAAACGCAGTTCCCTGATGACAGTCAGTGATGCAGCTCCAAGATTTGTCTTGGCACTTTGATTTATGTCTTTGAGAGAGATGTATGCTCATAAATCTGACTGAACATACTAAAGGAACAAGGCCGACTTATAAAAAGGGATAGGAATTCTGTTTTATGAAAAATCTCACCCCTAATATGATCTCAAATCTTGTCAAAGAGTATATTTTATGGGAATTTAGGGCCAGATCAGACTGTGTGA
Organism: Zenarchopterus dispar; assembly: GCA_028564865.1. Taxonomy (NCBI): domain Eukaryota; kingdom Metazoa; phylum Chordata; class Actinopteri; order Beloniformes; family Zenarchopteridae; genus Zenarchopterus; species Zenarchopterus dispar. The sequence continues at coordinate 14,826,523 of JAOWBL010000022.1, forward strand.
ATGGAAAGGTCTGTAATAAAACCCATCAACCTCCAGCTTTGGTGGTTTTAGTGCTTTCTAATAAAACGACTGATATACCTGATGCTTTGGAGAAAACCTTTCCAGCTCTGAAAAATGTCCCTGAAATCCACTTAAATGATGTCACGCTGTTATAACAAAAAATTGTAGCTCCTGAAAAGTGGACCAGGTTTGTTTCCTCCTGACAGTCAGGTACCGTTTGCAGAGCGAAGGTCAGTATTTAAATGTGACAGATGCACTCACTTTTGCCATTGCAGTTCATCTTGTTCATCTCAGTGTCTGATTTACTGATGGACCGCAGCTTCGACTGCTTGAGAATACCCTGATAACACACACACACACACACATAGGACCAGTTAAAAAGTAATTAAGACTGAAGAGGTGTACTCCGCATGATATTGCTCCCTGATGAATTGAGTTGCTGGAGCTACCTCTGCTGCAAGACAAACACAACATCGAGAAGTGTGTTGGCTGGCACCTACCATGTCCATGAGACGGTGTTTTCCACCCTCGCCGGGAACATTGTGCGTCTTCCCCTTCCTGTGATAAACACAACCGGTTGAGAGTCGGAGAGGTGGAGAGTATCTCAATAAATGTATTCAAGGACTGTAACGCAATCTTAAAGTACTCTGCCAATTCAAAATGTGTTAATTTAAAGCTAAATTGCAATAAAAGAGAAATATAAGAACTCAACAACTCAAGTTGAGCAAGCACTTGGTGACAGTGGGATGAAAAACAGCATAAAACTCTCAGGAAGACTTGTAGCAGATGTAACCTACAACTTTAAACTATAATCATTAAAAGTTCTCTAGTTTTCTAATAAATATCTTGTAGAGTACCTCCAAAATGTCTTTCTCTTTCCTGAACAATTTTCCACTGCAAAATCATCTCAAGACCTTCCAGGTTTTATCTTAAGACTTTGAACGGTGAGTCTCATCTGGGTTTGGGACTTCTAGATGAAAGTTAACCAAAAGTTCAATATAACTGTAACTCCACCTTGACCTGTTAAAACAGGAAAAATCCTCCTGTGCATCACCATTACAATCTGATCATGTTTCACAAGAAACGCGGTAATTTTGCTTTTGTTAATTTAAAGCCATTTTTATCACATTGTTGATTTGGTGCAGCTGCCAAAGTAGGACCTTTTTCAGTATGCCTTCCATACACCAGTGATGTGTGTAAATACTCGTAATTTCAGATGCCAACACGTGTGTGTGTGTGTTGTCATGTGCACGTGCACAGGTGCCCTCACCTCTGGCAGCCCACGCAGAGCACTACAATGAGAATGGTAACAACAAAGGCCGAGGCAGCAGCGATAGCGCCCAGCAGCAGGACCTTGCCGTAGGGAGGAGCCGTGAAGTTCAGCCCGTCCTGCATGGAGGCCATGTGGGAGCGCTGGCGCTCACTTGCTCTCACACACACACACACTCACACCCTTACACTCATGCACGCAGGGAAGTGCCACCGTCTCACTGGGATCTGCGGGCAGAAAGAGGTGCTTAATTACAACATGATCTAACCTTTACAAAACAATAAAGAGGGTTTTTAAAAAACCACAACTGTAGAACCAGGAGTGAGGGACAGTAAGTCAGTAGTCATTTTGACTAAAGTATGGACTTAAGCTTCAATTTGTTTGAGGAATTACCGAGCTTTGTGTGTCACAGTTATACAGACATCAACAGCATGACAACACCACCAGCAATGTTTGTTTCATGGATCTGATCAAGTTCACAAGAAATCATTGTTTTTTAAATAGAGGCAATTTTGTAAAGACTTAGTTCTGGTCTTTTTGTTCCTCTTGGGTAAACACAAATATATCACAGGCAAACACACAACGAGTCAGAAGGAAGCTCAACATGCCAGCAGGCAGAGCAACCTGAAACGCTGAAGGAGACGAGTGCGAAAGCAGAGTGTGAGCAGACAGAAACATCCCTCCTTCTTCGGCTCTTCTGCTCCTCGCTGCTTTCCAGACCATGTCACATTTGGCAGCAGGATATGTTTCAAATAAACAAAAAACAAAAAAAACCACAGAGCTATATCAGAGGACCAAACAAACAAGCCTAATCTCTGTCAAATCACACCATCTGTCCACCGTGACAACGTGTTTTCACGTCTGCTGATGTGTCTGTCTCTTGTCCATCAGCAACAACGAGGCTGTGCTCTGCAGAAGAACCGTTTTATTTTATTACCAGGTGAACTGAAGTCCTGTTTATTCAGACACCTCAATCAAATAATTCAACTCTGCACTTTGGTCATCTCTAAAGTTAGTAAAGCCTAAAAAGGATTCAAGTCAAGTGGGAGCTGCTGTTTCACACTTCTGGACTTTTCCTTTTTACACTTTCACATCCTTCTTGTAGCTTGATTTAACCTCGCCTTGGTTTTTTTTTTAAAGATTTAGTATGAAATCCCACCAGGATGAGAAATGAACAGAAACGATCAAGAGCAGCCGCGCTGTGCCATGCTTTTCTGTTTTATCCATATATGAGGTCTGATTTCACAATCATGCAAATAAACATGTGTGCATTTGCTCTCTGCTGTGCTCACTAAAACAACCATTGATCAAATAATCGAGTGTAAAAGTTCAGCAGAATTTGACTGGCGATTAATCACAACTGCCAGGCCCCAGTGAGGTCTTCAGGTAACCCTTTTTTTGTAACTCACCTCGGACGCATTTGTCTTTTCCAATTTATCATCACAATATTTGGTTTATGAGTAAATCAGTTTACCGATTAAAACACAAGTAAGATGCACAGAAACTTGAGTCAGCATGG
>JAOWBL010000022.1:14848059-14863658 GCA_028564865.1 Zenarchopterus dispar
AAAAAAAAAAAAAAAAAAAAAAAAAAAAAAAAAAAAAAAAAAAAAAAAAAAAGGATAATCCCTTGAGCCAGGTAGAGGACCCAAGGCTACAGTCTGTTGTTCTGTTCTGTGCATCTGTTGGATAACACACTCCTGCTTCCTACTTCTGCAGAAATACAAAAGATCTGTATCCGACTAAGAACTGCTGGGTGGGTAATCAGTAGGGGCCATCTTCCCGATTTGGTTTGATTATGACGGAGGTTGCTATGATTTAATTATTCAATGATTATCACAATTTTCAATGCATCTTTTATTCCCATCCAGGTTTTTTTCCCCCTCACTCTTGGGTGACTTCATACTTTTAAACAAGGTATATTTGTCAGTACCCATTAATTCAAGTGCACATTTATTGTCTTTATCTTTTATTTCTATCAAACCAACAAATAATCCAACATATAAAAATTATCAATTTGAAAATGCTTTTTAAATTTGTTTCAGGAAAACAAATAAAGTGCCTCTAAAAATAAACAAGACTTCTTTTAACCAAAATCCTTAGTGGTTTTCACATTTCTGAACTAGCAGATATAATGTCCAAAAAAACAAACAAAACAAAAAAAACTCATTCAGCTAATTTGATCTGAACCAACTCAACAGCTTTTCCAGAAATAATCAATAAAGATACCTAAATAAACCTTCAAAGAGAAGCATAAACCCCACAACAAACTAAAGATTTTGTTATCCACAATCAAAGTTGCCTTAAAACAATATTCAGCAACAGCTCTTGAAAAACTTGTAGAATTTAGGTTTTTAAATAAATTGTGGACTGATAAAAAGAACATAATGCATTAAATTATTTTAGCAAATGTAAGTGCAACGTGGAGAAATGTTCAGCTACTCGTCATCACTGTTGTCATCATGATCATCTTTGCTGTCATCAGTCTCCAGTTTGTTACTTTGAAGTTCTTGTTTCAAAAATAAAAAAATAAAAATTTAATTAAAATAAATAAATAAAAGTCTTTGTCAGTATATATCTAATGAAGCATCTAAATTTGTCCTCTGCTTTTAATTCATCACTAGTTAACCCAGTAGGGGGTTAAGGGCCTTGCTCAGGGGCCCACAGTGGCTCACCTCTGTTACCAACCTGGGGGATTGAACCTGGGTCCTCCATGCCCAAGCCCACCTCTGGCTACCTAGGCTACCAGGAGCTGCTCAACATGCTCTGAAAAAGATCTGATTCACTCTTTCAGAGCTGCAGGGAAGTCTTGACAATGCTTTCTTGATTGTTGACTGGTTAGCAGAAGCAACTGGCGGCTTCTTCTGCTCCTCCTCTAAACCACGATGGAAACATGTGAGGTGCTGTCACATGTTTCTAGTGTTACCACTGTATTCAATTCTGGTTTTACATGGCTTACAAATGAAGTAGGTTTTGTCAAGGCCCTTTCCATAAGCATATTCACAAAAACAAAATACTTCCAAATACTAGCTTTTAAACCTGATGAGTGAATGTCATGCTCAGTAAATGTAGCCAAAGAGTTAGCTACCATGATCTGTTCCTTAAGGTGTCCAGCCAGCATGTGCAACTTTTATTTTCATGCAACCCGCTGTGGTTGTGTTCTCCTGTCATTTAGTTATTATGTAAAATAATCGTTTTTGAACATTTATGAACTGTTATTGAATCGTCACTTCTCGTAATGCGATGAATCTAATAACTGACGTATCTAAATACGTAGTTACGTAGTCTAAATACGTGTAGTGATCTAAATACAAAGTTTTTAATATATGTTGTTGTCTTTATGGTTCAGAGTCCCTGTTAATCTCAAGGAGTCCTTAAAATCTATTATTTTGTCTGAAAAAAAAAAACCATTAAATTTTCATAACCCCTGATGCAAACAACCAAATTACAGATGTAAAGATGCACTACTAATTTCTGCTCACTTCTCAGATTTTTCAAATGCAAGTTTAAAATAATAAGCTGAGGCAACTACAATAAATTCCAAATATCAGGTTAACAATCACATAAAGAACAACCTACTTTTTGCCGCTGCATCATGTTAAGAAGGTCTCCAAATGGTGATTCCTCTGGGTTGTCGAAGGCAAGAAGGGCTAGGGTTCGCTCCATCTCTGTCAGACACTCTCGACTCTCCTCCCCCTGCTCTGCAAGTTGTGTCTGAGCAAACTCGAGCGCTGACTCAGTCTCTCTTAGCCTGATTAACTCAATCAAATGCTGCTGCTGCAAGGAGAGAAACGAAAGGAGGTGGTATTAATGTCCAATATATTTCTGTGAGGATTTATCACATTAAATAGCTTCACAATTAGAAAAAAAAGAAGACATAATAGACTAGTAAGCATAAATTCAATAAGGGGGTTAAAAGTTTATTTTATTTTATTTTAATAATATCTACTATAATGGTACCACTGCTGTTAAAACAATAAAAGCAAACTTTATTAAACACATGATATTAACCTCATAGTTAGATCTTACATGCAGATTGTCATCACAAAATCAAATCAATTACTGGCTTTGACAAAACTCTGTGCAATGTTACCTGCAGATGAAAATATAAGTATCGATTAGTGTCAAGCAGCTCTGGATGTAGGCTGTTTATGAGGGCAATCGCCTCCTGTATCTGGCCCTTTAGGATCATCTCCCTAATCTTTATCCTTTCATCCAAAGAGTCCAGGTCCACACTCGGCTCGATCCCAGACTCCATCCGAAACTTCTCTGCTGCCTCTTTGAAGCCCTCTTCAAACATATTAAAAAGACAAAAGCAAAGAAACTAAAAATAGTACACACCAGAGGATGCATACTCGTTTCACAACCATTGTCTGGAAGCTAGATACCTCACCTGTCACCAGGTAATTCATAATGAGTCGATTCATGTCCGCTCTCTGTATATGTACATTGTTTAATTTGTCCATCCACTCCTCTTTTGTGATGTCCTCTGGCTTTTCAGCATAACTCATCATTGGGATCCTGAGGTGAAGTGAAACAGAAAAGAAACGTGAGCAAGACTGACACAGCTTGGTCACACTCCGCACTTACATGTTTATTATCTTTCTACAGACACTTATTGCGACAAAAATGGTCAAATAAACGAACACAGAAGCATCAGATACTGACGCTAAAAACGTTAAATCAATCACACGATAGTTGCACTATTTAAAAAGGGTTTAAACGCTGGTAAGACGCGTTAAAAGTAAGACGGAAATGTGTCGAAGCTTCCAAAACAAACCCATCTCCTCCAGAGAGGCTAGTTAGCTGACTGTGTACGTTTTCACGATTTACCGAACAAAGTCAAGGTCCAGAGATTATCCCCTCTCGGAAGTAGGAGAAGTGAGTGATAATCCCGCAACGTACAGTCCACTTGGTGCTTTCAGAAAAATAAAAATACTTTTTAAAAAATCGCAGACTCGCGGTCAGCCTTTCTGCAGCTAGCTAACTAATTAAGCTAACGTGATATCCTCGCGATAGGAAAGCCAGTCACGCGAGTTCTCTGATTGGTGAGGGCCGTGACGTCACCGTTGCCGAGGGACAGTGAGCGCCAGAGCCAATATGGCAGCTGAACTCAGTTGTTAACTGTCCGTACAATTCTGTCTAATTCTTACATGGTTTTAGTTTATTTAAGAAAATACGATTTGGCAACCATTTAACAACAAATCTGGAAATGTTCAACCCCGCAATAATTGTTGCAGAGGCACTAATCATGCATAGGAGCAATGCCTTGAGCACCAGAGCAATAGAGGCCCAGATGTACTACATCAGACTCGATCCCAAATGCAGGCTGTGCAGAGGCCCCTGAAACAGTTCAACACCTAACAACAGGGTGTAAGATACTGGCAGAAAAAGAATACGTGGAACGCCGTAACCAAGTATAGTGCACAGAAACATCTGTGCAGAATATGGACTGGAGACCTCAAAGTCACAATGGGAAACACCTCCCAAGGTGGTATAGACTGCTAAGATCCAGTGGGAGTTCCACATACAAACCGACAAGATCATAGTGGCCAACCACAAGAAAAAGGAACACAAGAAAATGAACAGTAGTGTCCACTGATTATCGGAGCACTGGGGACTGTGGGCCCCATACTGGAGAAGTGGCCCCAGCAGATACCTGGAGAAACATCAGACATCTCTATCCAGAAGAGCGGCCTAGGAACAGCTAAGGTACTATATATATATATATACATGCATGCATGCATATGTACATACATACGTATGTACATATCTATGTGTATATATATAGATATATATTATATATAATACATATATATATATATATATATATATATATATATATATATATATAGTGTGTGTGTGTATGTGTGCAGTATCTTATGTGCAGCATATATGTATGTATGCACAAGGTTTTTGGAGAAGATATCTATGCAGGTTCAGAGGTTTTATCTCATTAAGTCTTGCCGACTGGGTCCATTTTTTTATGCAATACCTTTTTACAAATATTATCTTAGGTATTCAAATTTTGTGGTAGTGTAGTGTAATACGCCATTTGCACCTGTCTGATTGGGCCATCTATGAGATACAAAATAACATGTTTGGCAAAAAATAAATAAACACATTTTATAATATGTATTTGTTTGTTGTTTTTTATACGAATAACAAAAATGTTTCTTCTGAAGGGTTTTTTGGTTGCAGATATAAACTAAATATTTAAGATGATTTATATAAATATATTTCATATTTATGAAATTTATGAAATTCTGTAAAAGCACGGAAAAAATAAGTTTTTAAATCATTATTATCATCGTTATTATTCATCTGCGCGCGCCTGACCCCGCATTCACTCCGTCATCACTCGCTGGTGCACGAGCACGTCGGGTCTCCGTGGGGGTGTCAGGGGGGTGGAGCCAGTGGGCTTCTGCAGCTGTCCATGGTCGTGTAGCGGGAGCCAGAGAGGGTCCGGGTCCGTGCGAGATGAGGCCATAGTCACGCTCCAGCGTCTAAAACTCAGATTTGACCGGGATCGCTTGTTTCGCAGTGAATCAGAGCCGACTGTAAGGTGAGAGCTCCTCCTGCGTTTTGATCTTCTCTTTTTTTGACTTAGATCCTGGCCCTTCTCTTGGAAATTAGTGCTGACGATTTATCCCTGCCTTGCATCAAGAACAGGCCAGGAAGCAAACCAACATGGATGCTGTGCGCTGTGGCAGTGCAGCTGATGATGCTTGCTCGGAGATTATGCTCCTAACTCCGCAGTCCGAGGATCTAATCCTTGGTATTGACGATTCACTGTTGGGTTCAATTTGTGAAGAAACGGATATATAACGTCCATTTCTCAGATCAGTTCGTTTAGGCTGAAAAAATGAAGGATTTAGTTGAGGTGGGCTTCAAACAGAGAAGCTATTCGTTTCTGTCGAGATGACACCCATTTGGTTGCAGCATATTTTTAAGAGCAGTTTAATCTTTTTTGTGTTGCAGCATCATTTTGATCAGCCCTGCTGTTGTAGAGTGATTTACTACGGGGATGTCAGCTTCTGATTTACTTCCAGGCATCACTAGCCCTGCCAAGATGCAACTATTAGTAAAATCAGCTAGAACAATTCACATCACTGGTGTAATCTCCCTGAATGTCTGTTTAAAAAAAAGTAGATATTTGCAGATACATGTAACCAATCAGGATATTTGTTTTTAATTGCCACAGTTCAGGGACAGCTTTTACCTCCAGTCAGGAGCTTTCAGTCACACAGGTCTCTCTGAGGTTACATTTCTGGACAAACAGGTTTGGGAAGCACATCGTGCAGCCCCATCAGTCCGCTTTATTTTTCTCCTCCTGTTTCTGTGTCCAGCCCGTGAACGTGAGGCATCATGGCTGAGCAGCAGAGGCAGCGATCTCTGTCCACTGCCGGGGAGTCTCTCTACCACGTGTTGGGAGTGGACAAGGTGGCGACATCGGATGATATTAAGAGATCTTACAGGTGAGGCTTCGCTCTGTGATCTCCACGTAGAACGGCCTGGTCGCCTCTGCTGTGATTTTAATCTTTTTATTCATTGTTTTTTCATTGTTGTTTTCGACCTCCTCTTTACAACAGGAAACTGGCGCTAAAATTCCACCCCGACAAGAACCCAGACAATCCAGAGGCTGCAGAGAAGTTCAAAGAGATTAACAATGCCCATGCCATTCTGAATGACCCCACGAAGCGCAATATTTACGATAAATATGGCTCTCTGGGACTATATGTGGCTGAGCAGTTTGGAGAGGAGAATGTTAACACCTATTTTGTCCTTTCAAGCTGGTGGGCAAAGGTGAGACAGAAAAACCTTGGACCAACTACCACCTTTTCAGTTATATCCATAATTAATTTCATTTTCATGAATCTCTTTGCCTGCAGGCTCTGTTTGTATTCTGTGGCCTGGCTACTGGATGCTACTTCTGCTGCTGCCTGTGCTGCTGCTGTAACTGCTGCTGTGGAAGATGTAAACCCCGGCCTCGGGAGGGCCAGGACCAGGACTTCTATGTGTCCCCCGAGGACCTGGAAGCTCAGCTGCAATCTGATGAGAGAGGTGAGGCCTTGCGTCGCACACTTTGTCAGAGGGTCATTGATGGGACGAGTGCTTGAAATGTGGTTTCTGTTCTCAAACAGAGGCTGGTGGTGAGCCCATAGTTCTGCAGCCGTCAGCAACAGAGACAACCCAGTTAACATCGGATGGCCACCATTCCTATCACACTGACACCGGCTTCAACTAACCCTCCACTCTCCTCAGTCTTGGCCTTGGGTCCCGCCTGCTTACCTGCTCCACTTCAGTGAGATGAAATAAAGAGGCAGTCCATCTTTTCCCCTCTGAAGGAGAGCCATGCATAGGAGAGGGACTAGTAAGCATGACCTATGAAAGAAACTAATGAAGTCACATCCCTAGCACCACTCCCTGGTTGTTTTACCCCCCCAAGTACAGCAAGAAAAGAGAAACAACTAAATTGTTTCCCTTTTTGGGCCCTCTTTTTGTATTTCCTAGCCTTTAACCGCACAGGTCGCCTCCCCTGCTCCCTTCCCCCGTAGTTGGCATCATGGTGTAGCATGCACTGTGTAGAAAACACTGACTCCAGATTTTCCTTACTCCTTGGCAACATTTTTAACTTAACAATTCTCATCATGTATGTGTAGTAATGTTTAAATTAGTGCCGCTCAAAAAGAGGAGGAGGAGGAAAAGTTCACAAGATATTTAAGCAGGACAAATGGTGAGCAGCAGATCTGGGAGGTGCCAGCTGGAGACATCCATTTGCTATCGGTGCCATCACTTGTCACCTCCATTTACAATTTTCACTTCTGATTTGCAAAAAAAAAAATCTTTTCCAGTGTAAAATGTCACCTTCCTTTGTCAGACTGGCAGTATGCATTTGTGCTGTTTGTCTTTTGTGTGCTCCTCTGAGGGTTTTTGATGTGAGACATGAGGTTGTTTAGCCGCAGAGATTTATTTGCAGTTTTTACTTCAATGACTGATGACATGACACGTCCTCTTTAGTTAATAATTGGATTTTCTGTTCTTTAGAAAGCCTCCTGCTACAGGCTTGTTGACTACTTTCCCCGTCTTGTTGCAGAAGGTTGTTACTATAATTATTTTCATGGAAAATTGAAATTGAGTTGCATTATAAAACTAATAAGGTAAGCTCCAACGTCTGTTATTTTTTCATATCAAAAACTAAAAGCTGATGTTGATAGTGGATGTTTAAATTAAGAGGAATCTTAGACAGAGCAGTGACATTCAAATGATGTAGTTAAATATTGAAATCACTTCATAGTTTTGAGATGTATCTAGGCTTTTGGTGTCATGCTGAGTTCCTGCTGCTTTTTTTTTTACATACATATATCTTAAGAAAACTGCAAATCATCACAGCAACTGAAGACTCAGAGACATTCATTTTGGGATATTTATTGCTGTTATGCTATGAAGCTAAGGTGCTCCAGGTAATACATCTAGCTCTGATCAGAGCTGCTGAAATGCAGATATGACACATCTCCATCAGCTTCAGAGGGTAACATGATTTTATATGTTGAGAAGATGTTTAACAAAAAAAAAAAAATGTTAAACTCTTCCGAGAGGAGTATAATTAATGTTGCGTTTTTGTGTTTTGAACCGAAGTTTGATTAGTCTTTTTATTTGTCCGATACTGTGATCGTCTATCATCGTTGGCTTTTCTGAATCCATGTTGTGGAAGCTTCTCAGACGCGTTGCCTGTTACTGGCTGCTCAGAGAAATAGATATCTTTCCCTTTGCTCATGTAACATATGTTGCCACACACATTTGCCATAAATTGCCATGAAAATCTGTCGGTTTCACAACTGCTCATAATGTGTTTTGATGGTTTACAATTGGTGAGCCCCTGTAGCCCACCCTCTGCTATTAATGGTATGGATGTTGACCTCTGTGGCCCTTGTATGACACCTCCTGTAACCCTTGATGAAACATAGATGTTCCTGTCATGGCTTTTTCATTGAAATACTGAAAAATGCTACTGTAAATGTTCTAATTTGAATGCACTGTGTGTTTAAAAAATTATAATGGATCGATGATCAGGAAATGGCTCCATAAAAAGATCTACATAGTATATAGTGTATCTATAGTGAAATGGTTATATGATGCATTTTTGTAATTTTATTTATTTCATACTGTCATGTTTCAGATGATAATTTCCTATCATTTTAAATGGTATGGTGTTGTAATGTAACCATTAAATTTTTGCAAGGAGTGATTTAATGGTTAAGGTTGCTTGTACATACACTTGGCCCATATAAAGTATAAACCTTAACGTTTATGTTGTAGCATGGTAATCGTGTGTCTGGAAGAAAACAAGTGGATCATTGATCTGATTTGCTGTTGTTGAATAAATGTTCCTCAACATTTTGAGTCATGTCCTTATCAAACATCACATTTTTACCTTTTTTTAACTTTTTGATAAGCTACAATTTCAGTGAATAACTCCTGGGATCATTGTTGTTATATACTTACTATGTCCCTATATCTCAGTCAGTATTTTACCTTTTCAGTGCACATATTTATTCATTTATTTTAACATACAACTCTGGCTGGATTTATTACTGACAGGTGTTATTTTAGTTGTTTCCAGATTATAAGCATTCCTAAAATCACCATCATCACAGTTACCAAGAGCCCACAGAGACATATACTTAAGATGTCATTTATCAAATAAGTCTTCACATTTGAGAAACTGAAACTAGTCAGTATTAGTCTTCCGATTTACACTAGTATCAAAGTAGATCGCAGATAATCCTCTACAAATGAACTATCGTTATTTTATTTAGTCAGCCATGATATTTAACATGCAGTCCTCACGTGCACAATCATCTTTGAGTACAATGTGTAATAATACCCAAATAAATGTAGAAAAGTCAACTGCATGGAAAAACACCTCAACATGGCTTAAACATCTGTAAATGTGAAGCTACTTTCCATCTCAAGTGGGGTTGTTTATCATTAAAAACTCTGAAAAAAAGAAGCTCTAACAAACAGTCAAAGACATGCAAGTAATGAGTAATAACCATTTAAAAAAAAGGAGTAATAACCATAATGTCATGTGGACATTTACATATACACATCTTCTCAATGAATGGTCGACTTACTGACACTTTTAGTTTTTAGGTTGTTGTTTTTTGTTGTTGTTGCACTTTTACAATACTATCACAACAAACATTTACAAGTATAGATACATTTTTAAGTAAATTTGAAGACATTATTTTGTATATTTTAGGTTCTGGTCAGTATTTGCCCTTTATTGTGTACTCAACAGTTGTGATGCAGTATTCCCCTCAGTGAACACAACATGTTTCTTATTGCGATTATTAGTGCTTATTAAGTGGTTTTAACTCTCTTAATAAGCACACATATTCTGTTGTTGTAAAAGAATCAAAACCACAAAATACAAGTCCATCTATAAACTTCTTGAAATACATACATGTACTTGTTGATACATTAATGTACATAGATTAATTTTGCCAGAGGTAAGGGAAATCACAACAGTTTGCTTGCTGTGTGGCATATTCAGTGATATATTTCTCCAAAAAAGTATATATATATTTTAGTAAAATTTTGAACCTGTAAAGTAAATAAATCTGTTGGATAAATATGCAGGAAGAAAATGTGCAATAAATATGTCTGCCAGGAATGCTAAAACTATGAATCCTTACATGTAGCTCAAAGGTGCCACTTACTTCCTATTTGAGAGTATTTATTTGTTTCTGGTTTTTTGTTTCTGGTTTTGTTATATATTTATATAACAAAATTCAGTTTTAATGAGTGTTTGACCAGAGGAAAACTAAAAACATTCTTAACAGCTGGTACACATGCTGCTTTTACAGAGGTGAGGTGGGTGACATAACATTTACCAGCAGATGGAGACAAGTTTTCGTTTACTAGCTTACAAACGTGTTAGATTTAGCTTTATATAAACATAAATGGATTTACGCTTTTAATCCGGGCTGCTTCATTTGTGAGGTGGAGTTCTAAAATCACTGCCACATTAGTTCTGCACTAATTGTTACTGACAGGGAGGCCGCACTGACTATGAAATTTGTTTTAGTATCCACTTGAGTAAAGGATATGATACCATGACTGATAACACTGAATACTTTAAGAATATTATTTGGTTTATAAACAGTTTATATATTTATTTATTTATTTAATTATTTTTAAATTTTGGACGTAGTGCTGTTTCATCAATCTGAGTTCCCAACAAGCAGCATTGTGGAAAATATTGTTTCTGATGTCAAAGTTTCTGATGACATTTATATTTACTTTCCTGTCTCTACAGTCAGATAATGCAAGAACTTGGCTTTCTTGAACCTTTACAGAACACTAATTAATATTATCCTAAACCTGTCTCTTAAAAGAGGTAAATGTAAACCCACTACACATACACCACATACATACTGACGTTTACTTTTGAAAATAGTGTTGTTTATTATTTATCTGTTTGTTTGTTTGTTCGTTCGTCTGTCCTCGTCATCACCGGGAACGTAGTGTGCAAGAGTGGGAGGAAAACCAATAATAGGCTCATTGATCTGCCCCCTGCCAGTCTCTGAGCTGAGCTGACCGGATGGAGACAGTTGGCAGCTGCTAGCTTGTCTGAACACTCCCTCGTGAACGAGGCAGCGATGAGCCGACAGGGTAAGACTTTCTGCTTCATATACCACTAATACAGGACTGTGTACATTTGGTTTTAGTGGATAGTTAACATGCTCCGTGGACTTGGTTCATCGTGCGCAACAGGTTAGCTGTTAGCCAACTAGCCCGTTAGCCAGACGGAGAGGAGTTCAGCACCGCGGACAGCTCCGCTATGACGACATCAATAACGCCGCCGTCTCTTATCAATGTGGAAAATTGATCAGTGAAGCCTTGAATTGTTAACTGCTCACTTAAAAACTATCCAAAAAAATATAAACATGTAATTACCTAGTAATCGTTTCCGTGTTGTTTAATGTCACGTATATTAAGCGTCGTTTTAATTTTGCTTCGCTATAAATGCTCAGATATGTTGCGAGTACTTTTATATGTACAGGTAAACATTAAAGAATATGCTGCTGTTTACACTCACTGGTTGTTATGTCCATTAATAGACTGGAAAGATTTATTAGGCATTCCTTATCTTCTTTAAAAACTAGTTCATCCGGCTATATTTATGCACTAACAGAGTAATCTCAGGTGAACACAACGTAATCTAATTATTGTTAGTTAAGTTCTTGTGTGGATTTATTTCTCTTAAAACATAGTTTGATCATTTTTGCCATGTCTGTCTCTTAGGTTTTAATGGACATTCGGCACCTCTGAACTTTTCAACCAGGATTACGGGAAACGGATGTTCCCACACAGACCTTGGAGAGAATGACTTAGACAGTCTTCGTTTTGAACTTTCAAAGGTAATGTTAATGCAGCAGCTCTCTTTTGGGGTGGTCAGCCTGAAGTGGTTAAAAATATATATTTCAACTGAATTGATCATGTTGGACTTTTTGTTTAATCTGTTCACGTAGACAGAAGATGAGATTCAGACCTTAAGACAGGTGCTTCTGGCCAAAGAAAAGTATGCTTCAGACATCAGGAGACAGCTGGGAATGAGCCCACTCAGTAACATAAAGCAGAATCTGTCCAAAGGCTGGCAAGAAGTGCAGACTTCATCTCCGTAAGTGCACTCAGACCCTTGCATACAAGGGACACATAAACAAATACACTGCGGACCATCTGCCCTGTTTGTTTCTGTGAAGCCTGGTTACATAACCACACACCGATGAGTGTCGTAGCTGCCCTCTTAAGTCAGCACAATAATCTGTCAACCTGTGCATATTCTATTTTTTCAGATACCTCACAGCCTCTTCTACTCTGGACGACATCAGCCACTCCAGTGTGTGAGTCTTTCTCATCATCTATGTACAGATAGAAAATTTGTTCTTTCAGCTTTCAGGAACATGCTGAGATTTGGTTCTGCTCATGCATCATTGTTTCATTTCTGTGCATGTATCGCTGTAGTTTTATGTTTCACTTTTGGTTTGTAAAGCACGTTCTGTTTTAATTGTACTTGAAAAGTGCTGTATAAATAAAGGTGAGTTAAGATGACTTATAGAGGGTTCCCTTCTGAGAAACAAGTGATGGGATTGTCCAAGTCAAATAGGATTGGTGTCCTGGTAATAGCACTGCAGCTTGACTTAGCACATGAAGCACAGGTATTAACAGGCAGCATCAGGACCAGCCTAAAGTGTTTGTTTAAAACAGAGTAAGCAAAAGATCTTCTTCAGCCAGCTGGAAACAGGCCATTGACGTACATAAGCCTATTGTTAACTACATGTAAGTTTCTACCATGTCTTCTGTTTGGTGTCTCCTCTTATGTAACCCATGGCAACACCGAGGCATTTCCTTACCTAATGTCTAACTAATTCAATTTATTTCTGACTGCAGGTATGTGAAGACACGGGACAGTCTGAGTCAGGCAGGCCAGGTGACGTCTGCCGCCCTGTCCAGTGTGGGTGTGGTGATCACCAGGAGCCTGACGCAAATGAGGTACAACCACAGATGGCTCAACTTCTTCCTTCAAATGTGATAATTCTACATTGGTAACCTTAAAATATCCAAAATGTGAATTTAATTGGTTAATTTTGTATTGTATATCTAGCAAATGCTAAAATTCACTTAGAGACTAAAACTGCAAATCCCTTTAACATGGCAAAAGTCAAATTGAATTAGTTCAATTTACGAAAGTTGCCAGTGTACACAGCCATTGATCCATTAAACACATCAATAAAATGCAGCTTTGCACAGTCAGGCTAAACCTTTAAGGCCAAACCAAGAGAGTGGCGAGTCCCTCCATTATTTTCTGATGTCCACAGCTATGGGAGCTTGACTGCATGCTGCCCCGCTACTATTTACCCTACGTCCTATTTACGTAGAGTAAATAAAGAAAAAAAAAGCAAAACATATTTTTTATTTACGCCAGTTCTCTGCTTATATATCTGTACACCATCTATCACGGTTCTTCTTTTGTACTGTTTTAGCAGTTCTTCTTCTCTGCTATTGTCTTTTATCATCTGTACTAAACTGCATGCTTTATCACTACTGAATGAAGATTTTCCCAAAATTTAAAACAAGGGCAATTGCATAATCTGCAAAATGGATGGTGTTCTGCTTCAGGAAAACTTTCCCTTGCATCTGACCAGTCTACCTCTATTGTATCTATAGATTATATAAGAAGAACTGGATAAACTCCCTGTGACATCAGCTAAAGGGTTCCTGAAGAGTACTTTTGAAGTCTCTTCCTCCCTCGTCCCTTGTTGGATCATGTTAAAAATGGATGAAATCACCTTTTTTCAGTCACTGTAGTTTAGCCAGTTTAGCTTGGCTGACTTGGCTTACTCTAACCTGTGATGCTAATTATTTTTTGTTTTGGATTTATTCAGACCATATGTGTGCAAACATCCTAATTTTAATTGTTGCTACCCAAACATCTGATACAAGTGCTACCAGAGGTGAAACGAGACCTAGCCGAGCTCCTCTGGAACCCTCCATCACTTGCTGCTTGCAGAGTGAGACCCGTGTCAGTGGGTAAAGCTTGCTGGCGTAGGCCTCTCAGTTGTGGGGTGATTTACTGTGGCCTGTGAGGTCACAGTGACCTCTGCTAGAAAGGGTCCTGAAATGATCTGCTGTAGCTCAAGGCTCTTTCTGCCGAGACACGCTGGGAGCTGCTTGTGAAACCTCCCGTTTTAAATGTCAGTTCAGTGGCGTCACCAGAAAAGACTGCTGAGTGTAGCTGATGCGGCCTCAGCTGAGCTTCATCTTCAGACCCGACCAGACCAACCTCCATACCACTGAAGTGGTCCGTTAGTACAGTTAATGAAACAACATCTAATCCAATCTTTGAATATTTCTGAAAAGTATTTCATTTTAATATTATTGTATAACAGTTGTATAATAATTCATTTTAATATGGTAAAAAGTAATAAATGTTTCAATGAAAATTTAGTTTAAAGCCCATTAAATAGTAAAACTTCGCCAGTTGTTGACTTTTTAAATACCTGCATAACTCCTTTGGTTGTGAACTAAAAATGCAGGATATTTACAATTCTTTTAATTGTATTTTTACCATGGTGATATATGTTCAGCTAAATATGCTGTTTTGCTGCTTTAAATGAAGAGCAAATCGTAAAAACTTTTGCTAGTAAATATTTAAAAATAGACAGTTATGGTCAAGGATTTGTCATAACTGGCTTTGTACTGTATTATGGACACATTCACAAAAAAAGTCTTATAACATAATTTTAAATACTGTAGTTGGAGTATTCCCTTAACGTTTTAAAGAAAATACATAAATAAATAACCATAATCTAATTAAAGCAGTGGGTCTGGATATTATCAGTAGCAGTTGGTTAGTCTGTTGCTGTCATCACTGTGGAAACAGATGCTGGTGTGACGTTATGTGTCTGTCTGTTCCTTTTTTCACGCTGCATTTCAACAGAGCTCTGCCTCTTCCGAGCCCACCACGGTAAGATGTAATCTCTGCAAAATGTCTTAAATGGATGATCATACCAAAATTGTTAAATAGAACATAATAACTTTAAAGTGAGTTTCCTTTTAGTTCTAGCCTCACCAGCTATCCTAATTCTTTTCCTCATTAATAAAGAGAAGTAGTCTGGTTCCTCTGGATTTTACTTTGATTTCCAGGGGACAATACCAACGGACACAGAGGAAACTGTCTCTGGATACCATACTACCATACTACCATACTACCATACAAACATACTACCATACTACCATACTACCTTACTACCATACTACCATACAAACATACTACCATACTACCATACAAACATACTACCATACTACCATACAAACATACTACCATACTACCATACAAACATACTACCATACTACCATACAAACATACTACCATACTACCATACTACCATGCTACCATACTACCATACTACCATACTACCATACTACCATACTACCATACAACCAATGTCAGAATGAAGGGTGTGGTTTAGACAGAGGAACAGCCATGCTAGTGTATCTAGCAAATGCTAAAATTCACTTAAATAAAAGATATCCAGAATAGTGTTCTGTAGACTTTTAGCTGTTGTCAGTTTGTTAGTAACAACTTGATGATCCA
>JAOWBL010000022.1:14924988-14989678 GCA_028564865.1 Zenarchopterus dispar
TGTGTGTGTGTGTGTGTGTGTGTGTGTGTGTGTGTGTGTGTGTGTGTGTGTATATATATATATATGTGTGTGTGTGTATGTCCGGAAAACCAAAATCCTATGAGATCTGATCATAGTTTCCTTGTAAGCCTCATCCTGCAGCACTTGCTTGAAGTCAAGATGGAAGACGTAAAACTCGAAGATGGCACCCTTCACAAATATATATATATATATATATATATATATATATATATATATTACTGTGTCCAATACATGAATCTAATACACGATTGAAGATATCGTGATGTTTAAAGTTGACAGAGTTAATCATCAATCTCAAAAAAAAGTGACCACACCTAATCTATTCTTCAAACCACCAAGAAACTGTGAAGCTTTTTTCATCTATAAGATGAGTATTTCATGAAAATACTTTTAAGTCAGCATTTCAAATTTATGCACACTGGCTATTTATTATACACAAACAAGTCTTTTTCTTACCATTGCAAGATTGGCTGGAGCAGTGACTGAAACTTTTGAACAGTGTGATTTATGTGGTGTTCTTTCTTTTCTTTTCGTGGCCAGGGCCATAGTAAATTCCTTGTCTGACCTCTTTACCAACACATGCAGAAGCTGACAAAAAAATGTCTATATGATCAGCGTTTTACTAACTAACACATAACATGTGCTCACAGACTAGCAGGTAAAGCCCAACTACCAACATTTGGCCTTGTGAAGAAAGTGAAGCCATGCTGCCTTTGTCTCCACTGTGATGACCCTTGCCTTTGGGAGGATGGGCTAGCAGAGAGATGGCCAAATAAATAAAGCTTACTTTGACCCCTAGGAGCCCACAGTGGGCTCCCATTCACTGCAGAAGTTGTCAGAAAGGCTTTCATAAGAGGACCATCATGGATAATTAGTTCTCTGTTTCAAAACAACATTTAATCCTGTATAAAAGCTTTTTTTCTCTAAGAAAGGTTGAACTTAGTACCATTCCATAAATACTGTGGTGTGAAACTGAACTACCCGAAGGACACGCTGCTTTCAGCATTCAGCCTGTTTCTGACGATTCCCTTCCATTGACTCCATAAGGAATTCAGACACCCGCATCAAACTCTGGACCTTATCACTTAATCTAAGTACCATTTTAACCATGCCACTTCATATCATTTCAGAGGAAATCACAAAATGGAGCATTCATAGCGATACAGTATTGTGTTTTAATCAAATCCTTAATTAACACAACTCAGTGTTTTAATAAAAGCTACAGCAGGTCTCAATAAAAGGGTCTCCAGGTTAGAAAAGGTTTTGTCAACTCCATAAAAACTTCATTAAAAGGTTGTAAATGTGGTTTAGAAGATTGCCTTATTTTACACTTAGTCACTTTCAGTATGCTGCTATGCACTCTTGGCCTCCCAAAATAATTAGAAAGAAAACATACAATTACAATACATTACAAACATCACCATAATTAACCAACCTATAATCTTACTATATAAAATGTATTATAGTTATTTATCTAATGTCCATAAATCCTGAAACATGACTTTATAATCTAACAGAAGAAAATGAATTGAGATGGATTGGTTGACATGTTTTTCCACTGTAGGAGGAAGCTGAAATACTTGAAGAAAGCCCATGTAAACATGAGGAGAACCTGCAAACTCCCGCACATACAGATCACTGCTGGGATTTGAACCAGGAACTGTCTTGCTTTGAGCAGCAGTGCTAATCAAGCACCAACCATCTTACTCTCAAACTGAGGCTCATATGGAAATAAGATATGTTGCAGTTCCTTGACTGACCAATAAAGGCTGGGTCCAAAAGCGAGTCAATCTCCACTGACTCCCCTGTTAAAATGGCTGACTTTAGGAAGACTTTAGAAATAAACATATATACAGCCTGATTCAAAGAACCATTTTGGTCTCAATCATTTGATCTCACATCCATGACAACTCTGATGGGGTGAATGTTTTTGTACCATAACAGGAGAGTTTATATAAAGCATGAAATTTATTTCTAATATGATTGACAGTCGACTCAGCCAATGCTTAGCAGCTATCACCTCCTCATCTGTAATTATCATGCTACCCCATTTAGCAAAGCAACTACACATTTGTTTAAACCCAGCATTGGCTAAACACAAGTTATTTTTTATTTGGCCGTTGAGTCAACATGTTAAACGGTGTAATCTGATGTAAACAATGGCAGTTCTCCAGACATTTTGGCTTGGTTCAGTTGAGTGTTCTGGGAGCACAGCTAACTTTGATTGACATACAGTGGGTGTGTCCCCATTTGCTTCTGTAGCAACAGGGTTGTACCCCATAGGAAGAAAAACAGTCTTCAAAACCGTTCTTCAGAAACCAATGGGTCATGTCAGGTAATGGTTCGTCCATTGTTTCATACAGTCAATGGAACCTATTGTTCAGTTTTTTTTTTTTTAAAAAAAAGGAAAGAAAAACAAAGGTCTTTTTTTTTTTTATTTTGTTAGTTCTTAGTTCATCTGCTGTCCACCTGTAACCACAGACCATGAATGGATTGGATAAGTCCTTTGTGATATCACCCATAGATTTTCCAAAGAGCGATTGAGCATAGATTGTAAAAAACAAATGATGTCGCATAAAGTCACGTGACCCACTGGTTTCTGTTTTTCCGAAGACCTTTTTCTTCCTGCGAGGCGCAGCCATGTTGCTTTAGAAGTCGACAGAAACACGCCCACCATATGTCAATCAAAGTTAGTGTTGCTTCCAGCTCCTTCAGCCGAATCCCGACGAAAAAAAATGTTGAGGTGCTGTCAGACATCTTTAGAGGAACATACCGTTTAACATGTTGACTTGACGGCGAAATCAAAAGTAACCGTCGCATTTAGAAGAAGTTTGGTTTATACAAAAGGCTGGTTACGTCACTAAACTTTAGCATAACAATGATGACGAAGAAGTGATAGCTGCTGGTCATTGGCTAACCCAACTGTCACTCAATCATATTAGAAATAAACTTAATGCGTTAAGCTCTCAATGTGGAAGTTATTGGCTTTTTTTTTCTTTTAAAAAACCTTATTGAACAGCAGGTATACAACACATTGATTGCCAAGAATGTTAAATATAAAACTATGAAAACAAATGCAAAGATTTAAGTAAACGAATTGTTTGTTTTGAGAGCCTTTTTATTACTTGAGTCTTATATTGACTGTATATAGTATCACGTCTTTAACAATATATGTAAAATATGGTACTTTTAATGCTTGGCGCCATCTCAGTTCCATATTGAAGGCGCTTGTTTAGCTATAATATGGTCCTAGGCACACCCTCCATCCCGAACCATCAATGGATTGGCCGGGTTCGTGACCACGTCACGACGGGACGATCACAAAATTGGCTTCACGGCGACGACCAGGGGGAGGAACGTCTGTACTTTTAGGAGAACGGGTAGGTCGTGATCTATTATACATTTATATGCCTATATGTGTGTGTAAGTAAAACCTATATAGTTCAACTGCTAAAAATAAATTACGGACAATATGGAAAGGTTTACGTTTCGCATTTTTTTTATTTTTGCGTTTAATTGTTAATCCAGCCAGTTGCAAATTCACAACACAAAGACCAGTTTATACGACTACACGATAGTAGCAGTTGAAGGAATTGCGAGGGTTTCATTTAATAAAAATGACTGAAATAGTATATAAAAACATTCTTAATGTTGTTGCTGAAATAGATAAATGCGCTGATAGAGACGTTTAGGATATAGGTAATAACAAGCGAGTGTGGTTGTAAAATGCTTATCGTGCTTGAACGCAGCATTGTTGAGAAATCAGGCCGCGTGAGCAGCTTCACTTTTGCAAAACACATGTAAATGGGCAAATTTGCAAACCATATCCATAGTACTAGGTTTCAGATCTCACCTGGAGTGACTTTTACTTTCACTCCTTCGATGCCACGTACTTCCTATAACTAAAGTCACCCGGCTTCGCGCTAAAGAGTGTTTTCCTTGTTGTTAAAGATTCCACGCTTTGGAGAAGTTCGCGGCAAAACATCGATAACGCGAGACTTCAGAGTCGCTCAGTACGCTCATGAGTATTGAGGAGGGCTGGTACCAGCGTGACCCAAGTGTCCCGCTGAGCTTAGCCTGCATGCCTTCGGTGTGTGTGTGTGTGTGTGTGTGTGTGTGTGTGTGTGTGTGTGTGTGTGTGTGTGTGTGTGTGTGTGTGCCGATGATAAGATACGATACAACAGCGTCGCGATTTTCATGTATCAAGAAAATCTCGGCCCTTATTTTCCACAGTGAGTGACAGGAGTGTTATTAAGCAGTTCAGCAATAGTGGTCTCCCCACGAAATTAGTCATGAATAAACACGTGTAAACCCAGCCTTTGCAACACTAAAATCTTTGTTTAGTTAAACAGTCAAATGAAGAGTTAATCCTTAGGAAGAATGAGAATAGAAAACAATATCAGTGCAAAGGGTTGTTGCTTTGAGTCATCAAATTGCTTTTATTTTGCTTATTTTAAAATTTATTTTTAAGCTACCTTCCAATAAGCTGCTGTTTCCACATACTGCATTAACTTAAAGGAAGACACACCAAGATTTTTTAAAAAATGAGTGAGAGACGGGATTTTTAGTTTGAATCAGTGAATTTGTTTAATTTCAAGGAATATTTTGTTGCTTTTTGGAAGCAGTCATTTAAGAAATATATAAATCAACATTGGGTATGGTTAAGGTGGCGTTGGTTTTGGTAATGTAATCATTTATTCTCAATACAAGCAACATAGATGAAGACATAATTTTTTTTTTCAATTATGATTCCTTAGTGGGCTGCAAGATGGCAAGTACAGAAGTTCTGACTCCAGAGTCACCTGATAAATCCAACCGTTTTTATGTCGTGAGCTGGATCAACAACCTCCTGAAGACAAACTTCAAAGATGTGCGAGAGATGGGTTCAGGTGATTCATCAGCTTTTCTGTGAACTTATTTTTTGTTAAGGGCAGCAAACAGACAGTGATTGCATTTAATATGCCCGCTTAAGAGTTTTATTTTACTATTAACTGCCTGATTTACTTTCATATTTCATCTGTACTGGAGCTGTGGTGAGGCACTGCTAATTTCCTGATCCATATTAAAATTATGTCCACAGTGAGCCAACATAAGGCTTTTGTTTTGAAAAAAACTCACAGAGAACTATAAAGTATTATTTACTGAGTTAATATTATGGTATTACCAATATTTACACTCACGACACAAAAATGGTCCACATCATCTAATTTTTCTTGTTGTTTTGCTTCCCATCCCGTTTTCCTTTAAAATGACAGCAAAGGACAACTCTTATAGTGTTTTAACTTCACTCCAACAGGCTCCTGTCACTGTCAGATCATGGACTACATTTTTCCAGGATCTGTAGACATGACCAAGGTGAAGTTTGGTACACAGTGTGAGGACGACTATAAGCATAACTTCAGTGTACTCCATGAAGCCCTTACCAAAAAGGGAATTACAAGGGTATGTACTTCCTCTCTAAAAAATATTCATCCATTATTGGAGTTAACAAAAATCTATCTATTATGAAGGAGAAAGCATACCAACAATTTTACATACATGTTTATATCCAGTTGTGAGTGAGTCATCATTACAGGTAGGGCTCCTTGTTGTAGCAGTGACGCTATTTGTTGAAACTTTAAGAAATTGTGAGCACTTTATTTGCATAAAATTTAAGGACAATTGCTTGTCCTTTCATACAGCAGTTTCATATTTCTTAAATTCAGAGACATTCTAAAGAAACTCGAGAAATAAACTGACAACAAACTGTGAGGGAAGTAAAGTACTTTCAACTTTTAAAAAAACAAACTAGACAGTGTTTATCAAAGCACAGGTAGACTGGCTCCTGTAGTGTAAGCCCATAAGTGTGCTACCAGGAAGTTGATGGATGTAGGTTCCCACAAACTTGGTTCCTGTGAACATCTACTGAATGGCAGGTGATCCTTTATGTTGCTGTAGGTCCTTATGAAATTAGGCTTCCATTTAGGTGGTGCGTGCAGATTACTGTCTGAACATAGCAGATGTACTTCAGGGCAGTGGATTTGTCCATTGTTTGTTTATGTGATGATTATATGATGCTGGCTATCACTCTTTAATAGGATGTTATGTTGAGGGTTTGTTGTCGAGTGAACACACATTCTTTGCAATATGTTTATCACTTTAATTGCATGTCAGACAGAGTAGCTCATTGCTCTTTCATGGCAGCGTTCCTCACCTCACACCACTGGCTCCAGTGTCAAAAGATGGTCTCAAATGTCTTTTGTTTCAAGAAAATAATTGACAAAGGAGACACAATCCAGCTCACAAAGAGTTGTCCCACACCCTCAAGTGTTGTGATAACAAGATCCTGACATTAACACTATATTATCATAAACATGCTGCCACCTTTGCCCTCATTGTTTCAGATACTTTTAAACAATAAAAAAAGGACTATGTTGTGTCCAGTTTGAAAGGTTGGCTGTATTGTGTCAAAAAATGTCTCAAAATTCAAGTAATTAGTCAAAATCTACTGCTTTGTAAAAATATAAGATATGTTTAAAATATTGTTGAGCCAGACTCTTCGTTTTCTGGAGTCTGCAAGGATTACACACTTTACTTATGTTTTTACATGAATTAGACAAAGACCCTTTTTACAAAATGATCTTGAATAATCCTTGTGTGTGCATATTTATAGTTTTAGACAGACTTTGATTAATTTAAAATGGATTAAATGATTACTGGTATGATTAAAAACAGCTCCTGTTCTATTATTTATCAAGTTTTCTCCATGCGAATCAAGAATTTGTTTGTACAAAACTTTATTTCATAGTTAGGTACTGTTTACTTCAGAGTATCTCCATATGTATTTGCATTTGTCATCTTTGCATTGCTACAGGACATTCCAGTGGAAAAGCTCATAGCAGGGGATTTTAAAAGCAACTTTGAATTAATCAAATGGTTCAAAGCCCTCTACACAGCAAACATAAAGAATAAAGAGTACAGCTCTGTGAAGGCTCGAGGCAACCATGCTATCACCCCATCTTCTAATGTCTGTAAGTCTAAACCATACCTCTAACCATGATATTTAAACAAGGAGGTGAACTGTATTCTGATTGTTGCTTTTACAGCAGTTGTGCAGTAATGTTTTTTTTCCCTTACTTTGTCAGGCAACTCTGAATCGGAGTCAGACATGGAGAAGAACGGTGTCATAAGAGCAACTAAAAGATTTCCTTACACTGAGAAGTGGAAGGATGCTTTTGTTTGGGCAAGTTGTAGTCCTCTTGGAGAGGAATATACATACTGCTCCAGCTGTCAAAATAACCTTAGCACAATTAGTAGAGGTTTCATTGAACTCCAGCGACACATGCAGACAAAAAAACACAAGAAAAGGGCTAGGGAAAAGAGAGGCGAGCTACCAAACCATGCCAGCGGGCCGCTTCCTTGCAGCGATGCAGCTGTTCGATTTATTCGCAGTCACCATTACACTGGATCTGCTCAAGGTGAACAGGCGATGAAGCATTTGGCACATTGTAAGATGAGACTGGAATGCCCCAAAGATATCACATCTATTTGCCAACACACTCCCTACTGCGTTTATATTTATGAAGGGGTAATACTTGAAAAAGATGACGCTGTCTCTGTGCTTCTTGTGGGGTTTTTTGACGTTGAAGCCTCGTGTCAATCCATGCGATTTCTGGATGCTTTTGAGTTTGTGGATGATTCAGGAGACCAAATGGCTGCAGATGTGGTGCAGGCGGTGAAGAAATTTGGACTATCCACAGATAACCTTGCTGCCTTTTATTTCAGTGGCAGTGGTGCAGCCTTAGAGAAGATCTGCTCACAGCTCAGGGAACTCAACCCAAACGTAATGGCCTTAGGACGCCTGTACTCCATCGCTGATGCAGCTTGTCTTAGTGGAGTTAAGCAGCTCTCTACCCAGGTTCAAGGATTGTTGGTAGACCTTCAGGAACACTACTCCTCCTCCACCAAGAATGACAGCCTCAAAGCTCTTTTTGGCTCAGAAAATGGAAACGGCAAATTGTTTCCCACTGACACCAGCTGCCTTAGATTTTGTCTGTTAGTCAGAAAAATTTTGGAAATATGGACAGATCTCTTACTTTACTTCCGCTCTTGCGATAAAGATGATAAGAAGGCCAAGTTAATCCACTCCCAGCTGAAGGATCCCAAAGTGAAGGCAATGTTTATGTTCCTTGACCAAGCCTTAAAGCCTCTGCAAACATTTCAGAAGCAGATACAAGGAACTTCCTGCACTGACATGTTGCTCATCCTAGAAGAGGCCAGCACCCTGCTAAGCACATACGCCTCTTACTTCCTTCAACCTCATGCTGCTGTTTGCTACCTCAAGAAACATGATGCTCATATCCTTACAAACAAGAAATTCTACCTCTCGAGTCCTGATCTCAATCTGGGTGGAGACACCGTGGAGGACTTCCTGAAAAAGATTGAGGCAGGAGAGGTACTACCGGAGTTCACAAAGGAGGTGTTGAACTTCTACATTGCACTCACAGGTTGCATTGCAAACGGTCTGCCTTTGAGTGTCAGGATGCTAAAAACCATTGCTGAGCTGCTAAACCCTCAGAAGAAATTGAAAGTGGGAGAAAAAAACGTGAAGGAGCTTGGGACCAACCTGGGAGTCTGCAGCTCCCCAGAGGAAGTGAAACAGCTCACAAGTGAGTTCTTGGAGAGTCAGCTGGCTGAAGAGAGAGCAGACGATAACAGAGCACTGGTTCCACTGGAGAAGCACTGGGCCAGGGTGCTGAAGAACGCCAAACCTACCTCACTCTTCCGGAGGCTTGTTTTGAGTCTTTTGTCTTTCCAATACCCTCCACTTGGTGCCCAGCAAGTTTTCACTCAGGTATGTGAGTGGATGCTGTTGCTACATTTATGCTGTTTATTGTTATTTTGTTTACGTTTGAGTAATTTCCCACTTCTGTTATTGTGTACCTGAGGCCTTTGAGAATGATGCTTCAGCAGTACTTTGTGAGACTGAAGCCTTATCAGACAGCGACCGTGACACAGCATCTGACCACGTGCTCTCTGACTCCACCAGCAACATCAACTCCCGCGTTCACAGTCAAGGTATGACAAAGGACACTACACAACGTGCTAAATGTGAATTTAACTTCTAATAGTTAGGGAATCAATGATGACGATGATTGTTTGATATACTGTAGTGGTTAAAAAAAAGAGGTACTTGTACTGCATACCTTGTCTTATACTTTTATCCTATTTTCCAGGATCGGATCGTCTTGAAGCAATGATGAAATCATGTGAAGTCCGTCTTAAAAGGATAAGAAGTAAGACCTTTTTGTTTGTTGTGTATTATAAGAAATCCTTATGATTACTTAATTACATATATATATTTGTTTACAAGTACAATCTCAGTGTCTCACTGTTTTAAAATAGAGAAATGTTGAATTGGCTTAAATAATTAGCTTTAGTTGGTGACAAACAAAAGCTTTATGTTTGTCAAACAAAAGCTTTATGTTTGTTGAATTTTTTTAATACAAAGTATGATTAAGTTTTTTTCAACACCAGCTCAAATAGGAAACAAACTTAATTTTGTTC
Organism: Zenarchopterus dispar; assembly: GCA_028564865.1. Lineage (NCBI taxonomy): Eukaryota > Metazoa > Chordata > Actinopteri > Beloniformes > Zenarchopteridae > Zenarchopterus > Zenarchopterus dispar. The sequence continues at coordinate 14,934,556 of JAOWBL010000022.1, forward strand.
TGACTAGTGGGATGAAGGTACTTTCTTGCAGTTTCAAAATGTATATATTTTTTTGTTTTCAAAGCTCCATTGGATGGTATATTTGCAGTGAACAATTCTTCAGATGAGGAGGTAAAATCAGTTTTTCTGTTTTATTATGCTTCTCAATCTAATACATGTTTGTGGTGAAAGATAAAACATAAAACATTGGCATGAATGTATTTAATACCAGTATGCTAATCTCTTGTACAAACCAGAGCGTAAAAGAGGAACTGGACAAAACCTCTATTACGTCACTTTTCAATTTCTTGAAGAAACCTCTTTTTTCCTCAAATATTCTTTCAAATCTGTCCAAACATCCTCACTTGGTGTGTTGCTACGGAAACGAGTGCCACCAGAGCTGAAGAGTAAACTAGTAGAGCTAGGGCATGCAGGTTACAGATCAAAACTCCACATCCACATTTTTCCTGCTAGGGACTTTTTTAGGTTTTACATTGGGTCGTTGGCGTTTAGTACTCACAGCATGTTTCTTTCCTTTGTTTTTCTCATCTTTATAACTAATATAGTCACCTGGACAAGTGGAAAGTTTTCCTAATTTCTTTCCTCTAGTCCTCTAACACAAAGGCATCCGTGTTTTGTATTCTTTTGCATGTGCATCGTTTTTAGTTTTGTAATTAGAGTGTGCGTTCTCTTAGGGGGCAGCTAGGGGAGGTTCTGGCCGGGAGAGCAGCTTGCGCAAGAAGCCACAAACCCGTACAGTGTTTCAGGCTGGTGTTGGCACCTGGTCCAAACCCATAGGTTTTGATAAGGACTACCAAAATGCTGTGGAGTCTGAGGATGAGGTGGTAGGTATACTCATGTATACTCCCAGAGTACCAGTGGCCAGCAGAATCCACTCATTTCTGTATCTACTGAAACCTGTTCAGAGTTGTGGGAGTGCTGAGTGGATCTCTGCAAGGCTGTCGTCTGACAAGGGTGTGAAATCATATGAAAGTCCCCACACTCAGTCATATTACCAGTCAACCAAACATGCATGTTTTTGGACTGTCGGGAAAAGCTGGTTGTAGCCAAAGAAAATCCACAGACACGAGGAGCTCCACACTGAAAGACTCAAGCTGACGTTTGGACCGAGAACCTTCTGGCCATTAAACAGTAATAGAAACGAACCCACATCAATTCGTCAAATCTTTGAGGAAAAACATCTGCAGGGCCTATGCGTGAAAATCAGTTCCCTAAATAGGGCTCTGAGGGAAGCAAAATGTCTTTATATTTGCAAAACATTGACTACTTCTCATTTTTGGTTGGCATATACTAGGATTGTGCAAAACACTGAACACAACACCTATGCAATGTCAGAATTGCAAAAAAAAAAAAAAATTATTGTAGTGATAGTGGTAACTTTGTAACATTTCCAAATGTATTATTATCCAGTTTTGGTACTTATTTGCATGACAGGTGTTGCTGTTGTGGTATTTTTAAACCATGCTGCTTAAATAGAAATGAGACATGTTGTTTCATGTCTGATTTGATGTTAGGATCGTATCATTATTATACCATATTATTTCATTGTTGCAATTTTCAACCACGCTGTAGCGCATCACATGATTTCCTAATAGTGTGCAGCCCTAAAATAACCTGCATATTTATGTTTAAACAGCCCATTTTAAGATGACTTTTGTTTTCAGCAAGAAGAAAAATCACCACCCAGTAGACCCACACCAACAAGAGGGCGCCGCAAACATGGGTACCAGGTAACTGTTTTATGCCAGAAACAAAGTCCACCAGTCAGATGTCATGTCAGACTAAATACCTGTGTCACCTCTGTGTGCGTTGTACCTCGGGGGTGTGATTGGTTGGCTTTTCTTGTTGTTTTCTGAAGGATGCGAAGGGCTTTCTGACAGGGGAGCTTGTGTGGGGCAAACCAAAGGGCTTTTCCTGGTGGCCCGGGATGGTGATGGACTGGAAGACCAAGTCTCCTCCCCCAGCTATGCGGAGAGTGGAGTGGTTTGGCGATGGGAAGTTCTCAGAGGTTGAAAACACATTTCTTGTTTGTTTTGATAAGTATTATGTCTCCACACTAAAATGAACAGCTGAGATTTTGCCATCATGAATGTTTTTGGTTTTTTTGCAGCTGCATATCGAGAGTCTCCTCCCATTTAGTGCCTTCACTAAATGCTTCTGCAAAAATTCCTTCGCCAGCTTACCTATGTACAAGGACGGAATCTACCAAATCATTGAGGTAATCTAAATACTTTTGTTTCATTCACATGTGACATGTAAACAGACCAATTTATATCCAATTTAAGCTTGTTTGAGAATTGTCTTTCCTTATGCATCGTCATACGTTCCCTATATTACACAATAAAGTGTCAGAGTTGTTCTTTAACTCCAATACTTCATCTGTGGGGATCAATCAGTTTGGAGCCTACATGCCAAACTAGAAGTACTGTAAGAATAATGAGCACAGTGGCCCGATGCCTTTTAAATTCCCACATCAGAATCACCACTCTGCTCATTTGTGGGTTGGTGTTTATTATATGTTATTATAACAGCAGATGGCAGCATAATTGTGGAGTGTGGTTCCCAACTTAGTAAAGGAAGACGGACCAGTTTGCCCAGATATTCTGTTTATCTTAGCCTTGAATTAAATCATTGACTCTGACAGTGACATGCAGCATCTGTGTCTCCAGCTGGCAGGTGAACGGTGTGAAAAATCTTTTGCTGAGGCTCAAGGTGATAAAGAGAAAGAGCTCAAGCTGATGCTGAACTGGGCTTTTGAAGGATTCCTGCCTACAGGGCCTGAAGGATTTGCACCCCCTCGTACGTGCAAAGTTTTGTTTTTATTTATGTTTTTATATATATATATATATATATATACACGCAATGAAAAATAAAAATGCAAATAAAAACACAATACAATGATTTGTTAGTCTAATGAGCCCATATTTTATTCCTAGTAAAACATAAACAATATATCACATGTTGAAACTGTAACATTTTACCATTTTCATGGAAAATATTTGCTCTTTTTGAGTTTGATGGCAACAACACATCTCAGAAAAGCTACAATCGTGATTTTTTTCAAAAACTTTTCATTCAAAGGATTTTCCACAACATGACTGTTTATGTTTGACACATTTAGAAAATAATTTGATTATTTGGCTGGTTATCTGTTTAACATGAAGTCTTTTTTGTTGTTGAGATGCCAAGAAATGTTATTTAAAAGAAAGAGATAGAGAAATAACTTTTTTCATGAAATTTCTTTTAATTCCTTGTTTTTTGTGGGATTTTTTTTTTTTTTGGACTTTAAGAATCATCTCCATATCAAGAATCTTCTGACAGCTCCCCTGATTACCAGCCCCGGGCAAAAAGGAAATATGGTTTTAAAAACAAGGCAGCTCCTGCTGTCATCACCTACAACAGAGGTTTGTCTTTTTCTTGATTTAAGGTAAAAATAAAGAAAGAAAGAAAGAAAGAAAGAAAAAGTGAAGAACTTGCTTTTTACATCACTGTCTTTTCTCAACAGAATCACTAATAGAAAAGCTCAAAGGGAAGGGCAAAAGTATTGACGGTAAGTTTATAGGCTTGAACTAAGATCTTTAACTCAAAAACAAACGTATTGATATTGAGATGAAGGATTTTTTCTTCAGATTTTTGCTTGTCTTGTGGATCATCTGAGATTGATGTGGAGCACCCGTTGTTTCGTGGTGGTCTTTGCACAAGGTGCAAGGTAATCTACTAAACCAACCATCTATCCGTGTCCGCTTCGTGTCATCTGCTTTTCAACATCCCAAATTAAAGTGTCTCTGCATTTAGCCTTCTTTGGAAACACAACTGTCATTAACAATTGTTGCAAAAACAACTCCATCCCTGCCTGCAGGGGAACTTCTCAGAGACGCTGTATCGCTACGATGAAGATGGCTACCAGTCGTACTGCACCGTGTGCTGCGCAGGTTCAGAGGTCATTCTGTGTGACAACCCCAGCTGCTGCAGGTGAACACTGCTGCTCACAGCCGAGCAAAGAAACTCACAGCTTATCTCTAGAAGATTTCTTCCTTTCATGATACACCAACCCAAGTGAATTAATATTTTTTGGAACTTTTAAATGTTTACAGGCCTTTATTGTTCAAGTAGATCTGATGATATAAAGATATATTTGAAAGATAATGGACCAGTGGTACTTTGAATTAGACTCACTTTTACACAGTGCTACCTAAACGGGAACATTCTCAGATTGAATAAGTTTAAATAAGTTCATGATTGTAGTAACCCAACAGGTGCGGGCTCAGATGATCCTCTGTTAAACTGACTCAAAACTGGAATTATGCAGTAAAACCAAGGGCGCATTTCACTTCATAGCTTCTGCTTTAGCAGTTGCTCCGTTGCCATTTTCAAACACAAAACGATAAGTTGGATGTGAACTGTGCACGTGTCAGACTTTTAACTCTCATGAAAATCTACAGCTACAATAATCTAAAGCAGTCACTTCTCTCAGATACTCTTCTCATCTGGACACTTCCAAGCTTGATATCGCCTAAAACAAAAGTCTTCTGGTGCTCCTGATCTGTATGGTTTTTTTTTTTGTTTGTGTGTTTGTTTGTTTGTTTCCACATTGCAGCATTGGTTTAGTGTTTCCAAATCCCCTAATCAAAACTAACAGCTCATGCCAACCTCCCAGTTCTTTCAGATCACCCAAACCTCTCATTTGTTTACACATTGATGATTTTCTCACTCATGTATGTGTCTTGATGCGCTCTATCGCCTTCAGATGTTACTGCAAGGACTGTCTGGAGATTCTGGTGAATAAGGGAACCTTTGACAAGCTCAAAGAAGTCAGCCCATGGCGCTGCTTCATGTGCGAGCCGTCACAGTGTAAAGGAAATCTTAAAGTCAGGCCAGAGTGGAGCGTGAAGGTACAAGACTTTTTCGCCAACAACACCGCCATGGAGTTTGTAAGTACCACATATCCTTGCTTGTTAAGTGTGTTTTAGGAGAAGTTTATTAAACTTGGTTTTCGCCAGTCAGATCTGCTGCTGCTCTTTTACTACTGTTTTTGGTGCATGACAAACCACTTAGCTGAATCTGAGTCAAACATGATAGATGTTCGCAGTAAAACCAAGTTAACATTAATCTAATGGGCAAGTCACAGTGTCGGAATAAAATGCTATTTTAAGCCTCTTACAAGACTCAACAATGTTATTCTACTTAAGCGTGGACCGGGTCGACGGACGAACCAAGACAGTTTTAACTTTGTGAGCTACAGAATTAATCAGCTGAATCCAAAAGTCAAAATTAAGCTTACAAGAACACGTTTTCCTCTTGAATGTCTCATATACCCAATGAATTCTGTGGTGAGAATAAATATTTGACATAATGTCTTCCATGAACCTTCCTGTATGAGGTTTTGACAAGGAGGGATGCAGGTTTGTGAAGTTAACAGTCCAATATCACAAACCATTAAAAAAAAATCTCAAACTTTTCAGAAATGCAATGAAATGATGATGAAAAGGTTCATTCATCTCACATTTATTAATCACTGTTGTACTTTCAGCCTTAATGTCTAATCTCCGTGTGTAGTGGAGGTTTTTTTAAGTGTTCTTAAACAATGTGTTTCCCATGTTGCTACATTTCCTCAGCTGATGAGTGATAAAATCCCTTTTTCTTGTACTTTTTTTTTGTTGCTGTTCTTTTTCGAACCACAGGAACCTCACAGAGTTTATCCATCTATCTCTGCCCGTGAGCGCAGGCCAATCAAGGTGCTCTCGCTGTTTGATGGGATAGCTACAGGTAGGTTCATCATATGAGCCAGTCATGCAAAAAAACTTGAAGAAACTTTTAATATAAACTCAGCCAGTATGTACATACCAGTAAAGACCATCACGGTTTTAACTGTTTAACAGAAGATAAGCAGTTAATTTAATCAAAGAGGCAAATGTTTTTCAGACAGAAATGGAGTTTCTACAACAGAAAAGGTGTGTATAGTCTCTCAGTTAAGCTGCTGCTAATTAGCATGACTTCACGGCAGGATATCTGGTGCTCAGAGATCTGGGCTTCAAGATCGAGCGATACCTGGCCTCAGAGATCTGCTGTGACTCCATCGCTGTGGGGATGGTCAAGCATGAAGGGAGGATTGAATACGTCAATGATGTTCGCACCATCACAAGGAAACATGTGAGTACAAGCGACAAAAAGACCAGACTGAAAACAAGCCCTACATGTTTGTGTCATGTCGCCAGGACTAGATACTGTCTGGTCTGTGCTGACATCAAGCTTTGTGTATTTAAGCTGGCTGAATGGGGTCCTTTTGATCTCCTAATTGGTGGCAGTCCATGCAATGACCTGTCCATGGTCAACCCTAATCGAAAAGGATTATTTGGTATGCAGCTTCTAAACCTCTCTCAAAAGGATTTTTATAGTACTGCATGCCGAATGGTTCACTGTCCCTGCACATATAAACTCCTCCTTAACAGCGCTGTCATCGTTTACCTGCAGAGGGCACTGGAAGACTCTTTTTTGAATTCTACCGCATACTCACCTTGTTGAAGCCAAAGGAGGAGGACAACCGTCCATTCTTCTGGTTGTTCGAGAACGTGGTTTGCATGAGTAGCGGTGACAAATCTGACATCTGCAGGTTCCTTGAGGTGATCAACAGTTATTATTACTCACAGTATCCTGCCAGCCCGATGGAGGCAAACTCACTGAAATAATATTTGATATTTGAATTTGGCTTTATTTTTTCCCCCAGTGTAACCCAGTCCTAGTTGATGCAGTGAAGGTCAGTCCTGCTTACAGAGCCCGCTACTTCTGGGGAAACGTGCCTGGCATGAACAGGTACAAACGAATCGGTTTTTTAATGCAAAGTGACTCACTGAAGGATGAGTGAGTGTTTGAAGAGTATGTTTGGTTTATGCTCCCATCTTTCAGGCCTCTCGCTGTGTCTCTCGATGACAAACTAACTCTCCAGGATTGTTTGGAAGCTGGACGTGAAGCAAAGGTAGAAGTCTTTTGGGATGTATCAAAGTTTGTGTCTTCCTCACTTTAATGTGGTTCATATTCACATTAGCAGTCATCCACCAATGTGAAGTTAAATCCTTGCTGTGCTTAAATTAAATCTTAAATTTCTCATCTATCCCTGCAGTTTGACAAAGTGCGCACTATCACAACAAAGCCAAACTCCGTCAGACAGGGGAAAATGGGGCCACTTCCTGTTTCAATGAATGGCCAAGAGGACAACCTGTGGTGCACGGAAATGGAGCTGTGAGTGTGGTTTACTGGGAAGTTTTATATATATATAGCTTTATATATTGTGCTTTATACAATTTAGGAATAGAATAAAATTATATTAAGCATCTATTTGTTTACTAAAGCAATCTGGATGAGCACATTGAACAGCACAGAAGATGACAAGTGCCTTTTTCTTTTAGTTTTTCTGGCCAGGCTGGCTGGATTATGCCACCGTGTTCTTAAATGATCATCACAAAGAACTGTTGCTTACATTCATACACTGCATACACACCATCCTGCACCGTACCATACTCCAAAACTGCAACCAGGAGGCGTGCATTTGCGCTTGAGCATGAAACATAGTCAAACACTGAAGTTGTTAATCCTGCTTGGGTGCAGCACAGATTGTCTGATATGAGTTCGCCTTTCCTATCATAGTGATATCCAGACAAGTATATCAGCCAGGCCTTTCAATTATATTTTAGGGCGCACACAGACCCATTAAATTACACAGACATTTGTAATTTTGTCTCCCATGTATTCTACTCTTGTAGGATCTTTGGATTTCCTAAACACTACACGGATGTGAACAACATGAGCCGGACGCAAAGGCAGAAAGTCTTGGGTCGCTCCTGGTGTGTCCCCGTCATTCGTCACCTCTTGGCTCCACTGAAGGATTATTATGAATGTGAGGAGCGACAGTGAAGCGAATCTTCACAGCAGAGTTCCAGTGGTTATAGTAATGCCTTATCCTTCCCCGGGTTTGTCTGGCTTTTTTTTTTTTATTTTAAACAGAACTGATGTAGTTCTTTTAGCTTTTTTGAACTGTATGATTTTTTTTGTTTTTTTTGTTATCCGTAAGTCTCTGTCACCAGCAGGCAAGGACACTTTGTTTTTATTGTTTGTTTGTTTCAGGTATCTTCTGGGAAATGCTGTTACTGTGATCAGACAATTTTGGTGCTCAGAACACAGCCTGCGTCACAAAGTGAGAGGAGACATTAGCCAGCCGTCTTTATGGTGTTATTCAGGTTTTTATGGCTTTTTAAATCGAATTCACTTTTTAGTGATCACTATGGCAACAGCAGCTCCTCCACTTCGCTTGCTTAACGTTTGAGTAAATTTTCAAGTGTAGTCTGACGCTTTTCCACTGCCTCCTCAAGGCAGGGCTGATGCACGTTTGTTGCTGACTGGAGCTCTGAGACACCTCTGAAACGTGCTGAAATCTGCACGCGTTCATGAAGCGGCAGTCGCTGCGGTGTTGCACACGACTTACCAACAACGCTTGTGTTGGTCTGCTTTTTGAAAGAAACACGTGAAACTGAAATAAATTGGTGATGTGTGGCAGGAGAATTTTTAATTCATCTGAAGTTTCTAACTTCTCTAATCAAAACAGTTCCTTCATTTTATTTTAATTATTGGCAGTTGTAAAAGCAGATTGTTGCTTGGATTTAATGTCGACTTTTTAACTGGTTTAGTGACGTATGAATGCAGCACTTTTGGTGAGAGCACAATGTGGCTGCATTTCATAGATTTTTACTCTGTATGATGTGAAACTTTCCTTTTAAACACCTCAAACGTTGCTGTTTGTTCGTCGCAAACAACCAAAAGAAACACTGAGCTCACTTTGTGCTGCAGGCCCTGCTCTTTACCTCAATACCAATTTACTGGTTAAAATCTGCAGTTACAGTTTTTATTTTGTTTTGAACACTTATTTATGAATATTATTAATGATTTTACTCCACATAGTTTGTATTGTATCCTTTGTAAATGTAAATCTTTCTAGGGGTTTCCAGTCTTATCTAATCATGTTCCTCCAGATTAGGTATGATGTGACGAATTTTTATAGTTTTTACTTCATATTAATTGAAATAACTGTTATGAAATATTCTTTTTATCTTCATTTTGATACTTTGTTATCCAGATTGTATTGATCCCACTGAGATGCACAAGTGATTTTTATGGAAAATGACCTCGGTGGGTTTGCATTTGTGCTCACAAGTGTTTTAAAAACTGCCATTTATAGAGGACAAAAAATATATAAATTGAATTGAATTGAGCCACCAGCTGTTAAGGATTAAATAACACAGGGAATGCCATCCATCCATCCACTTTCTATACTTGCCGAATCCAGTTACTGGGTCACGGGAATCTGCTGGAACCAATCCCAACCCATTGCAGCGAGAGGCAGGGGTACACCCTGGACAGGTCTAACACAAGAACTGTCGTAACAAAAAGGGAATATCTTCTAAATTAGAACTGGACTATAAAGTGCTGTAATTGTGGTCTTTTAATCTCATGAAATGTGTATGACATAACAAAATTGGAATGTAACAGCTCTGTGTAAAAGTGCAAAAAAGCTTTTGATGATGTCAGAGTATGGTCTGTGAAAACTATCATCAACATGATCAGTTCATCCAGAAATCAAGAAAGCATTGAACAGAAGAAAAAGAAAAGTAAACGCTGCTTTGTTTCTCTGTGTTTGTTGGTGCTGTTTTCTGATTTTATACACAAAACCAAAAAGCTCTACAAAACGCACTGGGCTTTAGGCTGATCTTGGTTGAATTTTTAATGTATTTTTGGAGGATTTTTTTTTTAACTTTAAGTACTGTTCAGAAGTTCTTGAATATTTTTTTATGCACAGTTGTGTTTGTATTGCCCCAGTACAACAGAAAAGACTGACCTGCTGCCTTATTATGAGTCGGTCAATGTTAGTTTAATGTTTTACTGTGTTTCAGATGTATACAGGGAGGAATACAGTGAAAAACTGTTTGCATGATTAACTTGCAGTCATGGTGCTAACTTTGCATAAACAGTTTGCATTTTGATCTTTTCATTTTTACCTCTGGCAATCTGTCAAACTCCGTAGGCTTCTTTTTAATGTTCAGTCCTTTCTTTTTGGTGATAGTTCAGCTGTTTGCTGATGAAATGATGTAGATGAAATAATGTTTTTTTGTGAAAAAAAAATGGAAAATTGATTAATAAAAGCATGTGTGTATAATTAACAGGAACAGATGGCTTTACTGATTTTATAAACTTACATCTCTATAACTAGAATTTGGACTATTTTAACCAAAAAATACCACTTCATAAACAAAAGTAGTCATGAACAATCAGAAGGATGTTTTACTGTCTTGGTTTGATTATTATACATAAACTTTGAACAAAATATGAGAATTGAAGCCCATCACATCTATGGGTCAGTGTTTCTTCTAAATTGGCTCTAGAAAATATTTCCTTTACTTGTTAACTTTATAATTTAAGTAATAAAATCATACAAATGCTGTATTCTGCCACTGAAGTGAGCCAAATATAAAATAAGAAAATGAACTGTTTATATCAAGCTTTTCTAGTCAAGTTACCCACTCAAAGTGTTTTACATATTTAGTTATACAGATATCTTTTTCTATCATATCTAGGAAGTGATGCCTCTATCAGACACACACTCACACACCACTGAACACTTTAGAGGCTGTGCAAAGTTCAGTGTCTTGCTCATAGATGCACCGACATTCGGACTGGGGCAGCCAGGAACCGAACACCTGACCTTCGGGTTGGAAAACTTTTTCCTGCAAACCTTCAGGCTGTGGTTCACGGGCGACTTCAGCAGAGTCCATGAGTGTAACTAACCATCATACTTCACATCTAAACCCAACCAACCCACTCAGTGAGGACAAGTAGGAGCCAGTCAGTGGCAGAGAAGGAGATAATGAACGTATGCTGTTTTGGGAAAATTAGCTGAATATACTCAAACGTGAGCTCACCTTGTCGTACGCTTCTTCTCCAAAATGCCTCTAGTTCTGAGAGATTTTTGGAGCATCTTCCATACATATCCGCAGATTTTCAATTATCTAAACTATGAAAATAAAAATTTCCTGCAACTCTAAGTATTACACTGTTGATTCATAAATACAACCACCATTTTCTGTTCCGCTGTTTCACTTTATTTCACATTTACAAGCCTGTTGTGAAGCCCACATAAAGTTACAATCTTTTCCTGCTTTTACTTCTGTTCATTTACAGTTTATCCCTAGTCTTTTCCTGCCTTAGTATTGAAACACATAACATTTGAAGCTTTGAAAGGGTTTATTATAAATTAGAGATAATTATCTACACAGTGTGAATGAAATGAAAGAGTAACTTAAGATGACGCAGTTTCCCAGGGTTTCGAGACCCGTTTCATTTTAGAGGGGGTGGGACTCTGGTTGCTTGCTTGTATGTCAAGTTTTTTCACTCCAGGCACGTCTTTCCCCTCCTGAACCAACTGCATCACCTCTGCAAAGGAGAGCTGTTTTGTCTCTGTGTGTCCACATGTGTCTGTCTGGTTGTTGCTAATGTCAGTATCTGAGCATGAAGGTGTCCTCTGGTCCAAGCCAGCAGCCGTCACGTGACCTGAAGAAGTCCTCCACCGTTTGTAGATGTTCCCATCTATGGGCTCCACAAACCTGGTGACCAGAGAGAAAAGAAGAAGAAGAAACTGTAAACTTAAGCCAGGGCCTCAAGGTGAAGCACATCAGATTGATTGATTGATATACAGGCATATTGACAAGTTTTGTTTATTCCTTTCCAATTTGTCTATTTCTTAACTCAACTTCATTTGCAATATAACAAGATAAAATAAACTCACAGCAAATAGCACAGCTTCTTTGCTGTAAACATGTTCACCTTTCAGATTAAATGGGCTTTTTTTTTGCTGTACTACATGCCTTGGTATTACTTCAATATTTTACTTATTCAAAAGTTGAGTTAAACTATTATAACGTATTTTATTGTTGTTACAGAGTATATAAACAGAAAAAGTCAAACAGTATCATATACATACAGAAGTGTTTTTACATGATCAAAATAAACAACCTTCAATACATTAAAGTGCAAAGGTAACATTTAACATAAAGTCATCTATGGAGGTGATTTATATGTTTTTACCGGTTATAAAAGAATAGTTTCATGCCCAGCAGCTCAGCTTCGTCTCTGATCTCAAACTTATTCAGAGTTTTCAGACCGTCCACAAACCGCTCATCAGCCTCAAACTTATACGAGTCAAACCGTGAAAAAACCGAGTCAAACTGAGACGAGCTCGACTCCATGTGAGGTCCGGTTTTTAAGAACATCCACAGATAAACTTTGATAACAGAAACACTTCCGGAACTGTAATGTTTGTTGTCAACAAGAGCAGAGGATGAAGTCCACAGTCGGTTAAAAGCGCTGAGCTGAAGCTACAGCGCCCCCGCAGGTGAGACTGGAAACTGCAATTAAACACCGCCAGTGAGCGCGGAAGTCAGGATGTAGGATTTTATTTGCAGACCTTTGCAATGGGTCAATATGTAAGCATCATGTGTAAGGAAATTCACACAGCTTTTCTTTTTTTCTCTCTTTTTTGCAAATATACTAATAGTTAATATCAAATCTGGGAAAACCTGAAGGCATATATATGTTTTTGGGGGGTTTTTTGGGTGCAAGGGTGTGTGTGAAAGTGTGTTCCCTTCACCAGCCCTCTTGATAGTGTGCAAAGTTTTATTTATCCCTATATTTGAAAACAAAAAGAGAAAGAAAAAGAAAAATGAAACTCAGAAAAGAGAAAGTATTTCTGTCGGAGGACTAAAATCACTGACAGTGGGACACGAAAGAGCCGGAGAGGGATGACAAGGCACTGATGGGTGAAGCTTGGTAACTGTGTGTGTAACGTGTATTGTTAGAGTAAAAAAAATAGACAATTTAATGTTGGACAACTGGATATATACAAACAGGAAAGGACAGAAGTGAAGGAATATTTCCTGGATGGTTGTATAATTTGTGTACAAGGTGTGTGGGATGAATGTGAGCCTGTGAGTACAATAAAATATCTGTGTCTATGATGGGGGAGGGCATAGATACATATCTGTTACATGATAGCACCATGTACATACAATCTATGTACAGACATATACATACATGTATCTTTAATACTTATACATATATAAATCTACCAATATGAAGGCATATACATGCAGTCAATTATACAGTGTATTATACATCCATAACCATATATGTGTTTGTGTGTATATACATAGCCACTGATGATAAAATTTAATATAAAGTTGAGCAGTCCTCTAAAAAAAAAATAGATAAACGACTTGTAAACATCTATTTGAGAGTACATACATGTCCAAGGGCTGTCATCTATGTAGTCAAGGCAAGTTTATTTGCATATCACATTTCAGCATCAGGCTATTCAAGGTGCTTCATACAGCTTTTCTCATGTTCATAACTCCTACCCTTGTTTGCCAGGTACCTTCAAAATTATGTTTCTTGTCACATTCTTAGTTTGCAGTTTGGATATAGTAGTACTTTAGTCTGTGACGTAGCTCATCTAGAATTAAAATATGTATATAAATACAGTAAACTGAATATAAAATGTGAATATTCTTTTTCAAAGTGCTGGAACACTTTTATCTGACACTTAACCAGGCGTTCAAAATTTCTCAGCTGGTGCCTTTCAGTGAAAACAAGTAGTGAATCTCTGCTGCTGCATCTGATATTCCTTTGAATATTTCTAGCTTTAGTAAAAGATTTCCTGAATACACTATCATCACTGTTGGACTTGAGTTATAACGTAATGCAGCACTAAAAATTCCCAGAAAAAAACAAATGAAACAAATAAATGGGATGTTGGCAGTGTTTCAGTAAACTTGGGTAAGTGGGTTAACCAAAGATTCTCCACTGGGAGCTTGAGAGTCAGTGTTGTGGAGTGTTTTTGGTGTAACAGTAGAGTTTGGACAAGTGTGTTGAGCAGAAATGTGAGCACCGTGTGATTTTATCCCTCAGCCCACTCTGTCCTTGACTACAACCAATCAGCTGCCAAGTGAGGGGGCAAACGTTTCAGCTGATCAACTCTTCAAAAATCTGAGTCTCGGGTAGAGAAGAAAAGTTAATTAAACAGCATTATTTTCTTTCCTAAATTCCTATATTCTTATCTTTTTTTCCTCATTTAAGAAAGTCAAGCATTAAAAACCAGTTTAAAGACACAGCCAGAGGGTAGGAAGCCTCAGAGGTGAGAAAGTCTCATCCCATTAACTACTTAACGGTTACTACTGCTTTTTTTGAACATGTGACGCAACAATCAGGAGCCACGTCCAACAGGAGAGCACTAAATGAATACTAAACAAGTGTTTGAAGCTTATCGGAAGCCATATTAAGTTTGGTGATTAGCCTCTAAAATATATGTAAATAATAAAGAAAAAAAGCAACGTTTATCAGAAGAGACATTTATTAAGTAAAACACTAGGTTAATCACTACAAAACACAATTAAGACAATACAAAAGGAACCATAAGTAACTTAATTGAAGCAGTACACTCATCTGTTAAAGAAAGATGATCGCATCACCATAATTGCACCAACAGATTCATTGTTACTTCTCAACATAGCACATACATATGAGTCTGCATTTAAAATGGACTCTGCATACAAATCGTTTGTACGTTCTGAACTGTTGTCTCTGTAAAATCTGCCATTTCTCCTCCCTTTCAGCCACAGCTGGAGTCTGCAGCCGTGCTCACGGGTGGCGAGGGTCTGTGAACTTTCCCCGGGATGGATGTTTGTTTCTGACTGGAGCGTGATGGACGGGCGAAGCAGAAGGTCAACGTGCTGCTGGAGCTGCAGTCGTAGTTTCCTTCCTGGTCAGAAGGAGTAAACACTTCTTTACAGCAGCTGGATGAAATAACAGATGCTTTTGCATTCAAATAGCTCATAAATCACTACTGATCTTTTCAAAGTCTATTAAAATACATTTAAATACCTGGAAGAAATATGAGTAGGTCATAGTGGATTAAAAATTAAATAAACAAAATAAATACATCATGATGAATCTAGGTAATATAAAAAATGACAAACGTTGACCTGTAGCTGATCCTCAGTGGTGCAAAATACAAAGTTACATGTATAGGTGCACATATATTTTTAAAATAATTATTGGCTGCAACCTCAGAGTCATACAAACTAACAGTAATAGTATTACTTGTTTAATTTGTATAATCTAGAAGTCTTTGTTTCTATTAAAGACATTATATGAATAAAAATCTAGTCTCTTAAAGTGTCATAAAGTAATTAGTAATGTATTTCATAGTACTGAAGAATTCAAAGTAATATATATCTAAATCTCCACTGAGTTTTATATCCAGAGGCAGATTTTCCAAATTTGTCAACTTGAAAAGAGATGAAATCAAAGAGTCAGAAAGGTGCTGATGTTCCTTCACCCACCTCCGTTGTGGCAGTGCTGTGACTGTTTCTGACTCTCGGGTTTGGGCCGCTCCCTTTCTCCTCTCTCTGAGCTCGACCTGGCTCTTCTCTCTGCTTCATGAACCTCTGGTTGACGATCCTGGTCACGCTGTCATTCCTGTTCAGCGGAGCGGCCACAGGCCTCGTTGGAGCCCGTTCCAGGTTCCTCAGGCCTCTCTTCCCCTTCTGCCCCGAGTCCGGTCCTGTTTTGTCTGCCCGGCCGCTAACCCTGCGCAGGAACTCTGTCACCAAGCCACACCGGTTGGTGCCTGCAGGTTTGTTAGGTGGTTTGGCAGTGCCCATGGGGCTGTGGTTCTGCCCTGAGCCTGATCTGGGACTGGTATGTCGAGCCCATGTGAGGCCGGAGTAGCTTTGGTGGGGCAGGTTCCATGACGCTCGATCCCTGGAGGTGGATGAGGAAGAGGAGCTCAAGCTAGCAGATGAAGGCAAAGAAGAGTGTCTGCGGTAGAGTTTAGGGGAAGAGGTGGAGACTCTGGATCTATCCACTCGACCTGGTATCCCGTCCAGTGATGTGGAGATGTGTTGTGAGCGGGCAGACACCAAGGAGGAGCTTAGGACTCTGGAAGGGCTGTTTCTCACTGCGACCGACCCCTGAGTCCCATCTGTCTGCTGAGCAACACTCACCATCTGTGGCTTCATGTGAGTCTGAGTACCTGAGCAGGCCACGTCCACCCAGCGGCCTGCTAATCTCTCTCTCTTCTCCTGTGAACTGCCATGAACCGTCTGCCTCCAGCTGGCCGTCATTTCCTTCATGTCGTCGCTCAGGTTAGCAGATGAACCCAGGCAGATCTGAGAGAAGGAGGTCGGGGGCGTGCACCAAGGGGAGGAGGTGTCGACAGAGTCTCTTCTGTTTGCAACCGGGCTTTGCTTCAGCTGAGCCAGCTGAACTCTGCGGGACGATGGGGGGCTGTAGTAGATGCGGAAGGCCGACTTCTCTGGGGCTGTGTTGCTTCTCTCCATGGACATCTGCTCAAAATCAAGATCAGGGAAGCTAAGCGGCATGATCGGGTGGTCCCATGTCTTAACGGGGTCCTCTCGGTCCACCTGGGCGGCCTCCTGGCTCAGGTAGCACCAGTTCTTTCTTCTAGAGCCACGGGGTGAAAACGGTCGTCTTAGTCTTTTTCCTTTTGTGCTGCAGCTTCTGTGGAAATGCAACAAAGAAATGAGCTGCAGATTGTCTGCAATCTTTACCAGTAAGCAAATGTTCATGGAAACCACTGACCTGTTAGGTTCACAGTGTCCAAAAACATCACTGATGGCACACTGAAGCAAGAGAAAAAAGGCATATTAGCCAAACAACAAGGAAAAGCCTGATCCATTTGTGTCTTGTGAGCATTAACGTTATTAAGAAGGTTACAAAGCCGAGTCTGTCAGAATTAAAACACTGAAAGAGTGTAACAACTTGGCTTCAGTTATAATTGAGCAAAGGCTCTCTGGTTGATGTGAGGCATCCGTATTTTGGTTTTTCTGCTACTCAGGGGAGCAAGTAATTAAAAATTGGACTTTAATGAGTCAAAAACCCATAATCCAGTATTGCTGAAGTGCTGCCACATAAAGCTGCTGCTGGGACTGTGGAGTACTTTATTATTGCTGCAAACTTAATGTTCCTCTGAGGAAAAGAAGGATTACTGCTTGGTCTGTGGGGTAAGAAAGAAACACAAGCAAAACTAAGTTCAATCCAGGACTTCACATCAAATCTGGAGTCACTCCAGATATGGATTAAAAATAACACCAAAAGATTATCACAATCCCCAAAGCAGGTGAAACCAATAGTTGAGAAAGTGCAAATTCTGAGGCCTGTGCCTGGACAATGCTGACACTCATCACGTCACGTTCATGCTATACATTTGAACGTGCCTGTCCTGTTTGGCTCCCGCCCCGACAAGAGATTAGCCTAAATACTCTGGCATGAGTCTTTGCATGATGCCTGTTAAACTGTGAGGACTTGTGGCCAAGGAAAGAGATCATCATCAGGACTTCCCACTGTGTCACACAGTGGGGGATAGCAGCCTGAGGGGTAGAGGGCCTCCTCACCTCAGCTGCATCACTTGGAGGGCCTTTGGCCTTGCTGTCATCTCGAAGCTCTCCTCTGAGGTCTTGCAGCAACTCCAGGAGCACAGAGAGGGTTTTGTGTTTAACCTGAGTGAAACAGAAGGACATAAATGTCTTTACATAGCCAACTTTTTGAACCAACTTTAATATGCAGACATTAAGGGTGGCATCTTTGGAGTACCTCTTTTCCATCTCGCTCTGGTCCCTTGAAGTTACACATCTGATGCAGAATCCAGAGAATTTGCAAAGAAAGTTGCATTTTTGGATCCCTGCAGCTGTCCATGACATCACCTTGTCTCACTTGCTTTTCTTTCTTCTTCACCTCTGTGGTGCACGTGTTTTCTACATGCTCCTGTTTAATCTGGGATTCCTGGATGTTTTCATGGTTTGCAAAGAAGAAGGAATCCGAAGCATTCCCCTCCTTGTGAACAGAGTTTTTACATTCCTCCTCTCCTCTCAGAACTGTCTCCATCCTCCCAATGAAAGCCAGAAGCATGGCCTGCAGAAGCTCCAAACCCTCATTTAGAGATCTTAGTGCTTTACCATTTGCGCTCATATTCTCCAGGGAGCTGAAAGCACATGAGGGAGGAGAGTTGTGGCCGTTTCTGGCCGGTGTGTTCAGGAGCTGAATGGCAGAAGTCAGAATGCAAGAATGATCTCTGAGAGCAAGCAGAGTTTCGTAGTCCTTTAAAGTCATCCCTTTTGGTCTTCTGGTCAATTTTTTATTGTCATCACTCTCATGACTGTCTGAAGATTCCCACTCGCCACCTACAGGGCCTTCCCGTGTCATGTGGTGTGCAGCAATCATCCCATCACTCTGTGACTGGTTGCACAGCGAAGGCCTGTCAGCTTCTCCTTGTCCTTTCTCCGACTCAGCGCTCTGATCATTCTGGTGCATCCTGGGCTCCACTTTCAAACTACTCTCCCCGTCTTTCATCGCTACGGTCACTGATGGATTTTCATCCAAAACATCTTCCTCTTCCCCACCTCCTCCGATTTTCTCCCTGAGGTCGCTCATTTCAGCTCGCAGCCCGCGGTTCTCCACCTCCAGTTCAACGATGCGGCGGCTCAGGAGCGTAGCCTCCTCCTCCACCAGTTTCAGATGAACCTTGACCTCTGCCTCTCTGGCACGGCCAGAGTTTTGTTTCCCTTCAGAGGACTGGGCGGCATCAATTTCTCCGTACGTCATCTGGTATTTGGCCAGCTCTTCCCGCATGGCCTCACTCTCTGACACCAGCTTGGTGAGCTTCTTGCACATGAGAGCTAATTCCTCTTTGGCAAAGTGGAGTTGGCACTTGAGATCAGCACTGTCATCCTTTAGGCAAACAAACAAAAACGACAACAGTTTTAAGCACTTCAAATGTGTAACGAATGCAACTGCATTTAGAAATTAGGAAATACTCAAAACCTCAATCAGCTGAGAAAGCCTCTTCTCTGCCTTACTGGTCATTGATCTGCTGTTTCTCTTCTTCAGAGAGTTCTGACGAATAAACAAAACAAAACAATGGTTTTAGAAACAAAATCCCGCAGAACAACTGTCTTTACATAAAAGTTGTAAGTCTCAACCAACACAAAACTCAGAAGTCAGAGCTTTAGGAGCATTTTATTTGCCTTCAAATATTGTGTGATAAGCAGAACGAAGAAATTTGGACAAGTCTAGTACATCTATGCACAAAAACCTAAATGGATATTTCTCACAGAAACCTTTTCACTTGATTCTCAAAGCTTTAATAGAAATATTATTTAAAAATGCTATTCTTCAGAGTTGGCTAAATGGAGCATGTTTTCTCTCTAAATATGTCCATTTATTTGTAAGTCTGAACATGGGAGGAATGTAAGCCTCTCTCTTGAAGTATTGTCATTGAACAGGATGTCTCTGTGTTAAAAATAGATGTCTTACAAGCCTGACTACAAGGTGAAGATTTCGCTTTACCATCGTTAGGCCTGCAGGCTCTGCAAAGCCTGCAAACACTGACCTGACATGTGACATTACTGACAGATGAGGACGAAGACAAAGGCCTCTTTTTTTAACTGAGCCTTTATTGTTATTTGTCTTTTCTCCACTGGTCTTTGAAAGGTTTTATTTGCCGTGTGTTGCAGCTCTGACAGTACTGCATTTCTGTTCAAGTCCTATAAAGGGTCCAGCAGCAGTAAAGAAGCTCTGGTATGTTAATTCTCCTTCACATTTTTTCTGTATAGTGTGTTTTGTGCTCCTAGATTAGGTAATATAAGTGGATTTTCCTGTTGGGATCAAAGGGACTAGCAGCTGTCTCAGATGAGCGGACCAGACTGAGCTCAAGCCAAACCACGGGAGCTCGGATTAAATTGAGCATGTGTCACCGGGGGGCATGATGGTTCACCCAGGTGGAGGCACAAGAATAAAAGGTGGAGCGGAGGTTTGGGGAGGGTCGGGGCGTGGTGCCTCCCTTTTGATAAAAGCATGCCCAGTGATGCTTGTAGGTCAGTATGCTGATGGTTTTTTTGAATGCCATAATACTGGCTGATCCAGATTTAGCAGAGCTTAATGCAAGCAGAAAGAAAAAAAGAGAGAGAGAGAGAGAGAGTCTATTTCGGTAATCACTTGCACCCTCTCTGCCTTTTTTCTGTCCTTTCAGCCACTGGTATCAGCTGTGCCTGGAGTTCAGGCCTCAGCATACCAGGCTGCTTCGCCCAGCCCCGGCACCACGCAGCTGCCGGCCAAGCCCTCCTCTCATATCACCCATTCACACCGGGGTCGTGTGTCGCCTGACATCGGGGTGACACAGGGATGAGGGGGACAGCTGGCTGGATGGGTGCAGCTGTGTGGGGTAATGAGGAGGAGGCTGCCTGAGCAAGGAGATGGAGGTTTATGAAGGTTATCTGCTAGATCTTTCTGCTTCTGTCAAGGTTCAGGCACTTTTATACATATTCCACATAAACGTTTTCATACATTTCTCATTTCGCTTTCTCTGTAACTCTGAATGTACTCTGAATTCATTTGTTGCCCACTAAAGGCCCCCCTCACACTGCCTGAAAATGTTCATGAGGAGAAAAGTAAATAACACCTGTATATGCAGAATAAAAGGAAGGAGACTTTTCAGTCAGATGAGGTAACGGTAGATCTGTTTTGTTAAACTGAGAAATGTCTTGTTTGAGAAAAAAACAAACATGGTGGAGGTAGTATCATAGTTTGGAACTATTTCTGCTACATCAAGGTCAGGATGGATCATTGTCATTGATTGAACTACAAATACTAAAGAATTCTGTTTAATTTTAAAGAAAAAGTCATCTGTTCAAGTACTAAATCTCAACAGCAAGTAGGTCAACAATCAAGTCACCAGTAATAAGTACGGAGGCCAAGTTTAAGTCCAGACCTAAATAAAAGGACATTCCTGAAGAAGGACCAAAAGTAGCACTTAACATGAAGAAAACTCCTCAACATCTTGGAGTGAAAGCTGTTTTAAGAAGTGGAGTTAACATTTCTGCTCCCCTCCACCCCCCTCTTCAGTGATGCGTGCCTCTTTTTAAAGGCAGAGTTAAAGATTTTCACTATTTTTCAGAGTTTTTCTAGGGCATATTCAAGTAAAAAATATAGAGGTTTATAAAAGGTTCATAAATATAAGTACTAAATTGCTTGCAGAGTCTTCAAAGAAAAATCCAGATTCAGTTTATAATAGTTTTAACTGAAGTTCAAATGATGAAAAAAGGAATAAAGATAAAAATAAAGATTAAAAATATTTACTTCTCTCATTTTATCCACCTCCGTCTGTAAGACCTGCTTGGCCACTTCCAGCTCCTGTGTCTTCTCCCGCAGCATCTCATTTTCCCACTCCAGTTGGGAATTCTTTTTCTGGACGGCCTCCAGCTCGTTGTACAGACGGAGGGAGACACTCTTTGCAACCTGCAAAAAGGACGAAAAAAAAAAGAGAGAGATGGTTATTGTAGCTCCAGTGAGGGGAAAAGTGCTGGTTCCACTCATGGAGATCCTTTTCCTAGAAAGTGGAGACTGTTCTCTGCCGAGCAGGGTTACGGAAATTCTTGTGACAGGAATTCACCATGTGAGTGGATGAAAGACAGCGAGAATAGGCTGTCAGGAATCCTGCACCACACACCCCGCTCTGGCTCGGTCCGCCTGCCAACATTCACCAGCGGTGACTGACCTGCCATGTTTTTGATAGAGATTACTCTGCTTTTGTGGTTCCTTGCTCATGGGGAAAACTCACCGCATAATTGCATGACAGTATGACAAAAATATAAACAGGATACATCATGAAAACATTTGAGCGTAATGAAATGACTGTGGTGCCGACGAACAGCAGGGAGTACTTTACAGTGCACCAAGCAGCCGTGAATCACAGTACATTGAACTGATTGCAGTCTTCCAGAGTGTATGAGCAAAATGATCATTAGTGAATGTGGTGAAACGAGAGTAACGTCGCGGTGCAGCCGCAAATGTTCGCTCTGATGTCTGCAGCTGGAATGTTGGTGATTCATGCAAAACTAAAAGGAGCTTTTACTGTCTTTTGGTCATGAGTGAATCTGAACAAAACCACTCGACTCCAGACCTTGATGTCGTGCTCCAGGCTCCTGACCAGCTCCCCGTCCACGTGCCCTGTCTGAGCCACCCGGATGCTGCGGCGTTCTGCTTTGCGGAGGCGGTAAGCAAGGATGCGACACGTCTTGTTGGCCTGCTCCAGCTGCATCCGCAGCTCCTGCAGCCGATACACTTCCTCCTCCTGGAACATGTCACGCATCTCCAGCATCTCACAGCGCAGCTCCTCCACTTCATCCTGTAACAGAAGGCACCAGATTGCAAATACAGAAAATGAAGGCACTTTGTCTGGAAAATCTGGATTTTATTAAGAATGCTTTACATTCCAACTTAAAAGCCACGTGAAAGAAGTTAGCATGCTTTGTTTGATTTTGCACAAAACCACTTTATGAAGGGGTGAACTGTGCCAAAAACAGTAGTCAGACCGGTTTTACTCAGAGAGAGATTTAGGTTTTCAAATATGATTTGGAAAACTGATTACCAAAATTCAACTGGGGAAGGACTTAAGCTGCAGATGTGAAGTGGGGAATCTAGCTGGCATGTGACACAGACCACCTCTGAGGTGGTTTTATTTTGGAAACCAGAGTTAAGTGGATTACTTTGAACTTAGAAAAGTGTGGTTTGCACATACGGAAGAAGAAAACATCTGTTAAGGGCCAAGTCCCATGTGTCATCTGTTAAATGTAACGGATCCCACAAGCATTCACCTCAGTTAGACCTCAGTCAAGAGAGGTGTGGAGGTGCTGGTGAAAACGTAGTTCATTCATTTATTAGGTGCAGTTCCCTGTGTCCATTTAGACATCTGCCACAAGGACCACATCTATCAAAAAAATTATTTTAAAACCCAAAACAAGAGCTGAAATTTCAGATGTTGTGACATATTTGAAATTGCATTTAAAAAGATAAAAATATATTATTCCTGTTTTGTTTTTTGTTTTTTTTACCATCTTCCATTTGTTTCTTTGGTTTTGTTGCCACGCTGTAGGATTTAGAGGCTCATTCCTCATTTCTCACTCTTATTACATTTGCCCATGTGCTGCTCAGATTACCAGTCAAGAGTCTGGACACACCTACGACTTTACTGCAAATGTGATTTTGTGTGACATGGTGGGACATCTGAGAAGCAAAGAGGAGGCTGGTGTCACATTTATGATAAATCTAAGTTATTTCATTTCAGATCATTTTCCAAGTCCTGAATGACTAAAGAGAATTTCCAGATTTCCAAGTGGAAGAGGGAATGCTTTATTCATGAAAGAAATCTTACAGATCAAGTGAGGGCTGAGGGAGCAGTTGAGATGTTTTCACCTACATACTTATTTTTGAAACGCTCCAATAAAGACCTGGCTTTACTAATCTAATTATTCAATGCAAATTATTGGCAAGTGGGGGTTTCCGAGTGTTTAACACTTCTGATAAACTATTTTATCATGGGAAATGTTTCTAATGATGATCCAAATAATGTGGGCCGCTCGGGACTTTTGATTCTTGTGGGACAGCTTCTTCTCCCCACAGCAACTAATGAGGTCTGACATGGTCTAAGCGTCCACAGAAAATCGGCTCTGGTGTTGAGAGGGAACTCGCAGGCTCTGGGAGATATCAAAAATATGGTAAACCCAACTGAGGAGGAAAATCAAAGCCAGAACACTCGGATGCTGACCGAGGTGATTTTGTAAACTAACTGAATGAATAAATCTGAGTGAACTTACTTTCAAATACTCGTTCTCTGACCTCAAGTCCTCTACTTCCCTGACAAGGTCCTCGGTTGTTTCTCCCATCACGAGATCCATAAACGCCCCCGAGAAGTTCAACAAACCGAGGGCCCCTCCAGCAGCATCCGGCTGGGGCGCGCAGGTATGTGTGGCCGCCTTTGCGCTCGGCGCGCCGTCGCCTGTCCCCTCGCCGTCCGGCCTCACATAAGCTTTGCCTTCTATCCAGCTTAATTCGTTGTCGCTGCTCGGTGAGTCGCGCTTGTTGCCCTCCGAGGCGCAGTCGGATATTTCTGAGCTGCTTTCGGAGGAGGAGAGTTTCCCGGACAGGCAGCCGGAGTCTTTGCTCAAGTCTTCTGAGGCGTTGCTGGCGTCCGACAGTTTCCTCTGCGCGCTTGGGCTCCTTTGGCACTCTGCGCCGGCACTCGGAGACACTTTCCCCGCTCGTTTTTCTTGCAGCCCCCCTGGTTTCACGTGCTCCACAGACTGCAACTGATCTGACTGTGTCTCCTTTGTAAAGGAGCCACTTTGTGTATCTTTAGAGCAGAAATTCTTCTTTTTCTTCTGAACCAAAACCTGCTGGTGCGCCTTTGGCTGCTTCTGGCTGCGAAGGGCAGTTTTTGCGCTTCTTTCGCCTTCTTTGTTCATATTTTGTATTTCTTTATGTTCAGTTTTCATACATGGACTCTTTTCTTCTTTTTCTTCTTAGATGATCAAATGTTACAACAAAATTTGGTAATTCGCAGCCTAACTGATGAGGTCTGTCTAGCTGCTCTTCCTCCTGAAGACTGAAACTTTTCCACAGCGCGCGGACAGAAACCTCTAATCACCAACACAACTGACTTCCGCTTACTGTGACCATGAGACCATTTCAATTACTATTCTATTTGGACTTTTCATGAAATTAACATAACACTATAATTTGTCTCTGGAATTAAAACAGTTTACACATTTGTCAGTGTGGCTTATTAAAATCGACATGACGTCACAATATCCTGTTACAAATATATTTGGTTATAAGATTAAGCAAATTGTCCGTCTTTAAGACACTGATGCATACACATTTAGTAATTTATCACCCCATCTCTCTCTTTTCAAACCTCCGTCTAGTGTTTTTTTGTGCTTTACATTTATTTTCCGCTCTAATCTTAATTGGTGAGCTTTTGGATAGTGCGCAATCAAACAGGCTTCTTGTCCTTTTACTTGTTATTTTAAAATATTTACCCTCTTGAAACTTTGATTAAATGGCTATTATATACAAAATGCCTTTAATTTGATTTCCTATAAGATTCAAAATGTATATTTTATCTTTCACTTGGCATACAGTTGAGGGAATTGATCACACGTGTGACACTGCCACCTTGTGGATTTGCCATCTGAACTGAGTTATGGAGATCCCCAGACCTTCAAAGCTCACTCTTCTTCATTTTTCTCCATAAGCAACCACAATCACAACAGCTGTCAGGCAACGTGCAGCTATAAAGCCAACTAGAAACAGAATCTTGGAGCAGAGTCTGCTCTGTCGCGTCATATCAGCACGTTTAAAAATGGGCTGACTCAGCTGGAGAGATGCACATCTCACACAGGTTTGATGTAAACTGGGGTCCGTCACAGCTCTGCAACAGAAAGGATCTCCGCTCTCATTGGACACAGAGGTAGGTGTGTAGAGATGCACCCGTCTTTAAAGAGCAAGAACCCCGAGAAACACGAGGGGGGAGGTGAACAAACAATAGAAACAGACGGAAGTTGAATTGTTCAGCCCCATCCAATAAAACCATTCAATGCAAAACGTGTAAAATCGATCAAACCCATTTTTTTTTAAACTGCCGAGTATCGATGGCAGTGTTTTCAGTGTTGCATTTATAAAAGTCTTTGATATGATGATTTTGGTACTTGAAACAGTCTACGTTTTGTGAATTGCTGTCACAATAACGTTTGGGATATCAGGCATATACAGAGTACCTTGTTCCATGTTTTTCATGCATCTTATTTTGGTTTGCTCTTTGGATCATCAGGACCAACATTTTTGACCTTTTAAGCACAAAGTTATAACATTGTAATGACATAATTACGACAAACCCCTTATTGACGTGCACTTAGATACAAAGAAAATATATGCCATGAATAATGCTTTACTGCACTAAGAAAGGAGAACAGTGTATTGGTCTTGGATAAAATGATAAATATGAATATTATGAAAGACATCACAGTATGATATTTACAGTGTAAGAGTTTAGTTGTTAGAACAAGTCTATATTATCCCTTAAAAGACCGACACTGAAAGAAAATGGACAAAAATATGGAGGGGACCAGAACGTTTACTTCTGTTTTGCACACAGCTTTAACAAAAATAATCATATAATATATAATAATTCATAAATGACTGTTATTATTTCTATGCACATTGGAGGAGCCAGGTTCACTCAGGGCACAGACTCAGCCAGGAGCGGAGTGACATGTTGCCTTTTTTAACGTCACATTATTGAATGTGTGTTGGTTGAAAATAGCTGCTTACCCAACATCTGCTCTTTGGCTTCCATTTCTAGTCGGCTCCTGGCTGCAAACTGATTGGCTGTAGCGCCTGTCAATCACAATGTCCTTACCGCCTACTTCCGCCTGGCTTCAAAAGCACTATACTTTTCGATTGTTTATGTTACTACGGGTTAATTTGACGTTATTTCACAGGTATACTTAATTTAACTGTGTGTAAATGTTTGTGTCAGTGTCTATGTCGGTCCGACAGTGACTCTTTCGATGTCATTAGCAAATATCAGCTCCAGCTGACGTTTTTACTGACTACAGCAGCGATGCTAAAGGCTAGTTAGCTGCTTAGAGGGCTAACTGGTAGGCGAGACTGACAGAAAACCTGCGAGCTGTTGTTGTTTTGCTCATAACACGCTCTGTGTAATGTCTGACTTTACCGAGCACAGCAAGCTGCCCTACTCGATGTAACGAGTTGTCCGTGTTGCAGGACCCGTATTTGGCTTTCTGTGATGTTTGGGGACGGGTCGATCCTGGAAACATGACTGCTGAGTAACGTCTGAGCTGCTTTCTCTGCTCATTATGAACAGCGAGGAGGAATTTTTCGACGCCGAAACAGGTGAGACGGGCTGTCAAAAGCCTCCGTGTGAATGACAGGAAAAGTGTTTGCTCTGTCCTCTCACTGTCCTGTCATCCTGGTTAGGACTGGAGTCAGATGATTCCTGTGAGGTCAGCTTCAAAGATGCTCTGGTGTTTGACAGCAAGCAGGTGACCGGTGGAGGTGCCACGCAGGAGAATGGAGTCTGGCAACGCAGGTCAGGACCCAAGCAAGAAGTCCTTGCAGTTATTTCAGTATGAATTGGATTAATATAACTATGATTTTTTTTTTATTCATAACTTCCAATTGATGGCATTTTGTGTGATGAACAACGGTGCAGTCGACCATGGCCAATACAAACATTTTTTTTTTTTGACATGGATACAACACTCTTGAAATGCTTAAAGTCTTGGAAGTCTGGCCACCTGATAACTCAGGTCCAATGCAAATAGTCAACAGGGTAGTAAAAAAAACAAATGAGGCTGAAAAAGTGCAAATTAGAGACATGGCTCAGGTAAGGAAGGATCTTTACAGGTTGAAGTTGGACTGAAAATAAACTCCCAAAACCGCTGGTGGTTTTTTGGGATCAATACTGTACAGTAATATCTCCACAGCCTTTAAGAGGGTCCAAATTATTTTAACAGTTATTTTCACAAAATGACAAAGGTCAATATGTTAAAAGTACAGTGTGGACTTAAAAAAACAAAAGATGAGTTGTCTAGAGTGATTAAATCAGATTGGAAGCAGGACATGCTGCTGTAATCACTGTATCTTACTTAGATCACGTTGAGGAAGGCAATTTTCCAACGATGACTGGTTTTTATGTTATTTGTATTTAATGTTTCTGAAAAACTGGTAAATTGGTAAAAATGAATACCTATTCACACCGAAAAGAATATTATGCTGTAATTACTGTCAGCATCTTCAGCTGCTGTCTGTGGGAGAATTGCTGCTATATTCCCTCACGGCCACATTTCTGTTTAATAACAGGGATTTCTTTATACTCTGTAAAACACGTTCTTCACGCAGCCCTTATGAAAAGTGTTAAGAACAAAGTTAGAGCTGCAGACCGTGTTTGAAAATGGCTGATGGACCCCCAGCAACGGCCTCACTGACAACTTGGTTATGATGGGGGTCTTTCATCCCTTTTTGCCTACTGAAAACTTGTTAGTTCTTCTTAAATGAGGAGAGACAATATAGCTCTCTGAATGCTATTTGGGTTTTTTTTCCCCTCTTTCTCCTCTAAGCAGAGGAGGTCTTTTTGAAGTTTCATCCAAAGTGTTGTCTGAATATTTCAGTATCATTTTCATCTCATTTGATCCACATCTGTGTTAGGAGAACCCTGCCTGCTGAAATGATCTCCAGGAACAACTTCAGTGTCTGGAGTATACTAAAGAAATGCATCGGCATGGTGAGTCCTGCTTAATAAATCTGTGTGAAGATGATGCAGTAATGTGCAGCTTGTAGTCTACCAGACAACCACCCAAACAGTTGGGTTAAAGTGTAAAATGTGAATAAAAATAGAATTCTGTAATTCATAAAATGAGCTAAACTCAATATTTATTGAAAAACTGCACTAAACACACTTAAAAAAAAAAAAAAAAAAGTTATAAACAAAATATTTTTTTAAAGAGGGGACTAAATGGGAAGATGTCATATGTCTATGAAGTTTTGCAAGTATTTCAATAATTTAACATTTCGTAATGTAAAACTACAAAGAATTTGGGTATTTCATTATCTATTATGTGTAATGTCATTAAAGATTCATTTATTAAGATTAAATATTAATGTGAAGTGATATGTACAGGTTTTGTAGTAACAAATGCTGGCATCCAGGCAACATCTGTTAAGCAAAGACTTTAATTATTTAAGTGACTTGGATGAATATTGTAAATGATTAGTATGTGATTGCGATCTGTTTTTATATAGACAACAGCCCCAGTTTTTGTGCAGTGTGTGACTGTATTTATCTTTAAAAAAAAAAAAAAATTAACATTCGTTTCTATCTTTTGGGATCAGTGAGGACAGTTTTTGCAGCCATCAAACATAACTTGAAGAGATGAAATAGAAATCTGGACAGCATGGAAGTAAATGTTAGCATTGTTGTACAAAGTTGGAGCAGGGATGTAACAACTGTGTGCTGAGTTTGAAGCCTATTTTTAGCCCTTTTGTGTTTTTTTTTTTTCACATTTATTTATTTTTTTCTATGATTTAGCAGCATGTGCAGGCCTTTCTTCTTTGGTATATTTGTTGTTTTTCTCACTTGTGGAAACCCACTAAGCAGTAAATCCCTTTTCGTCGTCCTCTGGTTTTATGTTGTCTCTCTTTTCTTGCAAAACTGGGCTGTAACATTAATCAGTGGGATGCATGAGTTGTTCATGTCGAGTAGCTTGTTTTATTATTGATTATTCTTTCATACTGATTTTGCAGGAACTGTCTAAGATAGCGATGCCTGTTGTTTTTAACGAGCCGCTGAGCTTTCTCCAGAGGATCTCAGAGTACATGGAACACACTCACCTCATCCACCAGGCCTGCAGTTTATCTGACTCCATAGACCGCATGCAGGTATGGATGATACAGGAGTGTGATGTTATCATTTTCCATATTTTTCTGTCCCCTGAAAATGAGTTCCGTCTGTGCAAATGTTGTTCTAAATGCATAAGGACAAATTAAGACAATTAATCTTGTTCAGATGTAGAGCTGTAACCAGCAGTGATTTTTATTATTGAGAAATGTGACAGTTGTTCAAAATATGAGAATGTTGAATACCTCCTTCATTCCTATTTCATAGAAACCAGGATGAAAAGTTATAAAAAAAAAAAACAGAACTTCCATCATGTCATCACAAAGCTATAAACTCTCACATTTTAGAAAAAAACAATAAAGTAATATTAAGTATTTTTGCTCAGAAAAAAAGTCCAATTATCTTGATTCCTTTTTTTTTGTTTTGTTTTGTTTTTTTTGTCTGTAACAGATTGTTGCTGCATTTGCTGTTTCATCTGTAGCATCTCAGTGGGAAAGGACTGGAAAGCCATTTAACCCTTTACTAGGGGAGACATATGAGCTCATAAGGTACAGGTAAAGCCTGGCTTTGCCATCCTGATAAAAATCTTCATGGCAGATTTAAATGAAGATTTTGGTATTTGTTTTCTCCCAAGAGAGGACGAGGGCTACAGATTAATCTCCGAGCAGGTGAGCCACCACCCTCCGGTCAGTGCCTTCCACGCCCAGTCTCTGAAACAGGAGTTTGAGTTTCATGGCTCCATCTACCCAAAACTTAAGTTCTGGGGCAAAAGTGTGGAGGCAGAGCCAAAAGGCACCATGACGCTGGAGTTATTAAAGTGAGTATTTAGTCCCTTCTCTTGTTACTGTTTAACGAACAGTTATTTGTCCAAACTAGAGTGTTATGATCCTAAACATAACAAATCGCAGAAAAAGAGTTCAAAAAACAGCAATGAAAAAGGAGCTGTTTGCCTTTTTCGAGGACTTTTTTTCTGCTTTGAAAAACCAGCATGCAGAAAGTGTCTTTGGTTCACCGGCCAAGGTACATTTTTGCACTATGTTTTTAACTACACACTTATATCAATAAAAATGTCCTTATTTATTGATTGACTTATTGATTAACTGGCTGAACACTTGATAAGAGCTTCGATAATTCTCATATCTTCTTGGTCTAAGGCCACAAAGCAGTTTAGCGTAAACATTGTAATTATGAAACTGGAAGCTGTGGAGGAGCACCATATCATTTTCCATGTTGAGAGAGGAGACTCGTCTTTAAAGAAAACAACTCTCATTATCTATACCTGCCTCAATTGATGCCAAACTATCTTGAGTTCAGTTTCACTTGCCAAAACAGTCACATTTGATGGAGGAGGGGAGACATGAAGACGGCAAAAAATGAGCAAAAACAGACCTTACCATTAGAAGTAGAATTATAGTACCTAAAACAGCCAGAGAAATGAGATAGATTTACACACTGGACTTCATTACTGACTCTGATGTGTCTCCTCTGATCAAATTTTTCCATGTTGCAAACTATGTTTTTGCGCTGAGTGGATGCACTACTTTAAACATTTACAAATTAAATCAAATTCAAACTCAAGAATATATTTTCAGATCAGCTAATTTAAAAAGTCAGTGCTGTGACCAAGTCAGATTTTCTGCAAGATCAGACCATTTATTAAAGACAACCAATTATTACACTTTCAAACATTCAGCTGCATTTTCATTTTATGGAGTCAGTCAGTGGGAGTTGTAAGTTGCTGTAAAAAAAAACAACAAATTGCTGTAATTTTGGAACTTGTTAAAACCTTTTTTTTACCTGCACCTAACACTTTTATGTTGCATGGAAAAGGACTGGGATGTAATTTTAGGTTTTGTTTATAGACAAAATCCTGCAGGATGGTAGTTGCATACAAAAGACATTTTCTGAGAAAATAAGATCATTACAGTGCGGCTCATAAACAACCCAATTACCCAAAATGTGGCATCTACTATACATTTATATATCTACTATTTCTAAATTTGCAAAAAAAGATGCAGTGTGTTAATTACCAGGATTACGTCAGAGGTGGATCTTACCAGCCAGCTACATATTTAGTACTAACATGAGAACAATAGAAGTTGTCATACATATGTGGGTATTTCTCACCTGTTACTGTGGTTTTGTCATAGACATAAAGAGGCATACACGTGGACGAATCCGATGTGCTGCGTGCATAACATCATCTTGGGAAAACTCTGGATTGAACAGTACGGAACGGTGGAGATAGTCAACCACAGGTACATTTGTTGTTACTTTGCTGAAACTTCTGAGCTTCATTCGACCACCGATCATTAAGGGCTAGTCTTTATTTTGTCTTGAACTCCTCAGCACTGGAGATAAGTGTGTTTTGAACTTTAAACCATGTGGGATGTTTGGAAAGGACCTGCACAAAGTGGAAGGGCATATCCAAGACAAAAGGTGAGAAATGAGCACTACTGCACTGACACTAACAAGTCGTTGTGTTTGATTTTGTCTGATCTGAATTTGATGTTAATTAAACAGTAAGAAAAAGCGGCGAGTGATCTATGGGAAGTGGACAGAGTGTATGTACAGCATTGACCCGAAGCTTTATGAGACGTACAAGAAGTCAGATAAGAAAACAGGAGGTGACTCGAAGAAGCTGAAACAGGTGAGAAAGTCTATCGGTGGTTCTGCTTCGACTGAAGCCCGTCTGTCTGCTGACATGAAATGCCACTCAGTTTGCCCACATGTTTGTCTTTTGACATGTTCTACATGTGACTGAAATCCTTTTCTCAAACGGTATCTTTTCCTTTCACAATAACATGCAGTGGCTTTAGTAGAAGGTAAGGTAAAAGTGTATTTAATTATCTGTAGTGTGCTACGGCTGTTGTCTAGTTATGTTCAAAGTGTAGTGTATGATTAGATCATTGCCAGCACTAATCCATAATGTCTTGCAATGACATGCGTTGTTGCTTGAGAGACGTGTTGAAGTCGTGCCAACTGTAGTTCTGTGAAATCACCTGTTTGCACTGAACTGTATATATAGTTGGCTTGAGTTTGTCAGTTTGTGTGTTGGACAGTATCATTTACCCAGATGTGTGTGTGTGTGTGTGTGTGTAGGAGAATAGCTGTGAAGGTGAGGAGGCAGATGAGATGCCAGAAATTCAAGAGACTGTGACTGTGATCCCAGGAAGTGCCTTATTATGGAGGATAACACCACGGCCAGCTTACTCAGCGCAGGTTAGTATCTTAAAATAACTGATATGATATGTAATGTGATCCATTCAAGTCAGAAATAGATTCTTGGAAGAATGTCATTAATTTGGTTGAGCTGAAATCTGACGCCACCGTATGTAGTGCTCTCTAATTTCAGACTAGGAGTTCAATGCCTATTCAGTGTTTTCATGACACCTTTTGCTAGTATGACCAGTTCTTCCCACTACAGGAACCATTTTGAAACATTACTGACACTCATTTACACCCTGTTAAGCCAGAACACACACCTTTCTTTTCAAAACTTGCATCCAAGTTTATGCAGTTAATTTGCGATCGATACTCATACATCTTTTGCTGTGAATCAGAAAATTATTCACCACTGTTTGATTTGCAGCTCAGCTGTGTAATACTTGACAGGAAGAGCCAAAATGTTTTTATATATTTCTAAATAGTTTTATTAAGAGTTGTAGTTGTGAACTAGATTATGACTCTTAGCCCAGGTTTAACCTGGTCCTTTAAGTCTGTCTAAGCAGTATGTTCTGTAAGTTACTCAAAACAGACAAATGTTTCTGAACCACTTCAAAATCCAACTAAACAAAAACAATAACTAATATATAGAAATCAAGTTTCAAAATCAAGAAAGAAATAAAAACGTTTACACCATCAGCAGTGTTTAGATCCTGGTTTCTCTGCAAAACCTTTCTTTTGTGTTTTTATGGAACGACTTTCTGTTTTTGTAAATATTTAGATTTTAGGTATAGTTAAGAATATTAGGATTTATTGTACGAGTTTATAAAACTACCTAAAAAAAATCACTTCCTCTGTTTTCTGTGCTGCTTGTGAATTTTGCAGATGTATAACTTCACCAGCTTTGCCGTCACACTAAATGAGCTGGAGCCGGGTATGGAGAGGCTGCTGGCGCCAACAGACTGTCGGCTGAGGCCTGACATCAGAGCCATGGAGAACGGAGACATAGGTAACATCAGGCATCCAGAAAGAAGAGGAAAGACTTGGTCCTCTAAAAACTATTTATTTTATACGGTTTTGTCTGTTCTTATTTTCTTTATTTAGGTTTAGCAAGTACAGAGAAAGAGCGATTAGAGGAGAAACAGAGAGCTGCACGCAGAGAACGCTCCAAGGATGAGATGGAGTGGTCAACCAGGTTAGTGTTTCTAAGGTTTCTTTCAAACTTTAGGTTTTTTTTCTTCCCAGAGGCTACATAAATTACATTTATGTCTACAAGTATGATAATGAACAAGCATTCATGATTTTGCCTCTATGCTCTGGCACAATGAATTTGAAATGAAACAATTAAGATGTAATCAAAGTGTCGACTTTTAGCTTTAACTTAAAAGCTTTTGCAAAAATGTGGCGTTTGCCATTTTAAGCAGAGTACCTCTATTTTCAGAGGCTCTAAGTATTTGGACAGTTGACTGAAAACTGATCAGGTTCTTTCCCTCATTACTTCAAGACAAATGCGTCAGATAAAAGGTGCAGATTTGATAACGGGTATTGATTTGGCCATTAGGCAGCTTTTTGGCTGGAGCTACCAATATGAAGTCCGGTGAGAACTAAGTGAAGGAAAAAAAAACACATCTATCTATAACAGAAAGAAAAAAAGTAAAAGCACACGGTTTTTTTCTATAGCTGATTAAAACATATTAAACAATGGCCAGTAATCATCCACTTGATTAACTGTCCAGTCAAAGACGTTTGTATATTTACACAGATTCAGTCTGACTAAATTTGTATCTTTATAATTACTGATGATACTTACCATCTAGTACTTTTATTTACACACCTTTGAGAGGAACATTAAAAAACATAAATACAAACAAAGAAACAATGAAATAACACTTTTTTTTTAATATGATTAAAATAATCATTTTGATTGCATGTACTAATAAATATCTCATTTACTTCAGCTAGAATAAATACTGGAATTAACATAAAGAATGAAGCTTCAAAGTCCTTGAATGTGACCTGTGATAAGTATACGAACTCCGTTCCTGAAGTTTTAGTGAGTAGTAGATACACATCGATGGGCATCACTGGAGAGCTTCAAGAAAAATCCTTCATGACTGTAATTTCATCACTAATGGGATGAACCTCAGAGGACAAAACAATCACTACCAAAACAGAGGCAGAAGCTTTACACACACCTAATTAGGGTTATAAACAATCATTCTAAGGAATAGGACATTTTCTTTATACATATATTTAATTGCTTGTCTGGAGCAGCATTTATCATGACCCTCGTGATTTAAAAACTGCTCTTGTATGTTTCATGTCTCTTCAGATGGTTCCAGCTGGGGACGAACCCTCATACAGGAGCTGAGGATTGGCTGTACACAGGTGGATACTTTGACAGGAATTATGCTGATTGTCCCAACATTTATTGACACAGGAGATGTTTAGTGTATCTAAGACATTATTCTTCATTTCTTAGCATCTCAGATTTGTGACAGCCAGATGCTCGCTGATACACTATCTTTTGTTAAAATCATTAAGAGGGACATCTGTAAATCAGATAATCTAAAACTGACTGCGGACACGCTCTGCAGGAGACGTTTTAATATTAAGGAGAATTTTAGAGGATAATTATTGTAAATGTTGAAATCAAACTCCCTTGTAGATGTACACCCTAAACATGTTACTCACCTTTCACTGGTATTTGAACCTGCAACCATTGTGATTTGTGGAGCAGTGAACAAGCTGCTGCAGAACATAAAATATATATATATATATATATATATATATATATACATATATATATATATATATATATATAATATAATTATTTAGTTTTAATCCAGGTACACAACCATTATTTCTCCGATAGGCAAAAAAAAAAAAACTGTAATTTTCCATTCAAATATCAGGTGATATCTAAACAAACTTAAACACTGCTACTTTTCTATAACCAACTTGGAAATTAGACGTGTTTTATTTAGCATCAAACATCTCTAAAAGGTCAGAAGTGTTTCTATGAATAGAGACTTGCAGTAGAAAGGAAAGCTGCTTATGATCATGTTGACTGCTACAGTAAACGGATGTTGTTGGTACATCATTGTCTGCTGTAATATAAATAATGTGTATAATGATTGGTGCATGCATGCTCACCAAGATGATGTTAATTTACACAAGTTAAAGCCATGAAAAAGACATGTTCTGCACTGCGTGAAAATGTGTTCACTTAAAAGGAAAAGAGAGGATACAGAAATGATTGGTTGCTGGATATTTTTTTTAGTCTGTAGGTGTGGTTGCCTCCTCAGCTGCTCCTCCCCCCACATACAGGAGCTCTCTGTATATGAAAGGACAGAGGCATGTTTAAGGGTTTCAAGAAAATACGAATCATGTTTGAACTATTCAGAACTTCAGATCAATGTTAAAATATTGGAGATGAAAGAAAACATTTGTCAAACATTCTTTCTTTATTGTTTTGCTCACTTCGTATTGGCAGATCTGAGTAAATGTGGAAGTCAGTGGTGTAATGTGGTTAGAAAGCATTGAGCAACAATTTAAGATATGAACAGTAATGCAAAATGTCTTTTTACAGTGTACTCGCTGATAATAAGTTAACCATGATTAAGATGAATAAACACGGAAGGAAATGTAGAAATTAGTGATCGTTAAGAGAGTTCTGCAGCCATTCATCAAGGATAAAGAATGATGTAATGTGTACATGTTACTCTGAAAGTGTTTATAATGTCTGTGTTCATATTTGACTTGGTAAAGAGATTAATGTTTGGTGAAAAACTTTGGTTCCCGAAAAACCCCAGAGGAGGCACACCCCACAGCTTGAGAAGCCGTTTCTAGAGAAAGCTGAGTCAGACCGACTCCTGACAGCGTCTCAGTTCCTGCATGAGCAAGTGGTTCTGACTTTAAAGCACCCGCTTTGAGTCATTTTAAAGTAATGACTGCGTTTAAGTGAGACAGGATGCTGCAGGCATCATAAACCTATGCAAACTTACCCATCCAGTCAGCCCTCTTGAAATGTGAAAAATCAAACACTTGCAGTTTGTCTTTAGCTTGTAGCCTGCGGGTGCTTCAGACACTTCAGAGGCAGCAGTTAATGAGCGTTGTGTGCTGATGCCGTAAGACTACATATGTAGATACTTCAGCAGTTGAACAGTTTAGTTACTTTGTTTCAAAGCACTAACTTTGCATTAGAAATGCACATTTTAACACTCAGTCCTATGCACATGTATGTACACTCGAAACTGCTCCATCTGTTCTTCCCTCTGCTCTGAATTCAAAGCACTTTGTGAAGCCTGGAACCACTCAGAGGTGCAGGTACAATCTCATGGTTCTTCTCATCTCTTTACCCACTTACCTTTTTGTTGAGCATCCTATTTGAAATGTTTACATTGTAATATTGTTCCTTTTTTTTTGTTTGTTTTGTTTTTGTCTCTTCATACTGTTACTTGTGCACAACCATATGCATATAAAGCATATTTAAGAAATAAATTATGGACTATTAAGCAGTCTTCTCTTTCATTGTATTGAAAATTGTTTTGGACCAGCAGTTTGTGGTGTTTGTGGTTCAGCCCTGTCTATCACAACGTCAGAAGCTCTGGAGAAACTTTCCTGGATGGTAAAGAAAAATAACCAATGTCTTTTCTGTCCTGACAACATTGAGGTTTATTCTAAGTCTTTTCTAATCTTTTCCAGAAAAAAAAAACTGAGACCAGTCAGAGTTTGCTGGTTTATAGTGAGTCTGCACACCAGGCATTTCATCAAATCAAACTTTATTTATATAGCACTTTTCATACAATAAAATCTAGCACAAAGTGCAACTTAACACAAGATGGGGACATGTGGTTTGACTGCCTTTTATACTTATATATATATATATATATATCACAAATGTGCTTTTCTCTGTGGAAGGGAAATCTATAAAATTAAAGTTTACAAAGATAATTTTGCAATTAGAATCAGTTCTTAGGATCATGGAATAAACTAAATGTTTTAAAGTGATACTGACTACAAGCAAACTGAAGTGACGTTAAAAGGTGCAGTTTTAAGTTGTGACACTGATGTACAATCCCTTATTTAACAAATAAACAAAAATATTAAACGTAGTTCTTTCGTCATTCCTTAAAATACACATTTGTGATTCACGTGTAATGTATTAAACCCAAACTATAAAACAATGGGCGACGCATTCGGTCACGTGATGCAAAGGTTTCTCAAGACCGGTTTTCTTCGTCAGGGTGTAGCCATGTTGCTTAGGAAACCGACGGAAACACGCCCACCGCATATCAATCAAAGTTAGCTTTGCTCCCAGCTTTTTTCAGCCAAACACCGCCGAAATATCTGCAGAGCTACCGTCAGAACTTTAGAGCTTCATTACCATTTAACATGTTGAGTAGAAAAGGGTAATCAGAAATAACCGTCGCGGTTAGCCGACGCTTGGTTAATACAAACGGTGGTTGCTTCTCTGAGAGCGGTAGCATGATAACTCCGGATGAGGAAGTGATAACGGTTAACCATTGGCTGAGCCGACTGTTAATCGATCATGTTCAAAATAAATGTAACACACAAACTCTCCTGGCGTGGTACCTCTCTCAGAGTCAAATCAAAAGACTGAGACCAAAATGGTTTTTGAACCAGGCTTTAAATATGTTTATTTCTGGTTTTGTTTTTTTTTTTTAAATCTATTTCTGTTCTAAAGTCGGACATTTTAACGTGGCAGTCTATGGAGATTGACTAGCTTTTGGAGCCAGCCTCTATCGGTCAGTCGAGGAACTGCACCGCATCTTAGGCATTAGCTTTAATTCAGAAGTAAACTGGTTCTTGGTTGAACCCTTGAAACATGCTGTTGCGTTCTCTACCGAACATGGGCAGCGTTGTTAAAACCCTCATGATTGACGTGCGGTTCGACCAATAAGAGAGAGGCATTGGTACCAGACAGCCAATCATAACAATAGCGTCTGAGCTCACTCGTTCGAGTAGCGGTGCGATAACACAGACATAAATGTGAGTATAAACGTGTTATTTTAATCTCTTTTTAGATCTAATTATAACCTCCAGGTGCATGTTTGGTCTGCGAGTGTGAAATATAACGTCGCAGCTGAATAGCGAGCACACCGTTGCAGGAAACGGGCTGCTGGCAGCAGGATGCAGAGTCATCTGTGGTGATGTCCAGTTTGAGGTGTTGTGGACGCGACCAGGCAGGCTCCACTTAGATTTGATCTTTCTCGATCATATGGGTTAGTAAGTTTTCTGTCAGGATAGTTTTATAACTGAATGGTTAGGGCAGTGTCTCATTGAACAGTTTATGGGACTGTAAAATAAAACGTGCAAATATGAATGAATAAAATGAAGATAACCTGCTGAATAAAGTCACACGTGTTAAAGGGGTTAGAGCAGTTAAAAATACACATAAAGCATAGAAACTGCTCTGATCCTTCATCATGATCACACAAACAGCAGGTGTCTCTGTCAGAGACAAGCTCTTGTGTTTGTAAAAATGGAGGTTACAGGATCCACTGCAGACATCCATCGATTAGTCGATTTAAAAAAAAAAAGAGACAATAGATTTTGCTTTTAACCTAAGAATTGATCAGGCCCTTTGCAGTCTCCTTAATCTAACTAAAATTAGATAGTTACACTGGTAATTCAGGGAAACTGTATGAGTCACTCTTTTAGCAGCTAAATGATTAATCGATTAATCACAAACTCAACTCATGGACCATCAAAGTAGTTGTTATAGGTGTTAGAGTCAAGAAGAACAATTGATTACAAACGATAAGTAAAGACTGTGTTGTTTTATTTATGTGGTGACAGAACTGCATTATAAACGGAGGGGAGCCACTGTGGGTCGCTGAACAAGGCCCTTAACCCCCAACTGTTCCCCGGGCGCAGCACCATCCTGCTGCAGCCGCAGCCCACTGCTCCTCGTCTAACTAGAAATGGGTCAAAAGCAGAGAGAACTGCATTATATATTACACATCAACAACATGATTTAAAGTTTCTGTCTTCATCTTGTTTCCTCTTCAGAAGTCTTCTCATCGTCGTCATGGCATCTGGAGCTCTGTTCCCCAGTTTGGTGTCCGGGTCCCGCGGCTCCTCAAGCAAGTACCTGGTGGAGTTTCGGGCCGGAAAGATGACGATGAAGGGCAGCACAGTGACTCCTGACAAGCGCAAAGGTCAGGTCTACATCCAGCAGACTGATGACTCCCTCATCCACTTCTGTTGGAAGGATCGGACGACCGGGAACGTGGACGACGTACGTGACTAATTTCGGTTGTGATACTGGCTGACCTGCATTTGATTTTCTTTTTTTTTTCTTTTAATATTGCTGTAATGTTTTGCACTTAGGACCTGATCATCTTTCCTGATGACTGTGAGTTCAAACGGGTCAACCAGTGCACCACTGGCCGAGTTTACGTGCTGAAGTTTAAAGCTGGCTCAAAAAGACTCTTCTTCTGGATGCAGGTATGCAGCTGCTCCACACCAACCCCCTTTAAAACTGTAATCACAGTTATTTTTTTCAGTTTCTTCTTTTCAGTTATATTGTGTCTTCTATTCAAGCACAAATGCACATCTTCATTTTGTTTCATTATCTTAGGAGCCAAAGAGTGACAAGGACGATGAGTTCTGCCGTAAAGTGAATGAGTATCTCAACAACCCGCCCATGCCTGGTGCTCTCGGCAGCGGCGGAAGCGGAGGACACGATCTGTCGGCACTGGGAGGTAACGGACTTTCACAGTTTAACCCCCATCACATGCTAGCTTTGATACCTAAAACCTCATGCTTATGTTACCTGCTCTCTCTGCCTGCGTGTGAAGGTGAGGGCGGGCTGCAGAGCCTTCTGGGTAACATGAGTCACAACCAGCTCATGCAGCTCATTGGACCAACTGGACTTGGAGGGATTGGTATGTAAATTCAAAACTAAATCCTTAACCTGCAGAGCTGATGGTTCTGCAAAATGTTAAGACAACATTTTGTTAGTTCAGACTAACACTGTGTGTGTTTTTCTGAGTGTCAGGTGGTCTTGGAGCTCTGGCTGGTCCAGGTTTGACCAACCTTTTGAGCAGCAGCAGCAGCAGCAGCGTTCCTGCAGTCAGCAACTCCTCCACGAGGTACCTCATAAAACCTCCCATCATCAAAGAAACAGAACCATTTCTCACAAATTTGTCAAGCATGGCAGGAAGGGGGCTGTGAGTCACCGAGACGGAGGTGGTTTCCAAAGGAAAGATGACTCAGGGAGTTCATCCTGCTTCATATTTTCCAAGTGGAGCCATAGATGGGAATTTCATGACC
Source organism: Zenarchopterus dispar (assembly GCA_028564865.1). Classification (NCBI taxonomy): domain Eukaryota; kingdom Metazoa; phylum Chordata; class Actinopteri; order Beloniformes; family Zenarchopteridae; genus Zenarchopterus; species Zenarchopterus dispar. The sequence goes on from JAOWBL010000022.1 coordinate 14,975,393, forward strand.
AGTCAGCTAATGTGCAGGCATACTGGGCTGTTTGCTTAATTTGTTGCTTAAACATTAATAATAACAACTTTTATGCCCTTTTATAGTTAAGAAACTCTTAAATGTTTGTTTGGTGCATTCTTACAGCTATTTGATATTTACTGGCCAAAATTGATGCAGATATTCACTAAGACTCATTAAACTATAATTAGTTTGAAAAATTAATTTCACTATCTTATTTAAACAGTACATGCTTTTTTTTAAAAAGTCCCTTAAGATCAAGTTGGTGTTTTTTGTTTTTTTGTTTTGTTTTGGTTAAATTGAAGAAAAGTAAAAGCAGGAGCTTACGTGTGAGAGTTTTCAGCCAGATGACGTTTTATGATCAGAAAAGTTGATCATTAATTATCTGCTAATCAACCAATCAGTTAAGTCAGCCATTTGCTTTCTGTCTACGTCTGTAAAGAATGTTTAAAATGCAAAATATTCACCAAAATGTGAACTCTTCCTCATGTTTACGACATCCTAGTTTAGTGAACACACTCAGAACACCCTTTCTCTTATAAATTTGTGGAATTTCTTTTTCTCATCAATTAAATAACCAGAGGAAAAGTTTCCTCCTGCTTATGACCCTCTCAGACTGACGCCAGCAGCGCTTCATGCTGTGAGCTTGTTTGTTTATTCTTTCAACATTATAGTTTTTTTTTCTCCTTTTTTTTCTCCTCTCAGTCCATCCACCGCCGTCACGCCGACCTCCACCTCTGCTGCCAGCCGCCTCGGCTCCTCGCAGGTGCCCACCACCCCCATCACTCCCCTGGCCACCTCTGCAGCTTCCCCCACAGCCACCACCCCGTCCACCCCGGCGTCGTCCTCTCTGGCGGCGGCAGCGGCGGCAGCCAATCCCACGCAGCCCATCCAGCTCAGAGACCTGCAGAGCATCCTAGCCACCATGAATGTACCTGCCAGCAGTCAGGGAGGTGAGGACGTGCACGGCTGCACGCAGGACTTAAATAACTCCAGACACAAGAGCGTATAATTAAACCTAATTAGTATAATTTCAGGCAATCATGCTGCAAAAAAAGACATGTTTAAATTTTGCAGTGTCAGTGCGACAGATTCACGCAGACTTCTGAGTTGAGAAACCAGGAAAAAAGTGAAGGGGAAAGAGAGCAAGAAAACAGAGAAAGAGGTCCAAGGAGGACGAGTTCAGGTGTTAAAGGTGTGACAAATAATTTATATATGTTCATTAGAAGCTGACGTCAGGACTGCTGAAAAGTGAAAACAGTGAATCAGTAAAGTTCATTTCCATGGAGATTTTCTAGCGAGACCAACTGAACACTGAACCTTCAGCAACACGCCACGACAGGCTGTGACATACAGACTCTGACCAAAAATCCAGATTTCTTTCTCATATCTGAGCTAAAGCTGAGAATATTAGACTCCTGTTGATCAGCTGGATGCAAACATGACTCCAAATCAATGCTGATATTGTTGATTATCAGGAGTCTGCTGTGAACTAAACCTCTTCTTGTCATCTGCCTTCTGTGTAATTTATTTATTTTTTATTTTTTCATATTTTTTGTGTAAGTATCGAATGCCTTTTTAATTCCTGTCATCTACATGAAGTTTGGCTCACAGCCTAATGAGAAATACACCTTTACAAAGATGAAACATCCACCTAAGTTGGAGGTGTAAAAGCGTCATTTAACCTGTGAGTGTTTGTTATCCGTAGTGGACCTCGCCAGCGTGCTGACGCCGGAGATCATGGCTCCCATCCTGGTCAACCCGGAGGTGCAGCAGAGGCTGATGCCCTTTCTGCCGTCTGGAGAGTCTCTGCCTCAGAGCTCCGAGGAGCTCCACAACACGCTCAGCTCACCTCAGTTTCAGCAGGTGTGTCCTCAGGGGCTCAGAGCTTTTTGCAGTTTTGTAACTAGTTTGTTGAGAACAAGAAAAACTTGGTTTTTAATGAAGCCCTTGAGGAATGCAGTGGCTTAAAATGTGGCCCTTGAGAGGCTCTTGGACATTTTTGTCTTCATTGTTGGTGATTTGTGTCTCCGTGCAGGCCCTGAGCATGTTCAGCAGCGCTTTGGCGTCCGGGCAGTTGGGGCCTCTAATGAACCAGTTTGGCCTGCCCGCAGAGGCCGTCGATGCCGCCAACAAAGGAGGTCAGTGCTTCTCTAGAACCCCAGTGAAATAAAGTAGCATTTTATTTTTTTGTCTTTCAGATTAAAAAATAAATAAATGCAGCAGAAGTTGCAGAAATACAATTATAATGGAGCACTGACATAAATCATTTGTCGAAAATATCAAAACAAGTCAAAGGTCTGAAACAGCCTGTTACTGTTATGTAATGAAACTCACAAATGTGTTGTTGAGGCCCAACATGGTTTGATTTTGAATTTATTTAGTTTTATTTTTTCATTTTAAATTGGAAACTTGTATCATTTTTTTGACCGATTAGTACGTTAATGCCAGCCCCTGATAAGAGAAGTGGGGTTAAGAGGGCTGCTTTTACGTAGGTGGACAAATTTCTTCCATTAGAAAAAGAAAACCTACAAAACCCACAATGGTCACTGAAATAACTTGAAACTGCAGCCTTCCTGGGCGCGGCCACAAGAGGAAAACGCAGAGGCAGATAACACGAATTAAAAAAAACGTCCAAAGAGATAAAGATACATCAGTATCAGAACACGTGATCCGTTGCTGTTTGAGCCAAAGTGGCCTTCTGTCAAGGCCGCTGTTGAAAGTAAATCATCAAAAAGCCACGCTGGAATTTGTTAAAAATGCATCTTGAAAAAACCACAAAGTTTCTCAGAGAGTGACTGACTGTAGTAACTGAAACACGGAGAAGGCTCGGTTCTGTTCTGGAGCTGCTTTACCAGGTCTGGTACAGACTGTCTTAAATCTGTGCAGGACCAATGAAACCTCAAGACCATCAAGATATTCTGGAGGAAGATGTGTCCACTGTCAGAAAGCTGGTCTCAGTCACGGATCATGGGTCCTTTAACTGGGTAATAACCAAAAACAGACAACTAAGAGAACCCAAGAATGACCCAGCACAAAACACTGGACTTTTTTCGTCTAGGAACCCTGATCTAAATCCCACTGAACATGGGTCTGTTTCACAAACGAGGGTCAGCGAGCTCCAAGTTAAAAAACTAACTCTGAGTTATAAATCCTAGAGGAAATTTTCTTTCCTCACGTACGTCCGGATACTAGTTATTTTAAGCAATAAAATATATCAATCAACATTTAAATCATCTTAATTACTCGATGACTTTGTGGCTACTTGAAAATGGGTAAAAAAAACTGACGTGTGAATTGAAAAGACGGGAGGGGGTTTCTGTTTGTGAGTCGGGGCATTATTCTCTCAGTTCTGCATCATTCACTTTTTAATGTAACAGAATAGAGTATGTTCAGTGTCCACCTTATCAATGAAGCAGATATTTGCTGATGAATAACAGATAATAAAATTAACAACCAAAGGTATTTGTTTGAATATACAGGATGTTTATGACACACAGAAGGGGGAGAGATTAGGCTGACTGACGAAACAGACAAAAAAAGACCCAACGCTCCGCTTGACTGCATTCAAATCATCAATATACATTCTGACACAAATGTGACTTCATCGTTCAGACGTCTCTAAAATGAGCGTTTTATTATTGATTTTGTCTGTTTTAAATTGAATTCGTTTCAGTTTCATGAAGGGGAAACTCAGGCTATGTTGAAGTAAACCTGCCCTTGGCCAGGTTTACGCTATAGAGTCAGTTACCACGGTAACAGACTCTTGAGGGAGTTACCTCGCTTTCGCATCTGAACCCTCTTGGTTGGAGTTAAATAACCTGACTTTGTGAAACTAAAAACTCGGTTTCCCCAAGTATGAGGAGCAAACTACCTGTCCAAAGGTGCAGAAGCCTCACTGAGAGTGACAGAAATCACGACTGAAATGATTGTCTCCAAGATATTAAGTTTAGGGTCCTGTTATTTTTGTCAAACAAGTTTCATCCGTGTTTTTTAATGATTTTTTTACTGAACCAGATTTCAAAAGCGTTGTGTGATTTTCATTAGTCAGTTTTCGGTAAAATATTCAACATTATTTTATCATCAGTACTTAAGTCACCTTTTTGGGGTTTTCTTTCTTTAATCATGTGTAAAAGCAGCCTGAGGCATTTCTGACCATTTGCTTCACTTGTTTTTCTGTGTCAGAGCATTTTTACAAAAATACTTCAAATCCTTTTATTTCATAACTTTTTCTTTAACAGATATTTTGAAATATTTTTTGAGCCTACAAAAACCATAAATCTGGAGATGAAAATGATCTTTTGAAGTTACAACTCAGATCTTTTCATTGTATGTAAAACGGCGGCATAAAAACTGAGCATTTCAGGATTCAAACAACAAAAGTGCTCATTGAATTTCATGATCTTAAGAAACAGCATTTTTTTTTCTGTTTGTTTTTGGTTATATTGTATAAAAGTTACGCGTTTCTCTGCAGATGTGGAAGCTTTTGCCAAAGCCATGGAGACGGAGACAAAGTCGGACCAAGACAGCGACACCAAAGACAAGAAAGATGACGACGAAGACATGAGTTTGGACTGAGTGTTCGTCCGTGAAAACTAACATTATTTAAATGTATTTATTTAGCTGCTGCTATTGTAATCACTCTTTCAGGATTATGAGGGATAATATAGAAACTGAGAGCCAGCTGCTAGAGCTTTGAATAAATATCTGTCGATTTAAGTTGCCGTGTCAAACCTGCATGTTGCCATCGAACCCACGTCCTCCTCTAAGGAAACAGTAAAGTCATAGAAACACGTTCGTCTGCTGTCTTCATTCTTCCAGTAAGAAGAAGAAAAAGAAAAGGCTTCAGATAAATTTAAAAAGCAATTTTATTGAACAGATTGAACACGGGTATTATTTACCAGCTGTTAAACATCAAAATTCACGTCAGATGATTGTAAGGAGGTTGGGATTTTCTCTTCCACACATGAACAAGGTTTGAAGAGAGGCCGCAGCGAGAAACTGAATTTAAGTGATTCATTTATCCACCACTGCCGCTGTGCTTTCAGGCACTTTTTCACCACACCAAATCCAAAGAGATGCACTCACAACCGAGTGAGTGGGATCGAGTCACAATGAAAGCACTGCTGCTGGTCGATGGCGACAACTTCTTTGGATCAGACTTCAGGAGCTACTGAAAGTAAGAAAGACGTTAAATTCCTGAGAACTCAAAAGATATGACCATGAACCAGAGTGAAGGACTGACGACGGTCTATTTTACACACCCACTTAAAAAAATAAACACGTATCCCTGGGTAACGACATAAAATACTAACACACTTGCCTCGTTGATCCTGTTTTGTTGCAGGTGAAAATACAGAATGTTGGCACAAGCAAAGTCAGAGCTGCCTTCTGTCTTCTTCGATACAAACATGTACGTTTGGCTGAATTATTGTAACAAACACTTTTAAAAAAAAAAACGCCGACTTCACCAAAGATGTTTCCTACCCAAAATCTACAGTTTGAGTTTGGCTCAAAATGATTTCAGTTTCACAGTGTGCTAAAACACGTCAACAAAATCCACTCAAGGGTCTTTATCAGGTATAATAAATACTATACAGGCTGTAGAGAGACAGCAAAGGTGCAGGTAATGACTTCTTTTTCACAAATGCATACATTTCATTTAAATAGAGGAAACTTAAAAAATGTGTCACAAGAAAGTAAAAGCACAATTAATGTGCTCGCTGAACATCTCTAACATAGAGGTCAGGAGTGGATGAACGTCAGAACATCACACGTAAAAAACATTCAAAGACACACGTGTTCAGTGTTTAACAAAGAATGTGAGCTAGTTCTTGATTTACAGTGACAATAAATAGTACCAGAATCGTTTGAAACACTACAGCTTATCAACTGGTCGATCCACCAGGTTCAGATGACTCAGCCGCACCCCCGCTCTAACCCTGCTGCACCAGTCTGCGGTAGTGCGGCATGACCTTGCTCTCAGGGAGGTACAGTCCCATCTCCAAGGCAACCAGCACCGAGACCTCCAAAGGAATCAGATCTCTTCTGTTTATACGGAAACGCTCCTCCAGCTTCTGTTTACCGGAGAGAAAGGTGCATGAAGGGAGTTAAAGGCCTGAAAGAAGCCGAATCACTGCAGCAGACAAACAATAAAACGCTTGATTAAAAGTCCTAATTAAAACCGCGTGTTCTTGATGTCAATCAATGACAGAAACTTTGAGAATTCAACTTTTTTTTTGTGGCCATGGGGATCAAAGCCAGGGCCAATCAAAAGTAAATTGAGTCTTAAAAAGTGATCACCCTGGTAACAAAGACAAGTGAGAAGTGCCTATTTTAAGCAATACTTTCATTAAACCCCAGTTCCTGTTACCATGATTACAGTTTTCTTTCCACTTTGGTTATTCTTCTTTCATTTTCATCAGACAGGCCTTACTAGAGAGCATGTGACACCACCCTAAACATTGACATCTGCGCGTTAAAAACTCACATCGATGAGATGTTTGACTTCTGGTTTGCGCAGATCGCTGCTGATCTTGGCAGCCAGCAGCACACACGCGGCCGCCACCAGTTTCCTGTTCTGCTTGTTGAGACGACCCTGAAGCACCAGCTTCTCAAAGTAAACAAAAGCCATCGCTATGGTGACCGGCTGCAGGCCGCACTCTTCACTCACGGCTCTCATCTCCCTCTTTAGGCTGCAGGAGAGGAGAAAAGTCAGTCAGTCATCTTGTTTTACTATGAAAGAGTGATTGAACCACATTTAAAAATCAACGATCAATCAATCAAAAAAAAAAAAAAAAACAAGATATGCACCTTCTTATCTTGCTCAGTGTCAGCTTAATGTGAGGAAACTTCTCCTTGAAAGTTTCATTCATGTCCTTCTTCAGGTCGGACGGTTTCACGTATTCAATAACCGTCGTCTGCATAGGTGGAAAAAAAAAAACAAAAACAAACAAACAAACAAAAAAGGACATCAATACAAAAGCAGTTCACATCAGCGAGGATCACAGCTGCAGCCAGATCTACGCTTCTACTGAAGGTTTGGTTCTCCAACACAAAGACCTGGAGTTTGCAGTCTTGTGACAAAACCTTGTGAGGAGCAAAGAAAACGCATAAACGGGGAATAATGGAGCCATTTTACTCTAACATGACTGGAGGTGGTTCAGAGACGGAGCACTGCACTGTTACAAAGGCTGAACAAAAAGAGAAACATTTTAAAGTCAAATGAAACAAGCCTGTCATGATGTCTGAGACAAAGGTCAGTCAGTGTGAAGTTAGTAACCAGATTCCTCAGAGAAACGTGAGCTCTCGTCAAAAACACTGCTGAAAGCACGCGTGTGTGTGTGTAGAAGACAGCTGTCTGAACGAAAACGTCTTTTTTGCACCAGTGAGATCGCTGTCTTTAATAAAACCATGTCAAACAGCCAGTCAGAAACAGTTCACATCTGCTGATCATTTCAGCTGCAGTTCTGACAGGAGGAGAAACATCTGTCCTGACTGGATCACTACATTTATTAAAGTGAATGGAAAGACAGGAGATGTTAAAGTACTCTGTGATGGTCTAAACTTGCTGTACTTTTCATTTATAAATGAGTTAAATACAAAAGCTGACTGAAAATTATACTACATAACAACCCTTTGAAGAAAAACAAAAATGTCAGTTTCAGTTTTAGTACAAACGTGCACTCTTCTACCTTCTACATACTGTGTCACTTTTCCCATCTGTGGACTTGCTTCAGCAGATGCTGATTGGATCCCTGATTATCTACATGAAGTGTGATGGTTTTTTTCTCTCTTCTTTTTTTTTTATTTCAGAAATTGTTTCTCCTTCTTTAGAAATCAGGGTTCTGTAGTTTTTTGTAACACCTGACTTTTTTTTTTTTTTTTAAATAATCAGTTTAAAAGTAAAAATGGCGCACAAACACCAGTTCCAGCTTGTGGTTATTTGTTGTTGTTTTGAAATGATGCTCTCACTGCAGGAAAATCAGATTTGTGTCAACAATGTGGAGAGTTTGCACAGAAATGTCTGTAGATGATGAACTCCCAAGTGTGGTTAGGAATCGGGTTAGCAAACCCCTGATTTTTGTGTGTTGTCCAGACTCAAACACAATCTGGAAATGTCAACAAACTGATGTATCATGATTTAGGGTGGATATCTGAACAAAGCTGAATTCCCGTGAAACAACATGCTGAATACCTCTGAATTTCCAATTGTCAATAAAACAGCTAAACAGGACCTGGAAAATTGGTCAAATCAGTAAAGGGAATAATAGTTTCAGGTCTGGTTACCACGTAGGATGCAAATACGAGAACCCTCTTGTGTCTCCCACAGGGCCACTGCGGGTCGCTGAGCAGGTTTGGGTCATATTCAGCCAACTCCTCGACACCTGAAACGCACAACAATGATCGCATCATTGAAAGCCGTGCAGTGACAGGTGTGTGTGTCAGCTTAGACGAGGGTCTTACAAGGGTCTTGTGCCACACTGTTGCGCATACGGACAGGGACGAAGTTCCTCTCCCCGTTGCCACGGAAACGGGACTGTGGGGTCTGAACTGTGCAGTTCTCCGCTGCACTGCTGCTCTTCTGCCTCACCAAGGCATTGGTTGGATAAAGAAACTGGGCGTAGGACACCGTCTGGGGAGAAGCAATGAGAGCCAGTGATGGGGGGATTTCTACGACCACAGAGCAGGTGTTGGTTTACATCAAGCTCACATTCACCTTGCCAATTGCACCCAGCTCCACGCCTTCCAGGGAGGGAAGCAAATCGATAGCAACCACAGACGACAGTCTTTGTCTCTGGTTGTCCACCTTATAATCACTGCTGACACCAAAAAAAAAAAAAGAAAAGAAAAGAAAAAACATTTCTGTAACTTCCAGCACAGCCTACCTGCAAACACACAGCTCTTTCCCGAGAATGACATGGATCACACAGAAGGATGACAAAAACATAAAAGCGAGGGGTGGATGCTCCCTGCTTGGTATGGTGGCTTTCCTTGTACCTGAGATGAGCACTCTCTCCATACGGCAGCACTGAGAAAGCAGCATATAGTGACCGCTTGGCACAAATCAGCATGATCCTGCAGGACACAGCAAGTACAGGCAGACAAAACAGATGGTGTGTCAGTCCACTACAGTCACCGCCACTCTACACGCCACAGTCATCACATGCCATCTATGCCATCCACTAATGAAGCTAGACAGCCATCAACAACCATCCAGAGCTCAAAGCAGGAAGAGGGACCTCTGAGTTGGATCGAACCCAAACTGACTGACTGTGATGCTCATTTATTAGCAGCACAGTCAGGTCACAGAGGTTTTATGAAGCTCTGGATCACTGCACACCTATACAGCATAAAGTGACAAAAAGTCACTGGCATCTGAATCATTTTTCTGATACTAAAAACTTATTAGCATACATATATTAAGTGATAAAAATGCTGACATGTTTTAGTCCTGTTATATTTCATTTCAGTTCTACTAATAGATATTTGGGAATATTTTATAGTTTCATAGAAAAATACTGCTAGACTTATAGCCTGTTTTCTTGAACCTCAATAAATGAATGTAATTCCTCTCTAACTTTCTGATTTAAATACACAGTCACGCACAAAAAAAATATTTTTAGAAGCAGGTGTGGTCCTTACCAGGTCTAAATGTTAGGCAAATATAATCTCAGACGAATAACAGCACGACATTTTATACTGTCATTATCTTACCAAAACTAATGTAAAAAATTTAAAGTGTGCAGAAAGAAGTTAAGGTTGCTTTCAAAACCCAATACTGTAGCACAAGTGCAAATTACTTTTGACAAAATGTAGTACACAGTAAAATGTGAGTAACTGCAAAATCTGCAGCTGGACCCAGCGGTCACATGATCATTTACTGATGATGTCATAATATTGTAGTTTTTAATGGTGATATACTACGTACCAACAACAACTACCAGACCAGTAAACATACTCGGTAACAAGCCCAGCATGCTCTTCCTGCTCTCCTGGGAATTAAAAACACAAGTATCAGCCAGGGGCCGTTAATCAAATGCAATTGATTAACCGATCATCAGCAAGTGTGGCCACATTTCTGAAAGCATTACTTTGGGCAGGTTTACTGGTCTGAAATGTTTAGGTTTAGGGAAGCTGGATACTTGGTTATTATTAAGTTAATCATTAACGTATTTCAGAATAAAATGTGAGGTCTGACAGCCAAAGTTTGGCTGAAATCAGTTCATCCAATCAGAACTATGACGCCAACCGCACCATCAAATCTACATCTGAATGGCTGAAAATGAAAATAATCAGCGTTTTTGCCAATTTCCAATCCAAGTTCAGACTTCAGTCCAACTAAAATAATGTGGTGAGCTGTGTAAACTAAACGTCTAACCCTAACCCTAACCCTAACCCTAAACCTGATTTGAAAAAAAAAACAAACAAAAAAACTGATGTTAGTGAGTGATAACGTAATAAAGAAAACTGTTCCTTCAAGCTCTCGTTGCCAAAAGCGGCTGTCGAATCATGAGGTATACTTAAAAAAAAAAAAAGCAGCTTCTAAAGTTTTGGTTCAGTGTTTGTTATATAAATAATGACATGGTGCAATTTGTCATGTGTTTTGGTCATCTGACATTGCATGAACTTAATTTTAAGACCTGAAACCAACCGTGTGATTGTTTTATTAATTCCTCCTAATCTGTAAAACCTTTGTCGTTTTAAGTGTGGGTACGTTTCCCATGACTGTACATCTTTCTCCTGCTATTATTTTATATAGTTGTGCAAACACTTTTCATTATGAGATCAACTTTCTTCTTCATTATAAACGAGGCCTAAGTTGAGATGAAACTAAAATAAACCATTTCACCAGAGCCTAAAGAAAAAACAGGATAGAACGCCATTACTTCTCATCTGTAGTAAGGATTGTACAAATATTGACAGGTACAAAACTTGTTACTATAAAGGCTGTACCTTTTTTTAATATATTATTATATATTAATAATAATAATAATAAACTGATTATATATATATATATATATATATATATATATATATATATATATACACATATATATACACACACACACACACAGTAACATATATAGTGGTAATGCACAAGAGGCACAAGCTAGAACTAGATCAGCTAAAAACAAGGCAGAAGCAGCCCAACATACATCGTAAACATTAACTACGACTTCACTGTGCCGACAGAGATGTAGAAGAACCAGTTCATCCCATCCGTCTGACAACAGCACAACTACTAGATCTACACAAACACTGGGGCTTGTCACAAAACATCAATAACAAACAGTCAGCAGGCTCTGACACGAACTCTCAGCAATAAACACCAGGGCCAGGCCGAAGGAGGTGGTTGGGTTAATTACCTCAAGTCACAATCTACAGACAGCTTTCCTTCAGTTCAGCAACAAACAAACAAACAAACCCACACCTGCAGGGTTAGGAATGTTATATCACTGGTTTCCACACACCAGAAACAGAGACACACAAGCACATGTATGTATATGGAAATGAATATGAAAATGATGCTGACAAAGTGGAGGTAAAAAAAGATGGAAATTAAAATAAAGCATAAAACATGTTTATCTCAAAATGTAAAGACAGAATACGTCACACAGTCATATCCCAAGTAGCATTTACTTGTGCTCTTGTAGTCAACACGCTTATTAAACTACTAACAGTGTGTTATTTCATCTTGCTTTGAGATAACCTCACTGCCAGGGCAATAAGGTGTTACATTTCTACACTGCCTCTCTTTTGGCTTTTGCTAAGCTTCCAAGGGTGATTAAATTCACTGTAGCCATCAGCAGTCAGCAGCTGTGTGTTCCTGTTATTCCTCTGCAGCCTCTGCGCCCCAGTTAAGCAGCTTATTACAATACCAGCAGAGGTGTTTCATCGTTTGGAGTACAGGCAGAGGCCAACATAAAACAACCTCTGTGTTTCTTGTTTTTCCCAAATCCTGCTGCAGTATTGGGCAGGTGTTTGTAAAGGTGTGTGGGAGACTCACCTACAGCCCCTAGTGTCATACTGCCTCATGCTCTTGATAAAGTGGACTTTCTTTGGCACCTTGGGTCCAGGAGAACCAGAAATATTCCTCAACCTGCGAGGAAAAAGACCACTTTAGTAACGATTTCACAGCACAAACTTTCTTTTGTAGCCCTGTAGATCTCTTTACATAACAAGTTTAGCCAGGAAGAAAGTTAAACAGCCTTTCTTGTTTAACAACTCCCACCAGGGACGAGAAAACTGAGTCAAGAGTTTTCTTACGCGAGATCAACAACAAAGCACATAAAGAGTGATTAACTAGAGATTATTACAGTGTAATACTCTGCTGTGAAGTCGCTGAAATACTTTTATTTTAAGCGTCATGTCTTTATGTTGACTTAGATGTGGCGCAGCGGAAACTTCTGGAACAAATTGAAAGAGAAACAAGTTATTTTTTTATACCTGCTGGAGCCGTTTCACACGCTAGTCAGGTAGCCTGTTTTTAAGGACCGCTTCTTGTGATGACACACCGGGCACTAACATGCTCACCTCTGCCGTGAATCCACGGAATTACCAGCCGGGACCGGGCTGAGTACGGCGGGCGTGGATTTGGTTCGAGCGCAGGGCTGGTGTGCGGCGGGGACGGGAGACAGCGGGGTGTCCGGGGTTAGCGTCTCCGCCGCACCGCCAGTCTCCAGAAAGACGTCGTTGGGTCCAACAGAACTTACGGCGGGTGGTCCTGGAGACGTGACCGCGAAGGGTCGGACGGGACTGAGCAGTGTTGTGAGCGTGGGAGACCAGCTGGCACCGACGATTGTGTCTCTCACCCCGGCGACAGCTCCTTGGCTATCAGCCGGCAGGAGCTTGACTGGTGGGCGGCCGTCGCTGTCCCCGAGTCGGGGCTCCTCCACTTTTTGCTCTGCATTTCCAGCGGTAAGCTGAGACTGTGGTCGCCCGTCGAGTGAGATATTGTTCAGGAAGAGCAGAGCCGCTTGTCTCCGCTGGGAATCTTTTGCTTTCTTCCGGTGCTCTCGACGAGTCTTGGCTGGTTTGCTGTTGCTGCCGCTGGGTTGAAGACCGCAGACAGCGGTCGCCATTCTAGTCTGTAATGGAGACGTTGGATACAAAGGTACCGAGTACCCGGTATCTGTGGCTTGGCCCCGCCCACTGCATGCTGATTGGCTGGAGAAGCACACATTTATTCTCAGAGCGCTGTGACGCTCCTCCCAGTTCGCGTGGCTGAATGGTCCTCGAGTCACGATGCTGACGTAGTAACTTGTTATAGTGGGATATTTACCGCCAATAACTAAGTACTAAACCTTATTAATGTCCATACGTTTACACTCTATCTAAAACACAATAATTAAGCATTTCAAACAGTTTTTACTCACCTAAAAGATCATTATTGCTGCTCTTATGTACACGTGATTTCAAATTTAAGCTCAAAGTAAACTGGATAATAAGTAAATATCAAATTTTCTCTGAAACGTTCTTGCTGAAGCGTTATAGATGCCGCAGAGTACATTAATATCGAAGCATTGTGTGTTTCCTGGCTGCAGAACCAGCATCAGGTGTTTATGATCTCTGGCAATAAATTAAGTATTTGCATAGTACAACCCCTCAGCAAGGGTATTTAAAATAAAACTCCTGCTTGATTCAAGCTTTTAGCTTCTTCAAGTCTTTAACTGCCAATTTGACATCTCTAAAAAATAAGGCATTACTAGCAACCTCTTCATGATGGTATTTTCATGAGGTATCAGAAAATAATTAACAGATCATTCAGCAATAATATTATTTCTGATTACATTGTTTTTACCACCTAATCGTCTTTCCATCTGTGTTATTGCAATTTTTACACTTATATGAGGCTCTGCATGATTTTTATCTTTTGCTTTCACAGGAGGGTTTCTCGTAAAAGAAATTTATGCAGGAGTCAGTGAAATGTAAGCTGAGGGGCTTCAAAAAACAGCTCACTGACTGGATCCTTAAGTTTCTCCCCAGCAAAACTGGTTAATAGCCCAGTTTGACCAAGAATGTCATTCTTTGTTCACACCTTGCTGACTTGTAAATATAAAGCCTGAGTGAGACAGACACTAGTATGTGAATACTTTTTCCTTTCGTGGATCACTGTGCCAAAGATGATAGTTTGTCGTTTATACTATGTAGGTATAGGAGGCAAGACCAGTGATCGTAATCCTCTAATCTACTGCAGAGATGAGATTAAGTCAAAATCTAATTAAAGCAATCTGTCTTTGTCTCATTACACACATCTATCTATCTATCTATCTATCTATCTAT